>BJBW01001449.1:0-25568 GCA_004320125.1 Scolopax mira | reverse complement strand
ACCCCGCTGAGGCGAGGTGCTGCCGTTCCACCCCAACGGCTCCTCCCGCCGCGCGCCGCCCCCGGCGGGAAGGAAGGTGGAGGGGAGGGGGGCCGCCATGTTGTCTCCCAGTATGCCGTGCCCTCGCTGTACTCGCCGCCGCTGCCTTACCCGACCAGCTCCAGGAGGAGGCTGCCCACGCTGACCCCCCGCGCCGAGCCGGCCGCCAGCACTGCCGCCAGCTGCGGCAGCTTGATCACGGCGCACACCGCCCAGGTGCTCCAGTGGGCCAGGGCCAGCAGCGTGGACGCCATCCCGCTGCGCTGCCCTGCGCTGCCCTGCGCTGCCCTGCACTGCCCTGCACACCCGCGGCAGCCCGGAATGGGGATCCGGCGTGGCGAAGTGGGGCGGGCAGCCCGGCCACAGCAGTCACGGAGCTTTCCTTATGGCGCCCGCCTTGCCGGGGTGTGGAGGCTGCCCGGCCTGTGGGTTTTGGAACGGAGCGCTGGGTCCGGCAGCGGGTGTGCCCCGCTCCCCATGAACCCTGGGCCTCGCCGGGCCTGAGCGCCGTTTGACAACCCCAGGGAGGCCGGTGCGGCTTCCTTCAGACGGGGGGAGTGCTTCTTGTCAGCCGCCTGCGGGCGGCCGGGCCGGGCACACCTCAGTCCCCGGGCTGCTGTGAGGAGCGGGGCCGGGGGGCACCCGCCTGTGCCGGGTTGGCTCTGTGCTGCTGGTTGAGGCCTGCCCACTCCTAACGTACCTCTGTGTCAGCGCCGAGAAACGCTAAGCTCCAAATTGGGAGATTTGGCCCTGAAATTACCCTTTCTTATCTTAAAAGAGCCCCAAACCAGCAGTAATCAGATGTTGTTGGTCTAAAAGGTTACTCTTGTGTTCTCCTAGGAGTAGTGTGGATGGGGTCTGGGTTTGGAGCTGTAGGCTGGATTTCAGTTTTCTCCCCCAAAGGTGGAGTCTCCACCTTGCTTTAGCATTCTTGTTTTTCAGGTTACAGTGTATGGATCGTGGTGGTGCCAAGCTCCTGCATTAGAAAAGATGTAGTTTTGAGAGCAGCACTTCTGGATGCGCAGAAAGTTCAGAAAAATTTAAAAGTTCTTGATTATTGCATTTGTCAGATTATCAGGGATGGAGCAACTTCTTTGGAACATGCAGCTACCCACCATACGCAGTTACACACAAAAATAGTGAAGCACAGTTTTTAAAGCTTTTGTACTTGCCATCTTGTCAGAGCTAAATAAGAGCAATTAGCCAAGAAATAGCATTTGTACTGGTCACATACATAAGGGATATTGGCTCTTCTGTGCCTGCATATGGTTGAGACTACTCATGAGTGTCAAATCTAAACCATTAATTCAGATTTTTATGTACAGCATGATTGCTTTAACATTAGGGATTATTTGCAGGCATAAAATGTCTTCTTTTTCATTTTGATGAAAGTTGTGTTTCTATATGACTAACAGTTCTTAACAGGGTTTAGTTTCAGCTCTTTTGCATTTCTTATATTGTTTTCTGTTGGTTTGATAATATGATTTGACAAGCAGGTTTATTGCACTAATTCTACATACCTTTATTTATATTTTAAAACAATTTTACCAATACTTAATTTGTAAAGTGTTTTCCTCTTTGTAATTCAGTCATTAAAAAAAAAGCATGTATGTAGCAGTACACAAAATCTCAAAATTCTGATTTAAAAAAATGACCCTGATGCAAAATTTTCATTTAAAAATTGTGTTTCTGTTAATACTATTCAAATTAATCAAGCTTTTCAAAGACAATAAGCTCTAGAAGAAGAAAATAAAATTTGAAGCTACCTTAAAATTATAAGTGTTTGAAGATTTTCTTGGGAAACTGAGTTCTCAGCCTTGTGGGAGTATTATGTACTTGAAAAAGAGTTGAGTAACCCGATGCACAGGATGATATCTCATTTCAAATTAGGTCTGAGTTAACAGATGTATCTGTCATTTCAGATAATCTGGAGAATAAGAGAGAAATAAAGATACCATGTATATGGGACCCAAAAACAATTACAGTAATATCTGAAGTGGGCGGTGATGGAACTATCAGAACAGGAGATTCCCAATCCAAGGCTAATTTATCCAAAACCTTGTAACTGGAGAAAAAGGTAATTCAATAATTGGACAAAGTTACTAACGCAGGGTCGAGGTATTGTGAACTTTGAAAAAGATAAAATAAGTAACAATTGGATAACACAGGGGCATTCCTCAAAGGGAATTAATTACAGCATTACAATTATGTGCTAATATTTATCCAACAAGGGAATTCTTAGCCAGAGGACAGGCAGAAACATATATCAAATCCTGCCATCGCTGCCAGGCCGGTAATGAGACTTGTGCACATATAATTGGCTATTGTCCATCTGTACAAAATGCAAGAATCAAGACATAATCAGATCTGCCATAGGTTGGCGGAGGAAGCAAAAAGTAAAGATTGGCTGGTATATCAAGAGCCATTATTAAGAGATGAACAAAATGAATTATATAAACCTGACTTAATATTTGTTAAAGGGAATCAGGCTATAGTAACGAATGTAACATTTAGATATGAAACAACTGTCAAAACATTGGAAGAGGCTACATTAGAAAAAGCAAAAAAGCATGTACATTTAAAATCGCAAGTCCAGGACCTGACAAATACATCTGTTATAAATTTTACAGGCTTTCCTTTGAGATCTCATGGTAAATGATACCAAGGTAAGTACAATATATTAAAGGAATTGGTTCTCTCCAGCTCCCGACAAGAGAAGGTCGCCAGATGATTGTCAAACTATGCTTTATTCAGCTCGGTGGACATTGTTCACATGTTCGCGAGTAAAGCGAGAACAGAGGTAGATAAATTTTGTTTTGATCTATGTAGAATTATTAAGTAGATGTATTAGATGTAGTATGTAGAAATATAGAAATGTAGATTGTAATGTAGCATGTAATAAAACTGGACTGGGATCTCATAATGATTACCTTTAATCATGACGCTCACTGGATGGCCTTGGTAAGGTGGACGGGCTGCCTTATAAAACCCAGAAAAAGTACATACTCGTTACGTGTTCGTAAATAGAAGTTGTGTATCTGCATTACTTTGTGGATGGTGATCCAACAAAATGCTGTAAAAATACCAATGTCTACTATCCTCTGTAATAATTAACAAGCCAAACTGACTTCAAACTCTTAAGCAGGTCCAGAAGCGTATTTTTATTCAACTATTTTTATGTTTACATAAGATATGAAATGTTTATCTTTGGTCAGCATTTTAGCTTTTTTTAAAAATACACCCTGCTTTGCTTCGCCAGCAGTCAGTTAAACAGAATGACTTAACTGCCCTTCCCCCGAACTGTCTGTGTGATGATGTTGCTCTAGCTGTGTTTACTGGCCCTTCTGACTTAAGTAACAACTTAGGGAAGGAATAGAGGTCACGGTGCTGGGCAGCCCTGTGCAAGGTTATGACCAAAAAAAAAAAAATTAAATCTACAAAGAGCATGAAGAAATTATTCCTCTTCTGTTTAAATTATTTAGTTTTATATCAAATTTCAGAGTCTTTTACTTGGCAAGTTGCAGCAGAATGCAGAACCACGTTAAATTACAGCTCGGCGAATAAATTCATTGCATTACAGTGCAGATTGCCTGTTCTGCAGCAGATGGGCAGTGGTTTAACACTGCTGCACCTCAAATAGGAATGTGAATTCTGATTCCCATTAAAAAAAAGAGTAACCTTCCTGTAATAACCAAAGACAAAAAGCCAAACCAGAAATTTTTTTCCAATAATGGTGTTGACTTATCATAGCTGAGTTTTTAAGCAAAATAATGCCTTGAATTCTGTGGTTTTGCAAGGAATGCAGGGTGCTCTCTTGCTTGTTATTTCCCCAGCCTACCATGCTAACAGAGAATAGTTTATTTTATAGATGGTGTTTTAAGCTCCAGGTTAAAAATAAAGCAATTTCCGCAACTGGGGGACCTGTGGGATTGGAGACATTCCCCAGGAGATGTGTGGAGGAAGGCTGAGGGCGGGCAGAGTTGGGCAGGGACAGCAGGCTGCCAAAGGCTTGCCGGCTTGCCCTGAGAAGGAGGTGTGACACTGAGAGAACACATACAGCTTGGGGAAGAAACCAGAGGAATTAAACGTGCCAGCACAGTAGCAGAGCTGGGACCTCTTTGGGATCTCAGGGATGGGGTGGCTCAGCTCATGATGAGTGCTGTGATGGAAGGATACAAGCTCTTCTGGAGAGACAGGCAGAGAAATGGGCTCAGAGAATATAGGTTAGCAGACTGATATCTCCATCTTTGGAGATTTTCACAGTTCAGCAGGACCGGGTCCTGAGTAGCCTGATGAAATACCAACGTTAGTCTTGCTTTCAGCAGGGTATTGGCCTAGAGGTCTCCAGAGGTCTCTTCTGGCCAACGTTACCATGATTTCACATACTTTATTCCTTACACAAGCTGCGTATTTGAGGCATCATTCTGCCACTGGAGACATCAAGGTAAAAACAAGGTAGAAATTATAAAGATTTAAAAAGATAAAAAGAAGACTGTGATTCCAGCTACTCCTCCTATTTGGTTGGATTTACCGGACAATTTTCTAGTGCCCAAGGGCTGGGAGTTTTGCTATTGACTTGAGTGGTAAGACTGATATGGAGTTGTCACAAGAGCTCACTATGAGGAATGAGGTTATGTCTGGGCTGATAGACCCCTCCGTGACAGAGTGACAGTGTTTCACTCTGATTTGAAGAACCTCCTCGTACTAAATAAGTACAGTGGGCCCCTGTGTACTTCATGTTTGAGGTTATGTTGTACAAGTGTGCATGATAGGATAAAAAAACATTGGAGGTTGCATGTAGTTCATTGATTTTGCTTGCAGTATGTTATATATATTTGTGGCAGACTGAAAACATGGCTGTATTTATATAGGGTTTACTTGATGTTAGCCTGAACAGAAATGTCACAAATTGAATGAAAGTACTGTAAGCAAAAAAAAAAAAAAAAAAAAAAAAAACCAAAACCAAAAAACGAAAAAAAAACCCACCGCCAAACCCTGTTGACTCAGTGTTTGCTCTGTGAAATGGCTTATTCAATTAACTGAAGGCCATTCTGAAGGGTAATGGCATGTTGTCTGAAATAATATGGTTAGTTAAAAAGTAGTACTGAAAGAGTCTGGAATACCAAACACAGCCTTAAAAACCTAACCCAAAACCTAACAAAGCCAAAGCACTGGGAGGAAGAAAAGAGAAGGAAAGACCATTAACTCATTTGTACGGGGACTCCTTAAGTTGATTTCCATATTAAATTTGGATTGTCCCTTTTATGTAGAAAATCTACACTGAGCTTGTAGCCCAGAGAGGGGGTTAAACTGTAGCGTTTGGGTCTGGAATTGACGTTCTAGATCTGTGCTTACATCTGAATGACTCAAATAAGAGGCTCCAGTAAGAGTTGAAAGTGTGAGTACATTATGGCAGCCCTTCCTATGGTTCTGGTGTGTGATGCCTCCTGGATTCTTGCTAGAGGTCTTATGATTCTCCCAGAGCATGCAGATGGGTCTGCCAGCACTGAGGAGCAGCTACGGCATCATCATGCTTGTTCCAGCAAAGAAGATACTTGCCTCACCAGATCTGAAACACTGCCGTGTGCTGCTTTCGCCCCATGGCTTATATGTTTTTCAGTGAAAAGCAGTTGAGGAGCCCTATGGTAATACAGTGCTAGCAATGTGTCAGCACTCAAAGTTTTGCTATACAAGAGTTTATACCAACTTTGTGTTTTCAGTCTATTTGGCTTTTAAGAGTGAATCTGATAACTGCTAATAAGTTAGTTTATTGGCTAACTAATTGGCTATTGCTGCATCATTGGCTCGGTGAGTTTCTCTTTCGCAGCAATACCCGTAATTGAAATAAGAGTTACATTTGTTAATTCACGGATTATATGAAATATATCCAGTGATGATAATTGGTCATTAGTAAATAGGGAAAATTGACACAGAGTTTGAAGTGATCATTTTTGTAGCTGTTGTGCCTACATATTTGCAGATTATTTCTTAATGCAATTTATTAATCAGTATATGCCAACTGAGTTTCCTCTTGGCATTCTCTGGGTTAAGACAAAGTTAAGAGACATTTGCGACAGTTTTGCTCCATCAGCCTGGCATAAAGGTCTTGTGCTGAGGTGAGGCTGTAACCCCAGGTACTTGGAAATACCATTTCTAAGTACTGTTGGCAATTCCATTTCTAAGTACTGGTGGTTTTGTGAGTACATAGAGCTTCTGAGAGAGACTTTGAGAAGATTACAAGCTGAAGTCTGTATATAGCATACGTGCCCTCTGACAGAAGAGGGCTGTGATTGACAGAGCTGTGCAAGGACCTCTTCAGCCTTTGGCAGAACTTGTGAGTTTCTTGGAGAAGCATCTGTGTTTCAAGGGATTCATCCAAACAAATGTGAAGGTTTCTGAAGAGGTCAAAGCATACCTGACATGGATTCAGAGTAGCCAGTAGAGTTTTTAAGAGAAACATCCTGCTTTAGGAAAGGTTTTACTGGCTTCTCTCTGGGCAGAATTTAGGCAAAGAAGCTTGAGGCCCTAACAAATTATTGTTGATTTCTAAAACCAACAAACCAAAAAATATCCCACTTCAGAAAACTTCCCTATTTTAAGATAAACTTCAGTTCAGAAATTTTGTTCTACAGAATGTACGTTATAGAAAGCAAACAGTGTGAATGACCAGACATCTGATGCCTGGACTGGCAGTATCATTCATCTAATGTTCACACATAATTATCCTCCCCCTTCCCTATTTCCCTATTGTAGGAATCTTACTGGTTATGCAGTAATTTTAACAGCATGATGTGAAAATTATTTGTTAGACCTTCTTTGTTAGAGAACATATTTAGTTATTTTGTTTACTTTAGAATAATTTAAAGGTCAAGAAACAGTTTTATACATAGTTTCTAAGAAACACAATTGGATTTGCATTCATGACTGATCTTATAAAACAAAACTTTATTGTAAAGATGCCACCTGGGAACTGTATACAAGTCTGTTCTAGAAGTATAAGAAGTACAGATTTATATGAACTTATATAGTTAATATATTAAATATAATATTAAAATATATAAAATATTTTTATTTTAAAAATATCTTTTTCACAGTGTTTGCTAGAAGCAGAACTCAAAATGAGAGCACACAAAATATGGAGGCACTGGAAGCATCTATGCACCAAGTTACAATTAACATTAACAATCCTCAAAAGTCCACCAGAGAAAGCACTGTATCCAACTGTAGAATTAAATTAATATAGCTACCCATTTGTGCTCTTTAACTGAAAGAAATACAGAAAATTAATTGTCTAAATATGTATAATTTCCTGTTTGAGATCTGTCAGCAAAAGGGAAAAAAATGTTTATAAAACTGAAGGGGTGCATCATAAGCACTCCTTAAAAGAAGCTTACACCAAAGTATCTACACAATCTCTTTAATAAATGGAATATTCAGTGATTATTTACAGATTTCAATGCTGATTTTATTTCATCAAGTCTTTCTGAGAGACTAATAAGGATTAGTTGGTAAAGTCAATTACGGTAACAGAAAAATTACTGTTAAACTTGTGATGAAAATGTCATCTAGAAAATATCTGTTTGCTGCCTTCTACTCACAAATGTGAAGTTTTGATTAGGACCTCAGATAATCCTGAAAGGCCTTTTCTGGAGCTTGCTCTATGTGGAGAGAGATCCAAACTAACTTCAGAATGATTAAGATGGGTACCAGAGGAGGGCTAACTGCAGTAGCATAAAATAATTTGCGTTTCCAAAGGTGTAATAATTGAGCAAAACAAGGTATCCAGCTCTACTCAGTGTTCCCATATCACATGGATTGTTAGATATGTTCCACATGGGAAATCTTTGTTCTCTAAACAATCACTTTCTCCTGAGAGGCAGTCATTCAGATGTCATGTACTTAAGAGTCACTATTGATTTCAACAGGAAAATTAGGAGTGAATTGAAGTTTTGGGGTGAACAGAGCTACTCCTATCCAGTTGTTGCCCACTACTATTCAGAGACTTTTCAGTAGGCTTTAACACAAAGTCAAGGTATTAACTTAATTAATTCCCCATCAGAAGAGGCAGTACAGTTGGGGGTTGCTGTGATCTTGCAAGAAGGCAGAGCCACATTTTCCAAGGTTGCACACTTGGATGCTTAAGCCAAAAATCCTTGCATATTTTGGCTCCATTTCAGGTTTCCTAGTGTGAGCTGTTGGACTGAAGTGACCTGTGCAACAAAGTACAGCTGAGGAGGAGTGTGGGAGTGTATCAGGGTCTTACTGCACTGTATGCATGTAATCACTGCAAGTGCCCACTGCAGGAACCACCTGGCATCTCAATGGGTGCATTATCTGATTAAGGACACAATCAGGACTACAGTTCATTAGTGGAGGTTTCCTGAAATTGTTGAAAGAAAATTAGCTATCACCATTCATACATATGACATAACGACATGAATGTGCTGGATGAGATGGGTTCTTAAGTGGCTGTCGGGGGTGTGGGGGGAAGGGCACTAATCCATCTCAGATGTGTGTGATTAAAAGAGGTACATCTAGGCTTTGTGAAAAGCCTTTTTTAGATGAGTAGTTAGAAGAATTAGAAATATATGTTCTATCAAATCGGTGATTAATCCGTATTTTAGAGGTTCAATCTATTTAAACCTGGCATAATCGAAATAGGATTTTTAAAAATTATTTTTGAATTATTTTGAAAAGTTTACATGTTTGCAAAGTGTGTTCAGATCCCAACAACTCTGGTGTAAATGAGAGAATTGGTGAGATGGTTTTCAAATTATTTTTCAGTTTATACAACAGAAGGCAAATCCTTTTAAATATGCCATTCTTGATGGATGTGTGTGTTTGACCTTCAGAGTTGGAGATCGCTCAGGGAATCTATTCCAGTGCTGTATCAGCCTTACCACTACTTTTCCAAAAAGTGAACATGATCCTTCCTTGCAGTAATTTAAGCCTGTTTACGATTGTCTGCCACTCACATGAAGTACAAATGATTCATTTTCTCATTCCAGGGCTATATATGTATCTAAAGATTGCTGTCCTCTTTGCAAACTTATTTTTCTTCTTCAGAAGAAGACTTTAGCAGTCTTTTTAATCTTTCCTCATAAGCCATATCTTCCGGTATTCCAGATACCATCGTTGCTTCTCTAGACTCTGCTTAGTGGCCCACAATCTTCAGGGTAAGATATCCCCCAGGTGTGAACTCTTTTGGGAGAAGGATTCTCTGGATTCACACACAGGGTCAAGAATCTGGAAATATTTAATGTCCCTTGAAATTAAAAAGGAATTATGTAACACTGCCTTGCTATAACTTACTGTTGATTTCAGTGGATTACTTGATGTGGAGTGAGTGCCATCTGGAGGTAGAAAACACAGAGATCTATATGCTTTCATGCTGAAAAACAAAATCCCCATGCTTTATAAATGAAATGTTCTGACATGAATAGAAGCTTTAGCCTGACAGATACTGGACATCTGCCACTCCGTAAGGGTCTGTGACCCTTAGGAAGAGTTAAGGCTGCTCAGTATGTCTTCGATAAGGCATGCGAGCGTAATGACTTTTCAGTATTACGGAATCAGCAATAAATATTTAGCCTCTGAGTGGCCTGTGCAGTGTTTGGAAGCAGCTCTGGGACACTAGGGGACAAGGAAAGATTTGATCTCTCCTCTCCTTCTTTCCGATGTTCAAAGATAAACCATTTCCTGGTATGGTTTTCTGCTCACAAGAGACAGCAGAAAGCATTTTAGCTGAACAAGAAGATGTCTTTTTTAAAAGAGTAGGTTCCCATTAAGTGTGTCTGAATGCAGTTGTCCAACACAATTCATGTCTGCACAGAGTGGAATCAGTCCTCCTCGCCTGGGCTGATTCTATGACGTGGTCTTCCTTCTTCTCTAGGTAGCTTAGCCGTCATCTTAATCCTCCAGTTCTCACTGCTTTGAGGAAGCCAGGAGGAGAACTGCTTGGTAATGTGACTTCAGGGGGTGGGATTTGGCTCTTCTTTCTACACTGACTTTTGTGTTTTCCAGAGACTTGGAACAACACTTGGATGTTGACAGTGATCACACAGTTCTTGGCTTTTGAACTGCCTTCTGCTGCTGAAGTCTAATCATAAAAAACAAATAGCATTAATTGCAAAGTCTAAGATTGTGGGCTGCCGTATCAAGGCAATGCTAATGGCTTCCTTGTTGATCTCCACCTAGGGCTGAGCATGGTCCTACAGAAGCTACATATAGTTCAAAAGGCAGATACTGTATCTCTCCATGTACACTCTCCATGCTCTGCTGATTAATGCTTTTTCTCTACAGAACAACAGGTCATAATATCTGTGCCCATGTAATGAAGGTGCACTGATGAACAGACTTTAGGTATTGTGTCAATTCAACTCGATGATGGTTTCCCTGGGCAACCACAGATTTTAGGAACTATGAACCTGCTAAGTTCAAGTTCAATGATCCTAAGTGTAAGACGGGCTGCTGAACTAATGTGCCTTCAAAGTTAACGTGAAAGTCTCCTTCCTTGTCAATGACTTTCCATCAGCTAAACCCAAAAAATAGAGTAAGAGAAAGGAATTTGAGAGCAGAAAGAAAAATGAAAACTAGTGTGAAAAAAAAATGGGTCTCCCTCCCTCAGCTGAAAAAGCACAGAATACATCTCACATGCCTTAAATTTTATTCTCTAGAGCAAATTTAAACATGCAGATGTCAGAGGCTGATGAATCCTTGGCTAATTACATTGCATTGCTCCGACTTTCAGAACTGAAAGAATGTTGTTTATATTGCAACTCATCTGAGCGGATGTCCATTAATTTTTTATTTTCAGGAGATAAAAGATCAGAAAGAATATGCCTTTTGGCTGTAATCTTGTTCTTTCTGATGTTGGTGGCAACCTTTAGACTTGCATGGGAAGACGGACGGGATCTGTAGTGATGACTCTCTGTGTATGGCCTAGTCACCCTAAATACAAAGAGGATTGTGTCCTACAGCATTGTTAGACAACATCCATTTTTGCTCTTGAAAGAAAATCCATGCTAGACAGTAGAATTGGTCTCTCTGAGAAAAAGATTGAGGAATTTTTTACATGCTGTGGAGTCTGTTGGCTAGAGCCATTTAATTTGCTTTGTTACTGTGGTATTTTATTGAAGCACTAGAAAAGCTGGAGCTCATACTCAAGTTTCTTCTTTCGTGCTCCACTGCTGAAGGAGTAATCCATGTTTACCAGAGCCCTGCCAAGTTCAGTGTTCATTCGACTGCCAATTGTCTGGTTGGTTGAGTTGGGAACTTTGCTTGAGAACACAGGCATATAGTTTGGCAGTGGCTTCTGCTCCTTTTTCTTACCCTGGATAAAACAAAGACCATTAGTAAGTTTTCAGAATTACATCTATTGCTTGCTACAAAATTACAAGTTACTTTTCCTTTTCAAATTATAATTCTAATGTATTTTAAAATGTCATACTGAATGCACATGAAAGTGTTGAATAAATAAAGTAAAAAATTGTTTTTTCCTGTCATCTTACGTGGGAATAGGGTAATAAGGAAATGAATAATTTTCAGATGTGTTGCATAAAGTGTCAGCTGAGAGAGAAGTTAGCCTACTCTAGAATGGTAGTGATGTGAGAGGGTTTTTTTTCTATTTTTTAGTAAGTGGCTTGGGTTTCAGCGTGATGACATTATCCTACAAATTTTCTTCTTGGAAGTTGGTTCTTCTAGCACTTGTATTTCTATGGAGTTTTTAATATTGAAACAGATTGAACAGAGGTATGAGCTGCATTTCTTTGTGGTGTAGGTAGCAGATGAAAAGCACTTCAGTTCTCTTTTATTTTTCCAAAAGATTTTAGTCTTAAAGCATTTGCCAGTTTTGCCTAAGTATGCTTCAGTTTGAAATACTAGCCTTGCTCAAATTGACGAAAAATAAAAAGAGCCTGGCTTACAGTTGAATGTTTGTTCAAAACTTACCATTTGGTCATAGTCCTTTAGGAAATTCCAGTTCTGGTACCTTGGAATAGAAGTAAAAAATGCAGTGTAAAATTTTCTGTCTTTAAATTAAATAATAATGTTAGTTGTATTTGAATGCCTTTTTATCTGCTCAGTTTGATACTTACAGGTCAGCTCTTGCACCTGCAAATTGTTTGTACTGAAACCTGTCTTTTCTGTGCTGAAGCCCAGTTTTTTTCTTATTCCCGTGCAGAGCCCATGCTACAAATTGTTTGTACTGAAACCTGTCTTTTCTGTGCTGAAGCACAGTTTTTTTCTTATTCCCATGCAGAGCCCATGCTACATGAGGAGTGGGATTTTTTTGCTGGAGGAGGATGACGAATAGCATGTCCACAGTATATTCCTTGAGCAAACACAGATAGATTAGCAAGGTCCTGAGTCACTCTAGCAAACTTTTGTCCCTTGCCTTTATCAAGACACAACTCCTTACTTTTTAAATGACCTCTATTCTGCTGGCAGAAGTCCCTGGTAGGAATTCCCAGAGCCGTACTTGCTGTAGGCAAACACCCACAGGAGTATTTTGTGCAGATAGGCAGCTGTGCTGGGAGCAAATTGAGTCAGAAAACCTGAGTTGTGTTCTTCATCTCTGTTCTGTACCTGGTGTGGGGCTACAGGGCAAGTCCTTTGATTTTCTGTTCTTTGCTTTTCCTGGCCTGAAATGGAGAAAAAAATCACCTGCTATTGTAAAAGTGCTGTGAGGTGAAGAGAGGAAAGAATTGCCCACAGGTGTATTTGCTGCAGGGCTTCAGGGAATCTCTGAGCTGGTCACACATCTCTGTGTGGTGCTGCCTCTGAGCTCTGGTGCTGAAGCTCTCTGAGCTGAGCTCCTCTGTACACCACGTCTGTGCACCATCCCAGAGCCCGGAGCATTGGATTTCTCTGCTGCATTTTTTTATCTTGCTATGCCAGCCACTATTGGGATGTATCGGTTTTGAGTGTTACTGGATGGTGCTAATTACTGTGAAATGCTTGGGTCTCCAAGCACCAATATTGATGACTGTGAACCCCAGAGGGCAGGCCCAGAGAGAGAGTCCCGGCTGCTGCCTTAGCTTGGGAATGGGCACGGGAGATGCTGGGCCGCTTTGGGAAGAGTTTGAGCGCACAACATTGCCGCCACGGCCTTGGCTTTGCATGAGTCAGAGTCCTGGCATCAGCCTTTCCCTCAGCTATAAAGGAGCAAGACAAGAGCAAATGCGTCTCTGGGGAAGCTGTGGTTTGCATCTCCTCCAGAAGGCTGAGGAGGACGGGGGTTTTCAGAGAGTTTCTTTTCCCATTCTAAAACATCCTGGGAGTGATGCCCTTGTTTTTCCTCCCTTTCTTTTAACTTATCTAGTGCACAGTTAGAACTGGACCTGATTTTACTTTTGCCGAGGATATTCTTCTAATGGATGTGCACTGAAGTATGAACATAAACAGTTCTTCAAGTTATGTGGCAGAGACAGAGAGGATCTTAATTTCAAGTTCCTTCAGGTCACTGGAAAGTCAAAGCTTAGGCTGTGTGTGTGCAGTTCAGTCTGAAACATTCTGACAATGGGGCACGTTCAGTGGATTTACAGATTGGGAATACAGAATCATGTTTTGGCAGAACATCCTGTTCAGCTTCCATTTCAGCCATTTCCAAGAATATAAGAAGAGGTGATAATATCAGTGTGTCTGCAATAAATTATAAAGGTCGGCATGTTTATATCGTCATTGTGGAAATCTCTATAAAACTAAAAGATACTTAGCATGCAATTCTTTGCATCTTTTTTCAGTTTAAGCCCAGCATGCCAGGAGATATTAGCATAGATTTTGTCTAGTTGAGGAAAACAGAATCTCAGGAAGAAAGGTGTTAGGGTCTGATCCGAAGTCCTTGCAGAAGAAAATTACCTTTGCTAGTGTAGGCTTTGGATCAAGCCCTCAGATTGTCAGGGAGCATCAGTGCTGTTGTCAAGATGAGTAGAAGAGGCATAAACTGGAAGAGGTGACTTACCAGATTTCTCTTCCTCTCTGTTCAGCCTCCACAGCCTCTCTCCAGATCTTATCCTGTTGAACCTGGTCCTGCTGCAGTGCTGCCTGCTTCTCTGCCCGAGCCCGAGTAGCCAGTTGTGCAATGACAGGTCTTCTGGGTTGGATGCTGCCAAGAGACACAGGGGGAGCTGAGGCTGGTTGCCCCAGAGGTGTGGTTGCTGGTTGCCAAGACCTAACCATGGTATTTCTCCTGAATCCAGAACCTTTTCCCAACTTGTCCATTTTGAGACTCGTATCCCCAGTATTGCTATGTATATTGTGGCTGTTAGGAAAGTTAAAGGTGCAATTATTTACACTTTCAAAACTCCTTCTCTCCTAATGTTTTCTCTTAGCCACTGATTTGGAGTGTTTTCAGAAAAGTAACGTGCATGGCAGCCCTGACAGGCAGTGCTTGGCACTGGGTTACTTCCCTCATTTAATGCTCATTTCCTACCGCTTTATGTTGCTTCATTGCTTGAACACTGAAGGAGTTTTCATGGCAACAGAAATTTTGTAAGAAATTACTCTTACTGAAAGCCATCGGATCTCCAGCTGTAACCAGCAAACTCGCAGCTTATGAGGCAATTACTGCTGCTTGCAGCTGAGAACATCCTCTTTTCAAAATCTTCAGAACAATAAAGTCTGGTTTCCTTGCAAAGGGTGCTGTGGAGGTTGCTGCTGAGTATATTGGGAGGACTTCTGTTGTGGTTATGTAGCAAAAGCAAAATCTTCTGGAAGCTGCTGGTTTCCCTGGTGTGTTTACTGTCTCCATTGGAAACAAGTCTGACTTGTTAATATTCACCAGAAAGGAAGCAGAGACCCAATTGGAGAGCTGCTGGGGCCTTGAACTTTATTTGAGGCAGAGTTTGTTTGTTTAAAATAAGGTATTTCAACAAATCTGTGCTTTGAAAGCTCTTTATTTTCAGACTTTAAAAAAATAGCAGCCAGAGATCATCAAAAGTCCTTTTTACATACTGAGAGATATCTGCAGGAGGTATTAAGCAACTACGAGAAGTAGTTTATAAGTAACTTTAAAGGATTATTAGTATAGAAAGAGAGAATTTTCAAAACAGTGTCCAAAATGTCAGTGTTTGTCTTTACAGTCAGCCTGTTGGGCTTTTGTGGTATAAAGTCACTTCCACAAGTATTTGTGACCTTGCAGGAAAGTGGAGTGCTTTACATATAAATTTCCTCTGAACTGACTTGTTTTTACGTAGTGTGGATTCTAGCCTCTTCCTTCATCTTCCTGGTAAATGCCAATGAACTTTGAATCTACTTTTTTAGGGTTTTTTTTGTCAAACATTTGTTTGCGATATTGGGAAATACATACTGAATTTGGCAAATAATTTGTTTTAAAATAGTTATAACTACACAACTATCCAAACAATTCATGCAGACATACTTGAGCAAGAAATGCTTCTATCTTTGCAAAAATTATTCTGACTTTGCAGATTGCAGTAACATAACTTAAGAAGAGGTAAACTCCACCTCTGATCACATTGTTTGCTTTGGGTTTGAATGAAATTTTAGTAGACTCTTTGTTTACTTGTTTTACTGAGAAAATTGAAACCTAAATAGTATTTTTTTTATGTCTTTCAGACAAAAAGCAAAAAAAGCCATGTATCTGCACAGCTTTGTCACAAACTGAAGAAATTAACTGTTTGCCAACCTGGCCTGATAGTTTTCTCTGTTCCTCTTGTGGAATCTGCTTATCCTGCTGCAGTCATTTCAGGGTCCTCTGCAAGTTGGAGCATGTGCAACTGGTTGGAGAATGGGGTTTTAGCAGCATCTATCTGCTTGGGTGTTGGCCTGTTCTCCCAAGTGAATAATGACAGGACCAGAGGAAATGGTCTGAAGTTGCAACAAAGGAGGTTTAGATTAGGTATTAGGAAGAATTACTTTACTGAAAGAGTGATCAGGCACTGGAACAGCCTGCCCAGGGAGGTGGTGGAGCCACCATCCCTGGAGGTATTTAAGAAACGTGTAGATGTGGCACTTCAGGGCATGCTCTAGCGACAGCCTCTAGTGGCTGAAATTGTAGGGCTTTTTTGTGTGTGTATGGTTGGACTTAGTGATCTCAGAGGTCCTTTCCAACCATGCTGATTCTGTGATTCTGTGAAGCCGAGGCATGTGTGGAAGACCCTATGCATCAATCAGTGCATGTGGGATTTTAGCTCCTCATCAGGTCAAGAAAGAATCCCGATGGGAAGTCTGTTCCTGTGCATGGAACACTTTTTAAATTCTTGTTTACAAAGTTCTTGTGCCATTTTAATTCTAATCCTTCCTTGAAGTCAATTTCCGCAAATTAAATATAGTAATAAATTAGACATGGTTATTGAGCTGAGTACATACTTCCAAATGAGTACTTGTAGCCACTGAATAAACTGGATGGAAAGATTACAAGCAGGTGCCTATGCCATTGAGTGGTATCTGCAAAGATGCAGTTGTACCTGCCCTGGTTTTGATGCAGGGCTTTGAAGTACCTCTCAGAACATCTTACTGAAAGAGAAGTCATAGAGAAGTCATATAGAAGTCTGAGACCCCACAACTTCAGAAAAGAAAGAAATCTTAACTGTTTAGGACGTCTTTAGGCTTTAAACAAAAGTAAGCTATGAGTCCTCATGCAGATAGTGGGCACTTCATAGTGTTTAAGCCATTTCTCTGGAAGTAATAGATGGGAATGGGCCCATGGTTATTCAATTAAGTTGGACTTTAAAAGATATTATAATAATATGACTTTAAAATGCAGCTGCTGTTCCAACACTAGATCACTAAGATAATTTTGAAAATTATCCCATTTCCTGTTGGGACTGGAAGTCATTAAAGGAGTGGTTGTGCACCATTAAAGCCCATCAAGATGAGTGCAAGGATGACATTTCTGGATCTTACTCTAGATTCCTTACTGGATATACTAGTAGCCTGTTTAGGCCTTTTAGTAGATTAACAGCTCAGCAGAACCGCTGCAGATATTGAAACATTTCCCCTCGTATTACCATCATCTGCCAGTTTAGCATTTTGTTGGGTGCTTTTTTGTGTGTGTGGTTATTCTGGTTTTTGTGGGTTTTTTGTTTTGTTTTGTTTTGGGTTGTGGGTGTGTTTTTGTGTTTGTTTGGGTGGGGTTTTTTTGAGGGTTTTTTTTTGTTGTTTTTTTTGTTTTGGTTTGTTTTTTTTTTAATGTGTTTGGACTCAATGATCTCAAATATCCCTTCCAACCACTAAGATTCTGAGATTCTGTGATTATAACAACTCAGGGTATTTAAGCAGGGCACTGATTTGAATTGGTACAGCTGATTTGCTGCATACTTCTTTTCATCCTGTAGAATAAGTTGATTTTTATTGTGGCTTCATGCCATATGCATCTATGTAAATTGATTATGGCATCATTATTTTTCTGGTTGGGGACGTCAAACTTGAAAAAAAGTTATGAGTGTCACTGTAGGAGGTGTTGCCTTTGCTTAGGATTTTGTTTTGTGATTAGTTTATCTGTGCTGTGCCATGCCTGCCATGCTGAGGAAGAACTTGACTGAGGTTAGTCTTTTGCTGTTGCCAGACAAGTGATGATATGCACTACAAATTAATTGTGAAAAATATGTGAATTATATCCCCCATCAAAGGAAAAAATGTCTAGAAAGCCTTTTTATGGAGGAGAAAATTCAGGTGTTTAGGCAAACTATTTTTATTTGACCACCAGAGGGTATTGCAGTATCAGTTATGTAAGACTTGAGCTCATGTTTGACTTTATATGCACTGCCTTGTTTTTAAAATACACGTTTCTGGAAATTGTTTTTTTATATTAAGTAGTAGTTAAGAAAATTAGGTTTTTTATGCCAGTATTTGATGTCCTGGTACAGAGGCAATTTCTAAAATTTGTTTTATCTAAAAGTTGTTTGTTGTTTTTTTGTTTTTTTTTTTTTTACAGTAACAAGTTTCTTGAAGCTTGAGAAGTTCTTATTGATTTCACTGGAATATAGGGACTTTGGAGGCTTATTCCAAATCACTGAAAAGCTTAATAGAAATTGCTTGGTTAAATGCAAGAATACAACAGTTACAGAACAGTTACAGAAGGGAAATAATAGCAGGAGATGCATGTGTTGCTGCTGTGGTTGGAAGTGCATGTTGGTCTAGGATGGGCTCTGTCAAAATCAGTGAGACTGATCTGATTTTCTCATGTGGTTTCACTTGCAGGAATGAGGTCTAAAATCTTTATTATCTCATTTGTGTTTCCTAGATTTCTCCTTTACATTCAAGTCTTCTACAGTATACATCTAATGTTGGTTTGCACTTTTTTTCCAAGTCAGTACTATGTTGGGATACTTTCCTACAAAAGTTAAGTTTTCTAAACTTTAAGGACAGTGTTTATTGATGTTCATGCTGTTTTGTACAGTTCAGACCATGGAAGAGGGACCTAAAAGGATTCGTGGATTCTCCCACTCCTAAATCTGCTGCTGAATTTAGAAGAAGATACATGGTATGCCTGCCTGTCTCTCAACAACAACCTGTCTCTCAAGAAGCCCACCTGTAAAAACAGAAGGAACACAGCCATATCACATTATCTGTGAAGAACAAATTTATGAGGAATGTGATAGTGATTTGATGGACAGCAAAGCAATGTTTGTATAAGAAAGTTTGTGTTTGTGAAAGTGAGATACTGCAAAGATTTAAGGGACACACATTTAAAAACTCAGGTCCAGTGTCTATGTCATGTTTGAATAAGAGGCAGGAGCAAGATCTTCAGCTGGAGGAGGAGGCAGCTCTCTAGAGACCAGTTTTTCAGGGAAGGTCACCGTCAGAATATCTCTGCCTTTTCACGTATGTAAATCTTTTGGTATGAGCAGTGTTGCCTGCCTCCGAGTAGTGACATTTGCGTTGTCATCATCACCTTCTCCAAATGAAACAAGATCAGTCAAGACAGCAGGTTGGAACAGGTCATAGCAGTGGTTAGCAGAGCTGGGTGTTGGATGATCAGTGAGGAAGCCCTGAGCATCAGCACAGAGGTCTTGGGACACCTGGCCATTAACCAGCGAGGGCCCTAGAAAGTCAGGAGGTGACAGATCCTGCTGACAAGCTGTGACTTGACCTGGCAGGACTGAGTGTTTTGGGTCACTGTATGCAGCAGCCAAAATGGAAACAAATCCTGCAGACTGCCAGTTTGGAGTAAACCTCCTTCTTAACAAGGAAAACGTATCCACTTGGTTAAAGACCTCATTCATTAAGTTTTGCTTTATCTTTGATACAAAAATATAAACTTTTTTCTTGTCATAGTGGAGATCTGCTGAGAGAGCCTGGCAAGTTGGGGTGTCTGTTGCCTCGGCAGTGTACAAATACCACTGAGGGAACATCTGCTTCCAGTGACACAGAGTCTGACACTTCAAAATAAAATCAAAGCTGTAATGCAGACTGTGAGAAATCTGCTGTGATTTTTTTTGTCCCCTTCTTTTAATTGTAGAGTTACAAAATATGCTAGCTACTGATATGCGGTTTGCTTTATTTGAAACAAAAATAGTTTATTTGAAAAAATATTATTTACTTAAAAAAATAGTAAGCAGCAGCTATTACATATAATATGCAGGACTGTTATGTTAAGAGTCTTCTGTTTAAACCTGCCACCTGAGCAAGGTGGTGGTATTTTGAGAAGGGAGCACTTCAGAGCTGGAGTGTGAGAAGGGAAGTTTGAAAGTACCTGGTTTGAGGAGAAGGAATTATAAGACGTGTTCGTCGCTGGCTGAGCCATATGTTTTCTGTTGGTATTTCACATCATTTTAGTCTTAGAGGCTGATCCTCTCAAAAAGTATAATATTTGCATGGACAATCAAAGCTGATTCTTATTCGTCAGAGTTGTCACATCCTGACCACAGAAGGGAGCTCTGGTAACTGCCCGGCGGAACTTGGCTTATTCTGTACCTCACTGTTTTCTTGCACAGTTCATTAGCAGTTCTAAGAGAATTTCAGTGTGTACAGTGATTAAGCAGTTCTGAAAAGGCTGTGCTCCATACTGCTCTAAGTACCTAAGGCAGCAGTTTGACCTCTGAAGTCTGCTTTTCCATCCTCCCATGCTAGGCATCTGTGAACAGTGTCAGTTTTCAGGTCAGCTTAGAACAGCTGAGGAGAAGCTGCTTCACAAATGCTACAGAGATTCATTTTTCTCTCTGCTACCTTGGGCACTGTAATACTTATGGAAGTGTTTTATCCCATGAATTACAATATTCCATGTGTATATCACTGTATATTTCAATGCTCAAGATGCTGTTCAGTTATTTTTTTTATTATTTCCATATATTTCCATAACTGGATGTAGGAGGTTTTGTGCATAGCCTTTGCTTTGATACGCCATAATCCAGTGGCAAGTTTCCTGAGATCATAGGAGAATTCAGGTCTGAAGGGACCTCAGGAAGTCTCTAGCCTGAGCTGCTCCTCAGAGAAGAGTCAGCTGTGACATCAGACCAGGTGCTCAGGACTTTATTCCGTTGGTCTTGAAAGCCTCCAAGGATGGAGACTGCTCAGCCTTTTTGAGCAGTGCCTTTCACCACTTGATGAAGGCTTGTCCTTCATGATGAAGAAGTTCTCCCTTATAAACAGTCAGAACCTCTCTTGTTTCAACTTGTGCTCATCTTATTTCATCCTCCCACCAGGCACTGCTGTAAGCAGCCTGGCTGTGTCTGTCCAATAACCTCTTTGCAGGTACTGGGAAACTTCTCTTATCTCTCCCCACAGCTGCAGGCTGAGCAGGATTTGATCCCCAGTCACATTGCCTGTGTAACACAGATTTGTCAGATATTCACCTAACTCATTCCGTTCTCAATCCCTGTCTGATTTGACCACAGGCAGTTAACGCCCAATGAGACAGATGCTCCATGAGACCTAAAAAAGGAGAGTAACAGAGTGTACCAGGAAAGCACAGTCCATTTTGCCATTCTTGGATCACCTGCAGTGCCCTGTAGTTGAATTCAGCCTTATTCCTTCTATGGCTGTCGAGAGCTGCTTTGTTTTGCTATGAAGCTGGAGGCTTTTGCTCCCTGCAGAAATGGACAGCCAGAACAATGTGAAATCTTCCTGGATGCATTTGGAGCTTTGTATTTTTAGCACAATCGTGCGACAGTTCACATGCAAATGCTCAAACAGTAAGGCAAAAATGAAAGGAAAATGGCTGTGCATGAAAGATCCTGTTGAGGTTTAATGAAGAGAAAAGAGAGCCTGGGTCTTGGGATGGTCTATATTCTAGTTTTCAGGACAGGTCCCAGTTTTTTGGGAAAACTTTTCCTTAGGTTACTGCTTAAGTTTAGAAAGCTTCCAGAGTGGTAGGCAGCCATGGAATTAAAAATACAGTTGCAGAATTAGAATAAAATCCTACTTTCTGATTAACAGACCATTAATGAGAAAAGGGCAAGGCTTTGTCCTCTGTTTTGTGTGAATTATCCACATAATCTACACACATGCAATATGAGGATTATATACCCCTCTTTAAAATTTCATCTTTAATCACAACGCTGACATAAAAAGAGGCACCAACCAGCCTCTTCCATGCAGGTATCATAAAAACTTTTCAGCAAAACTGAGATCATGGAAAATCGTTGACCTGCTCAACCTGAAATACAATGAGATCAGTGAATCTTTGATGCATGAGAAGCAGGGTTTCCAAAATGCTTCCAGGAATTGGAGTTCCTGGTGGACAACAGGATGGCAATGAGCCAGCAATGTGCTCTTGTGGCCCCTTGTGGCCAAGTGGCATCCTGGGGTGCAGCAGGTTGAGGGAGGTCATCCTCCTTCTCTACTCCGCCCTGCTGATGCCACATCTGGAGTACTCTGTCCAGTTCTGGGCTCCCCAAAAGGACAACAAACTGCTGGAGAGGGTACAACAAAAGGCTTTAAAGTTGATTAGGGGCCTAGAACATCTCTCTTATGAGGAAAGGCTGAGGGCATTGGACCTTTTTAGTCTGGAGAAGAGAAGACTGAGGGGTCATCTGATCAATGCCTATAAAGACTTAAAGGGTGGGTGCCAAGAGAATAGGGTCAGTCTTTTTTTCTGTGGTGCCCAGTGACAGGACAAGAGGTAACAGGCACAGACTTGAACATAGGAAGTTCCCTCTAAACATGAGGAGGAACTTCTTTACTTGGAGGGTGGCAGAGCACTGGAACAGGCTGTCCAGAAAGGTGGTGGAGTCTTTGTCTCTTGAGACATTCAAAACTCACCTGGACATGTTCCTTGCAACCTGCTGTAGTTGGACCTCCTTTGGCTGTGAGTTAGACTACATGGTCTCCAGGTGCCCCTTCCAACCCTGTATCATTCTGTGATTCTGTGACAGAGAGCAAAGCCAGCAGCCTAACAATATGGAGAACCCCATGTCAGGTGAGATCTCCTACAACTTCCAGCATTCCTGCTGCTAAACAGCAGGAGACTCAAAGCTCTGAGATATTGGGCTGCCCACATCCTTGGTTTCTGTGCAGACTGCTCAGGGCTTCTGTATGGTTTTAAAAGAGTGGACCTGCTCTCCAGCTGCTCAATAGCATTAGTGCTGCGGACCAGGAAAGAGCAGGCAGCCCCTGGCCCGTGGGGCGGATTAAACGTCCTCGTGAGTCCTTAACAACAGTTGGCTTCACTCCACAGCCCCACAGTACCTGCTCCCCATGTTATAGGTATGTTCCCTATACCTCCATTGCCTGTAAGGACGGTGGAGATACCCCTGATGGAGTCCTCAACGCAGATGTCAAAAATGAGATTTCTTAATATGAGAGAAAGGTATAACTACACCTAGACTAGGAAAATAGTGCCTGGCCCCTCTCTCTGGGTGGGAATTGAAAGCATTCCCCACCTTAGTGGAAGAATCTTATTATTAAGTGATTGCTTTAAGTTGCATAATATTTTCTGTTGCTGATTTGCTGTTTAAAAGGGACTTATCCAGGAGTAAAGGGAAGAATCGGGTGGAGGACATCCTAGAAAAATAACTTTAATTTCCAATATTATGTTAGGGGAAAGTATGTAGTTTTTTCTCTATTTAAGATGGTTTATATTCCTAATTCCAGCTGTTCTTCTTTCACAACAGTTTTGTTTAAATACTTGAACCTGACAATTGGAGGATTAAGGATGTGTTTGGACTGCCCTTTTTGCAAGTATGATTATGAAAACCACCTATGTCATCAGCAAAAACAAAAAGGAAAAACTTTCCTATGCTTGTAGTTCCAGTAGGAGAGCAGTTCAGAGGAGCTACAAGTGTTGATAGTGAATGAGAATATCTGTTTTGGAAACAGCCTGCACTAGCTCCATAGTTATAATGGTGCCATACTCTTGCAAGAGGCTAATTTAGGGACTTTGCAAGCAGCTTCTCTGTGCCGTATCTATCTGTTTGCTCTTTGCCTGTTCCCATTCCTCCAGGGTCTCATTAACTTGCCGTAATGTGAATATTCACCTAGGCTGCATACCTAAACTTGCACAAACCTGCAATTTTGCAAGAGGACTAGAAAACAGCAACAATGAAACCAGACTTTTCAAATGGCTTCTTCTTTTTTAAGCTTTTATCACAAAATACGGATGAAAACACCATTTTTAACAACAGCAAGAAGAAGTTAATCTTGCTTTTCTACATACCTTTCTTTGTGATGAGCGTTCCAATTCATTTCCTTAGAATAAGGACTTCTTAGTGCCATGATGTGTGACGGCTGCTTTACTTCATATGTACTGTTTAATGGACTCCACCACTGGTACTGTTGTTAGCTGGGAGAAGTAAATAGACTTTGAGCAAAAGAATCACACCATAGCAACCCTCAGCTTCTGTTTACAGTTCAAATAAACATCTGTGCCGTGGAAATTTATGTCCTAGGAATTTTCTAAACCAGTACGCTAATTGCTTTAAGAACAAAAGGATTAATGCAGATAAATTGAAGACAAATTTGCATGCAATATTTAAATGGTGAATACTTTTATTTCTTACAATCTGACAGAAAATAATATATCGCAGGCGCTCAGTAGGGAGAGGGTATTATTTGACTTATCTATCGTATGAGAAAGTGCACGAGGGAGAGATTTCATGTAAGCACTCAGCAGAATGAGTCTTCCCATTAAAATCAATATTAAAACTCCCTTTGTTTATGGGAGCAATTCTGTGTATGTTTTGAAAACCTGTTGTTTTATAACTTCCTCACTTTTTGGTTAAAGTAGCTGTTTTTATTCAAGCAAAACTTCTGTTGACTGGGCTGGACATTTTACTCAAAAATACTTGTGGAATAAGTTTTCTGCCTCTGAAAATCCCAGCTGCAGGGGGATTTTAGACCTTTAAATGATGTGATTTTTTTTTCCTTTCTGCAACTGATGCTAAGATGCTGTTTCTTTGCTAGGAGTGCTTTGGGTTATTTTTTTTAATATGCAAATTGGCAAGATGTTATTCCAAAGGGTAGAGATTTCACCCATACAGATGGTCCTTCAGTTGCCTTGCCTTTGTACTTGGCCAGTGGTGCAGAAAGCATGGTCAGGGGAAGAGGCCGTCTGGTGTGGAGTCACCATTGTGTTGTATCTGGTGAGGCCCTGGTGGGATTTGGCATGGAGAGTGGCTGGGGAAGATGATTTGGAGGCAGGGCAGGGCTATGTATGATGTGATGATGTTCTTCTGATTTGGTTCCTGCTCATGTCTATGTGGGATATCTGTTTAAATTTAAATACAAATGTAGTGTCTGGCCAGCTGGTGGCATAGCTTCTCATGATGTCACTGGACAAATGAAGCATGCATAATCCCAACCAGAACTGGGCCAACCAATAGGTCCAGTGGCTTTGAGCAGGGCTCACTGTTCAAAAGAAGGTTGCTTAAGTGCAAGAAGCTGTATTGCAGTTCTGTTTGGTGTTCTTAAGCATTGTGCTAAAGGTAGCAATGTGCCATTGTGTGGTCAGAATTTAAAATTATCTAAGTAGCAAATCTGACATCTGTGATCTTGTGATCTTCAAATGAACCAGATGAAATGTACCTTGTAGAATATGATTTTATCTCTTCTGTATTGGTTTGAAGAACTCAGGGGTCAGATGCAACCCCTGTACATTCTGAACAGCATGTAGAGTGGAGAGAGTATGTATATAGGGGCCAACAGATATAGAATACTCTATATCTGCTCTAATGAGCTCAGCAGAGTTGGGGGCCACTTTTTAGGCTGGGGGTGGTGGGTGCAGTGTATGTCTGTGTGGACTGGGGATACTGACTGGCTGGTACTGGTGAGCTGGGAAGACTGGGCCATAGTCACGCCGTAGGAACCAGAGCATGGGGCAGTCCTCAGAGAGCCCCGGGGAAGCCGTGGGGTGAGGTATGATGTAGGTGGTGGGAGATAGGTGTGTGGGTGTTGGGGTAGTGTTGCATCAGGGATGGTACTGATGAGTACTTTGGGGGATGTGGGGTATAGGAGCCATGGCGGGGCTGTGCCTTCTAGGTGTGAGCACCAGGAACAGCTCTCGTCAGCACAGGGTGCTGAGAAACAGAGGTGGTTTTAATATGGAGTGGCTGGGAAATTGGGAAGTCCTCAGGATACCTCTTCCCTGATAGAAATTACCAGATAAACTATAATAGCAACAGAATATCAGC
>BJBW01001447.1:108342-149015 GCA_004320125.1 Scolopax mira | reverse complement strand
GCACCCCTTTGCAGGGATAACCCACCCCTTGCACACATACCCCCCCTCTTCACATCTCCCCCCCCTCCCGGACAATCCCACCACCACCCCCGGCGCGGGACCCCCCCCATGCCGCAAAGCTTACCCTCGCTGCACTAGCACCCCCCCTTTATATTTCTCCCCCCTCCCTTCTTTTGCACGGACACCAGCCCTAATTTGCACACACACACACATTCCGTGCCATGGAGACCCCCCCGAGTGCTGCCCCCCCCCCCCCCTCGATCGGCAGCAGCCGGGCAAGCCCTCGGAGGGGTGGGGGGGTCAGGGGGGGACTCTCTTTCTCCCAGCCGGGGCTGGCAGCGATGCAGCAGCAGCCCAGGGCCGAGCTGCAAAGTCTCCAACTTACAGGGGCACCCCTAAAATAAGT
Organism: Scolopax mira; assembly: GCA_004320125.1. Taxonomy (NCBI): domain Eukaryota; kingdom Metazoa; phylum Chordata; class Aves; order Charadriiformes; family Scolopacidae; genus Scolopax; species Scolopax mira. The sequence goes on along the minus strand of BJBW01001447.1, from coordinate 148,609 downwards.
CCTGATTTCATCCCTGAAAGGATTTCCTGGCTTTGTGTGCCTTAACTAGCCTTGGCCATTTTTGTAGAATAACCCTATTATTCACAGCTCCGAGGGTACAATCTGCTAAAGTCACTTAATAAAAAAAAAAAAAAAAACAAACACCCAACCAAAAAAAAAAAAAACCTTCAAAGGGCGTGAGAAATAAAGGCAAACAAACAATTGTCTGTAGCTCTCAGCTCCCCTTGATCATGGATACCCGCTTCATTAACAGCAGAAGCATTATATTCTTAAAACTGGAAGCCTCGAGATGCGTGATAATACTGCAAAATTAATTTGGATTTGGGGGGGGGGTGAGGAGCAAGTGGTTTTGAAGGTTAATTACTTTTTTTTTTTTAACAACAAAGTGAGACTTTAACTCGCGCAACTTCTCTCGTAACTTAATGAGTGGCACGGTTATCCCTCCCAATTTCCTGCTTGGGATCGACTCGAGCAGGTATTTAAAGACGCAGAGAAAAGGAAGAGGGGAAAAAAAAGGAAGAAGAACGTAAAAAAAAAACCAACCACACAACAAAAAAACCTAAAATCCTCAGATAGTGATTTTCAGTTTCAAGTTTGGGAGCTCCAGACCTGCGCCGGTGGCTCGGTCCGTGGATGTTTTTTAACCTCCCTGGCAGTGGGCTCTGGTTCTTGGTTACCTCCTGGTGACCCCTGGGAAGGAGCCCGCTGATTCCCAGTGGTCTGGAGACCACAGGTTGGAAACCACTGGTTTTGCATAAACTTGTGTTACTGGGCGCGGGCTTGGGTTGCGAGGGTTCCTCGTAGCGAATGGTCCGAGGGACGATGTGCGCCGCATAAATTAAAACATCATGTCCCCCCCCCCCTTGCCACGTGAAAGCATTATTAAAAGAAGCATAATAAGGGATTTCCACCATGTTATCAAGCGTACAAAGAAAACCCCGAATGGGAGGGATGGCTGTCATCGGGGTAGAACAAGCTGGGATTTTGGAGAGGCTTGAGAAGCGCTTTGAATAGCCCGTCGGTTGGACAAGGATCAGCGCTGACAATAGCTGGGCTATATGTGGTATGGCCTGTTCACGTACAGCAGTTTGAGCATTAAAGGCCTCGTCCTGACAAAGGGGGCTCTTCGAGGACCCCAAGCCAAGGTGGTGGCTTTGGGAGAGTCACCGCGGCTGCTCGCCCGCACCCGGGGGCAGCTTCACCCCGCCGAAGGCCAGAAGCCCCCCCACCCACCCCGAAATCACCTCAAAGTGATTTTCCCTTTCCATCCTCAGAGCCACACGCTGCTATGACTCGCATCTCCAAAACTATTTAGGGACTTAGATAATCATTACGGTTGATGGAACTCCATGCCCAGGTGTTTTTGTGTCATCATCCCACCACCCACTATGGAATTAGCTAGGAATCCCAGCTGGAATGTGGTGGAGGTGCCACAGGTCAGTGCCGTGCCTAACCTGCTCCTGCCAACCTTTGTCAAATTGATATCAGACAAGGATAATAAAAATGAGAGTGGTCTCTAAGTCACTCTCCGAGGAAGGAGGTTGATGTATCGTTCCATGTGTGCATCGGGAACGGAGCATAAGGGGGGTTTCTCCTCCTTGCTCCAAAGGCTCCAAACCCTGATGCAATACAAATAAACGGTCGTGCAAACGCTGCGTCACCCTGAAACTTCGATCTCCAGGCTCCAAAGTTCAGGGAGCAGCTTAAAATTTCCATCAGACTAGTAAGTTTGATGGAAATTCTCACCTCGCACCACTAGATCCGTGGGAATAGTACCGTTTTTGCACGCAGTGCTTTCTGCCCGTCACCGTGATTCCCAGCAGGAGAGCAGGGGAGGATGAAGAGGTGCTGTGGTCCCCATCAGAGAGATGAGGACCAGAATTTGGGGTCTGGGCCATAGGAGAGATGAGGACCAGAATTTGGGGTCTGGGCCATAGGTGCATTGCCAACGCCGCGTACACGGGGGGTGGGATGGGAATTAAAGTAGTTGGGGGAATAACTGCACTAAAAACTGGTCGATCCTAGCCCTTTCTCTGTGAAATCTCTGACTTTAACCACGAGTCACTGGCATGGCCTGACGTGGGGTGCTGGGCTCCGTGGAACTGCTCTGTGGAGGAAATAACTTTCCAGCAAAAGCGTGCAGGCTCCGGAAAGGAAGCAAACAGAACGGAGAGAGGGCGGGATAAGCAGCGTCTCCCGTTTTGTTTTGCTGCATTATCATCTCATGGGGAGCAAAATAAATGGGAATGGTCTTTTAACACAAATACCGCCTCGCAAGTAGGATTTATTTTTAAATAAATAAATAAATAAATAAATAAACACCAAGTACCGCAAAGTGAAAGTTCCCTGCGAAAAGTGAAGGCTGTTGATTAAGCTGGCTGTGATTTACTGATGGGTTTGAACAGTGCCCGCTGGGCCAGCCCTGCGGCTTCACCCGGGGCTACTGGGCACCTCCAAGTCCCTGCCCACCCCATCGATGCCTCCATCCAGCTGGATGAACCCCGGGAAAGGAGGCGAATACGGACAGTCACCCCTCGGATATGTTTTATTTATCATCAGTCCCACAGTGTTATCGCTGCTGGAAGCTGAGGGACACCTCTCACAAGGGTAGGGAATCGTTCCCCGGTGATAACTGAGGGATCACAGCGCCCGCTCCTGATATTGCCCACGTCCTAACGCCAATGCTTTATCAGGCAGTTTGGCATAAACACTTTGGACCTAATCTTGCACGCCTCGAGAAAAAGTTTTGCTTGAATAAAGTTTGCTCAAGGGTGTTATAATCACGGGGTGGCAGATAATCTATATATGCACACACACACAATTTATTTTAGTATATTCCGTATCTATGCATTGTCATATTCATGCAACGTATTTCTCAAAAGGGAAATATGCTTTTTTGTCGCCGTTTTTCGTATGAGAACGTTTTACATTCCGGGTTCACGCATGATATAAATGCTGTGATTCATTACGTGGTGTGAAAAAATGAAGCTTAAGAGTTGCTAATCAGACTTTGTAAGATTCAGGTGGCACCGAGTGAGGTGTGTTACGAAGGAAAAGTTATGTCTAAGAGCAAACAGGAATACAGTCCAAAAATGCTGACAACATCACCTACGCTGCTCACAGCCAGCCGTGGTGTTTTAGCCCTAATTAACATGCATTCCCTGCTCCCCTTTGCTGCATGCTTTCCTCTGCTCTCTATAACTTTCAAAAGGAGACATGTTTTATTTTCCCCAATAAATAAATAAATAACTAATCCAAACAGCAACCTGTTTAAGTTCTCCCCCCCCGCCTTTTCCCCCAACATTTCTCATCCATGCTAAAGTTCCGGGAAGAAAAAAAAAAAAAAAAAAAAAAAAAAAAAAAAACCAAAAATAAAAACATCCGAGTGGCCTTTTCAGATAAAAACTGGCACAGCTTTGTACCTGGGATAGGGACCGGCGAGGAGGGCACGGTAACAGGTGCAGGTTTATTAGTACTTTTCTGGCTTTATCTGTGTTGCACAGAATTCATCTGCAAATCTCTCCCCCAACTATTTTTTTCAACATAGTTTTAAGCCCTGCGGACCCCGAGCGCACATGAGGTACCATCGCTTTGCTCACAGACACAGCAATAAAGTTTGGAATCACAAGTTCTGCTCACTTCCTCTCTTTTCTGCTATTAAAAAAAATAAATGCTTTTCAGCCTTAAATATTATATATTCTGTAAAATTGGTAAGGTCTGTATTCTTGATAGAAAGGATAGGAACTGTCTAATATAGATATTTTAGAAAGTGCACTTTTCTCACACAAACTCTAAACTAAATGAAATTTTCGGGAATAAAAAGTAATACACTTCAGCTGCGATAAGTAACTTTTCACTTCTCCACCTTTTCTAATTTTATAGACCACTTCATAAGGTGCAAGGGGTGAGTCGTGAAAGTCGTGTGTATCTCAGCTGTAAAGGTTGATTCTAAGAACTCAAATCTGCACGAGAACCAACGCTCCTGCCTAAAAGATGTCATAAAAAATGAGAGGGACGTGTCACCACTCCATTTTGCTTGCTCTGCCTTTCTCAGTGCCTACGGCTCCTTCGGAGCAGTGAGAGAAAGGTGTGAGTCTCAGCACCTGAAAGTTTTTTTGGGCTTTTTTTTTGGAAGTCTTTATTACTGTAATTCATTGACCTGCTGCAGTATAAACCCTGGCAATATAGATCCCTGGGATGGGCACCCTGTGCTGATACTGAATCTTTCTGAAAAGGCTGCTTTGTTTTCGGTTGGTTTTTTTTTTTTTTTTTTTTTTTTTTTTTTTTGCAGAAGAGGAGTTTTTCTTTTTTTTTTTAAAAAAAAAAAGAAAAAAAGAGGTGTAATCTGTGTGGGCTGCCTGTCACAATCACTGCTCTCCTCTCTTAGCAGCAGGGAGAAGGTGAGACCATCCTCTGCTCACCCGACTGTTGTGTTAACTTCTATACTGGGCTGGGATGATTTCCATAGGGTAACCTCCAGAACAGCCAGGCACGATGCAGAGGTGGCCCTTTCAAAGGGACACGCTCAGCTACGTTTTTCTTTGGATTCCGGGAAAAACACATAAATCACGACAGCGCCCCACCTACGTGTGCCCAACCCCTTCTTTAACTTCTTGGATGAAAAGGTTTCTGCTGAGCCTATGGAGCAGGTGTACGTATGGGCTCAGAACTCGCACGGCGAGACACACAGACTGTATTATTCCTCCCCCAGAAAACTGAAAAGCCGAGCCCAGAGATCCCTCAGCCCAGCTTCCCCCTCCTCCAGGAGGAAATAAGCATTTCCTTATAGATAGTCTTTTTATTATTATTTTTTTTTTTAAAATCCTCTTCAGATTCAGATTGTCACTAAATATAGAAACTCTTGTAGCCACACACAAAACCTGCCCTCGCCCCACAGCTGCTCATTTGCAATTTGCTCTGCGCTTAAAAATCCCTTAATGCTACAAATAAACTTTGGGAAAGTTACATCCCAACAAACAATGAGGTGTTGTTTAAAATTACATGTGCTACTGTATTATTAGGTCTCTACCGACACTACAATTATCTTTTGAAGCTGGCAATAACGTATTAGCTGTTCAGTCAGACGCAGAAATAGGCTGCTGTATAAACCCTCTGCCATTTTTATGAATGGAAAATATTTTAAAAGATTGTTTCCACTTTCTTCTTTGCCCTCTCCCCAGAAGGAGCCCCCCTCGCCGAGCCTCTTTCCCCACGTCACTTTAATATTCATCGATATTATCCATACATTGCGATACATGATTAACTGCCTTCTCCCCCCAATCCCCCCCCCCCCCCCCCCCCCCCCCCCCCTTGTCCCGCACACACAACACCGCCCCAAACAATACATAATACTTATTGGATTAACTACTCAGTCCTCGCTGGTAAGGAAAGCGGTGTCCGTGAGCTCTGGCTTTTATTTGCACGTACAGTTGTAGATCTGCGGCGCGACAAGAAAAAATAAAAATAAAAAATAACCCCGTGAATAATCCCTACGCGGGAGCGCAGTGTCCGCCGCAGCGTCCGCCAGCTCCGCGGCACCATTTTTACTCGCCGAGGGAGTTCGCAGCCCGGCGGTTTCTGCTCGGTTTTGCCTGATTTCTGTCCGGTTTTACCCGATTTCTGCCCGTTCGCCGAGCAGAGGCTGCCCGGCGTGGGCGGCGGTGATGGGCGTCGCAGCTCCCCTTCCTCCGTGCCCCCCCGGCACCAGCCTTGGCACCGCATCGCCAGAGAGCGGGGGAATAGAAAAGGGGCAGGGGGGGGGTAAAAAGGAGGAGAGGGGTAAAGAAAAAGCCTTTAAAGTTTGCAGTTTGATTTTGGGCTTTTGTGGTTTGCTTTTTTTTTTTTTTTTTTTTTTTTTGGAAGGGGGGGAGATAAAAATCAATAAATCAATCTCGCAACCTTTCAGCTCTGCCTTCTCAAACCTTCGCCGAGTCACTGGGAGCCATTTTCATCTAAGGTAAAGGAAAGAAAAAAAAAGGGAACCAACCCAAAAACCCAAACCAAGAAAAAAAAATAATCATAAAAATATATAAAATAGGAGAAACACCGCCCGCGCGGGTCGGGACCGCCGCCGCTCCAGCCGCTCCGCGACCGCGCAACCCCCGCCACTCGCTCCGCGGTCTGCGGATATTCCCCCCCCCCATCCTTTTTTCCCCCCCCTTTTTTTTTTGCCCCCCCCTCCTGTCGCCCCCCCCGCCCCCCCATCTTTTGCCGCAGTCTCCGTCCGGCGCTGGGGCGAGTCACGGCAGCACCGCACTGGCCACGGGGCTGATTTATCGCCGCTCCAGCCCCGGCTGGCAATTATGTCACTCTAAATCACGCACATGCGGAGAGCGGGGAGTTTTTTGGCGAGCTCGGAGCCACCCCTTCCCCCCCTCCCCACCCCCACTCCCCCCACCCCCCCAAAAAATCAATTAAAAATATAAATGAGAAAATAAAATAAAAAGGTGGGGTGGGGGAAAGAAATCCAGGGGAGAGCCGGCTCCCCCCGACCCCCGCCGCAAAATCAAGTCTCCGCAAAAGTCGCGGGGGCGGCGGGCACGGCGGAGCGGGGCGGTGCGGAGGGAGGGAGGGAGGGATGGAGGGATGATGGAGGGATGGAGGAGGGAGGGAGGAAGGGAAGGGGGGGCCACCCCGCCGCCACCGCCCCCCTCTCCCTCCCCACTCCCCCCGCCCGCCCACCCCCGTCGCTCCCCGGGGGGGGGGACACCCGCCGAGCCCTCCTGCCATACAGAATCCACATCTATATGTTCTATCCACATATATTATTTATATATAAGTGTGTGATTATTATGTAGGGGGGGGGGGGGGTATGTTCTCTGGAGCGCGGTGCTGGAGTGGGGGGCATCCTCCCCTGTGGCAGTGGGATGCAGACACTGGGGCAGGAGCCTCCAGCTCTCCCAGCTCTCCCAGTAGAAGTGTTTTGTGCCTGTTGGGTGCAGATACTGCAGGATTCTAGTGTCCCAAGGCTGCTCCCGCTGCCCAGGGGGGGAATTTGGGAAAGCCCTGGGGTCCCCTGGGCCCAGGGAGTTTGGGGATGTGGGCGAGGGGCCACAGTTCAGCCTCTCCCCACCAGCCCCATTAGGCCTTGCAGTGGGTTTCCCTGTTATTTCCTATTACATCCTTTAACAGCAGGGAAGAAAAGAACAGCAGTATCAAAAGTCCTGGTGGAATTGCTGTAATTCAGGGGTTGACACAATCTGTGCGGATTTTGTCCCAGCCTGAGCTCTGCCGGGTCCCCTTGGCATGGCTGCAGGGGGGAGAAGTTTTGGGAACACCTGAATCCCTTCAGCCCACCAGCATTTGGGACCTGCGCTTCTGAGCAAGGGAGGGGGCACTCCCGAGACCCCACGCTGCAGGCAGGACAGGCACCCGCTGCTGAACGGTGCTTTCATGGCTAATAAAATCTGGGATAAGCCCCCCAAAACTCACACAGCACACCGGGTGGGAGGCTGACACCGTTTCCTGCAGTTGTGCTGCAGCAACAAACTTTGATTTCCACCCCCAGCTCATTAAATTGAAGAAATATCTCCAGGTTATCAGTGTTGCTGAGCTCCAAACTTTGGTGCCCGTGCCTTCTGCCCTGCTTGGCCACAGCAGCCCCCGGGGCAGCCTCCTGCACGTGCAGCACGGAGAAAACACTGAATCTCCATGGAAAATCCCACCTTTTGCCCACAGTTTGGAAAACAGGTAAGTGAAGGAGAAGTGTGTAGAGCAGAGGAGGACACTGGATGCCTGAGTGGAAGGGGAGAGTGGCCATGGCTGACTACCTCCCCCCATCTGATGAAGACTCTGGTGAAGCTGCTTTTCCCTCTCCTCAGCAGCTCTTCCCAAAGCGTTTGAGACACGGATATGGGATGGAGCCTATTCCTACGTGCGAGGGCCAGCACTGGTGCATTTGGTGCCCTCTGGCCATGGGAGTGTGAAGGAGGCAGCAGCAAGACACTGTCCCACCTTGCAGCACAGGAGCTCTTTGCAGCTCCTGCCAGGACCCTTATTCTTCCCCTCATGCCTTTGGATGGTTTATGGCAGCCTGGAAGTTTCTGTGGAAGCCGGGAGAGTGAGGGGGAAAGGTACCCCAGTACTCAGGTACCCTGGCTCACAGGTACCCCAGGTTCACAGATAGCACACCACGCAGGTACCCCAGAACACCTTGGCACACCGGTACCCCAGTACTCAGGTATCCCTGGTACACAGGTACCAAACTACTCAGGTACCCCAGAAGACAGAAACCCCGGTGCTCATGTACCCCAGCTCACAAATACCCCAGCACACAGGTACCCCAGCACACAGGTACCCCAGTACCCAGCTACCCTGGGTGCACAGGTACCCTGGTACTGAGGCACCCTGGCACACAGGTACCCCATACACAGGTACCCTAGAACCCAGGTGCCCCTTGACACAGGTACCCCGGTACCCAGACACCCCAGTACACCACTCCATAGACACACCAGTACCCTAGTACACGGCTGTACCTGCACACAGATATCCCAAAGTACATCCCCCAGGACCCAGGTACCCCATCACCCCCCAGCCCAGTCCCCCAGTCGTGCCCTGAGCCCCAACGTGTCACNNGATTTGCTTCTAATTACAGACGTCACGAGACTTGCTCCAGAGGCGATGCCAAAGGCCTTTATAAATTACTAGCAAACTTGATTTAAAAAGTGTGGTCGTAGGAAACCACGAAGGTTGCTTCCCCTTGTTGTGACAAATCCGCGTTGGGCCCATGGCCGGGGGCAGCGGGGGCTGCGGCGGCGCAGGATTTCTTAGGAAAAGTTACCAGAGACACCTGGAATTCATATCAGAGTATTTTTAATGTGCTCTTACAAATACTTTTGGCATACGCCTATTCCACTCCTTTTAATGATGTTGACTTCATTTCCTTTAATATGGGGAGGGGGGAGGGAGGAGAGGGCAGGGGGGGAAGGAGGGGAAATAGCTACACCAACAAGACTTAATTAAATTAATCAGATGGAACAATAATAAATAATTCCAGTTGTGTTCCTGCGGGGTTGCAAAATACAGATTGGGGTGTTCGAGGGATAAAATTTTGCAGCAGGGGTTACTCTTTTTCAGAGCGGCGCCTCGGTGGGCTCCTTGACCCCCCTGCTCTCCTCTGCTCTCCCCCCCCCCCGGCACCTCCCGCGCCCGGGAGCTGGCGTGTGGGTGCGTGTGCCTGTCTGCGTGCGTGTGCACACCCGCACCCGCACGTATGTACATGGTATGTACGTATGTATGTGCTGTGCGTTGCCGGGATGCCTATGGATGGCTCCGGCCCTGCACCTGCACCGCGCCCCTGATCCAGGCCCCGCCCCTCCATAGCCCCGCCCACCGCCCCGCTCGCCCCCCCCTCGCCTCCGCGCGGCGCAGCGCCCCCTGCCGGCGGGTGCGGCGGGCAGCGCCTGAGGCGCGCGGCTGAGGAGAGCCCCCGCACCGCCTCGGCCTTCGCCTCTGTGGTCAGAAAACAGGCCCCCGCTTTGCTTCCAAACCCAGCCAAAGCAGGAAAAGATAACCCCGATTGAGCCTTTGGGTGGCTTCGCCCTCGCTCAGCCCATTGCTCAGCCGCGGTGTGTGGAGCCGACATTAGCAGCTCCAGGTTTTCCCTGCCCTGCCAGCGCTGTGAGGGAAGGGGAAGCTCGGCTGTCCCCTGCTCCTTATCCCTGAGTTCCCAGTTACCTCCACAATCCCAGAGGATTTTTGCAGGAGAAGGCAGACACTGCATTCACCAGAGAAAGCCAAGAGCAGGTTTCGCACAACCCAGCTCTCTGGGGACACCATCGGCGTCACCCCTCAGAGGCCACCCAGCGGGCAGACCCCCACCTGCAGCGAGTCTGTGAGGATCCAGAGGGGTCCCAGCACACTGCAATTGGCAATTAAGTTCTTCCCGCTCTTTACCTAAAGGAAAGGGTTCTTTCTCATGCCACCAAGCAGATCTCCCACAGGAGACAAAAACGCGTATCTGTAAAATGGAAAACAGGCAGGTGGCTCAAGCATTGGGGAACATTAATACACACGACAAATCTCCGACTGATGTAAATGGATGGACTTGCACTACCTTCACACACGAATTTACACCAGCTGTTGGCTTGGCCTGACCTGCCGATGGTCTTAGAGGTGTGTGCTTTAACCCTTCCAAACTGGCCCGGTAAGGGCAGCTCTACAGAGTATATTTAGCATGACCGCTAATGCTAGTAAGAGTTTCAGAGCAAAAAAGTATTTTTCCAGTTGTTCGGTGTCGGGATTGACTGGTTTTATCTCTGAAATGTTGCAAACTTTGGAATAATCACTGCCTGTTACCTTACATCTATCACCTTTTTGGTTTTAGCCTGAGGAAAATGATCCCTGCCTGCAGTGGGAGTGTTGCTGTGAAGGACATCTCCTGGTGTTTCCTCAAATGGCATTGATTCACGTACAAGAGGATGAAACACTTCACATTAGAGGTATAGACACGTGTATATACTACCATGGAAATGCTAATATTGATGTTAGAGAGCAGGCAAATTCTGCATCTCAGCCTGTGCATGCACAGATTTGAGTGATATTTTCCTTGGGCCTTCTGGGATTGGTTTCCTGAACCCCAGTAGAAATATCCTTTTACACCAAATTTAAGGAACTCTAACCTGACATAGGACTTCCCAACAAGCGCTATACAAATTTTTAGTGGTTGCTTCTGTGGGTGACTCGTTTGCTCGTGTTTGCGAAGTGAAAACACGTTTTTTTTACCCACCCAGTCCGTGTGCCTTTTTCTTTATTTTTGGGGTTTTTTTACCCATGTAATAAAATAGGACACTAGAGGGCGGCCTGTTAATGTAATTCAATAATGAAGTTGCAGCGGTTGCACATGGAGGCTCAGCACCGGCCCCTGCTTCGCACCAGGGCTGTGGCTGGAGACAGGCTTAGGACCAGCGCCTTTCCCTCCCTGAGACAACCACCCAAGGCCCAGGGAATATCCAGAGTGTAACACCAGAACCCAAAATAATAAATATTTATAAGAAATGTGATTCTCCAGCAAACAGACACAATTTACGTTGTCTTGCGAGCGGTTCTGCATTTAGCACTTAGTTCAGGTTGGAGGAGGAGGTGGCAGGAGCTATCCTGTCCATTCCTTATGCCAAACCCTTGTCCTGACCCAAACCATTGCACCTACTTTTACAACTAAACGACAGCACTGCAGTTGCAGCCCAGTTTTAGCAGTCAGCACTGCAGTTCAGTGAGTATAGTCCCCACTGATAGCTCGCTCTCAGTCTCTGCAAAGCCTTCCTGCATCTGAGGAGGTCTTGTACAGTTCCAGAGACTGGTTTCCTTGTGTCAAATGAGGTTAATAGCTGTATGCAATTTAATTAATTAAAGATTGCAAATATTTTTAGAGCTCCAGACGCAGTATGCGTCAGAAATACCAGGTATTATCTAAGTATGCAGTTCTGTCATCATAGATATTTATATTTTGTACCGCCTGGAAGCTAGGATATCCTTGTGGTAGGTTGTCAACAGCAATACCTTTTCTCCCCAGATTTAAAATCTGCGTGAGCCAGACGTGAGCCAACAGGCAAAAGTGACGTCAGGCAGACTGAGGTAAGACCAAGGACGCAGGTGACAGCTCTGCGTGGACTGGCAGAGATCTGGGATGCTGTAGGTTGTTGCACATGGACCATACCACAGGTGGGTTTCAAGGCATCCTTACAGCTTCCTCTGCAATAGCTTCAAGAGGCTTTCAGTGCTGTGAGACTATCAAAGGTAATTCAGCATGTTCACCATGAAACGAGAGAACGTTTTAAGATGAACTTCAGTGAGAGCTTCTTATTGTCTGCAGCAGAAATTGGCCCGAAGTTACAGATGGAAAGAACTTAAATTAGTGGCCGCTTTTCTGAAAACTGATGTTCCTTAGCATTTAGCAATAACATGTCCTCAGTTTTTGCTAAATTGCAAACGAGCAATTAATTTTTCAGCACTTGTGCAGAATACTTTAAAAATGGAAACATGAAAGTCTTCTATTAAAATGAAGTTGATAGTATGCACCTGCCACTAATGTACTGTACACTGTGTCTTCCACTCATTATAGTGATGATTTGGGTTGAGATCAAGAGTCATATAGTGAAAATCACTTCAACACGTGCCTGTTCATATGCATAAACTCCTGTGTACCAGATGGCAAAATATAATGACATCTTAAACAGCTAATTGCATAAACCTTGTAATGCAGATAATTGCTGAACCAAAGTATGAGCTAATAATTTCCCACTGTATTGCCTGGCTTGACACTAATTCTAAAGGAAAGTTGTGACAATCCTAACACACTAAAGTTCACCAAGCGGTAATTAAAACTAGCACTTAAAACCATTCGACTTTCAAACCCTTAATTACAATTCAGTGGAATCACTTTGTAGAAATCTAACATTTATAGATAGTTACATGATAGCTGATATTTCATCATCGTCCCTTTCATGGTGTTCTTCTAAGGCATGCTTCAGGAAGCGGGTAGCTCTCTCTGGAAGTCTAAGGTTGTACTGATTTCTGTACCAACGGTCACTGGGAAGCACTTGGAAAACAGTGGCCAGGACTAGGAGTGAACATACAAACTGCTGTAGGTTTTTTCCACAGTTTACCCTCAAAGCACTGTGGCAAGTAGTCATTTTTAATCACCTGATGATATATAAATGTAAATAAGCAGCAAACCACTACAATGAAACGTATCGGTTTTCAAAGAACGGGTTTAAGAATGGAATTGTTTTGATTGGGTTGGTAACACACAGGCTGACCCGAAAGGCCAGCCTCTAACACATCATCAGCTGTTACTGTATATTGGAAAAGCTGCCATGGGATTGAAACGATGAAGAATGGAAATATAATTAATGATGGTAAATACAGTTTTAGGAGAAATAAGCCTTATCAGACAAACCCAATTTCTTTCTTTGATGAGGCGCATCAAATAATATGATGAAGGTAAAGACTGAATGATAAAGGTCAATGAAGAGATGTGATATTCATTTTTTTATGGAGATTAGAATTAACACTGTGTGATATTCTGATCAAAAAACATTAGAAATAGCAACAGAGCATGCACTAATTAGATTAGGAATTGGCTAACAGCCTGTTAAAAAGTAGCTATGAATCAGGAAGCGTTACCAAACGGGAGAGTTTTACCAGGATCAGCATCAGGTCAGATGCTAGTCAATGTTTTCTTCAATGATTTGGATGTAAACACTGTAAATTCACAGCTGATAAATTTGAGGATGACAGGAACATTGGTGGAGTGACAGACAATGATGAGAATGACACTCCAAGTGATCTCAGTTGCTTGATGAGCTGAGCCCATTCAAAGACAATTGGTTTTAATACAGACAATATAAGATTATGCGGTTTCTGGTGCTCGCACTTTTAAAAGATTGTTGGAAAACTGGAGAGGGTGCAGAAAAGAGCCACCAAGAGGATTTCAGGGCTGAAAAAAGTGCTTAATGGTGAAAGACTTAAAGCACTCAATCTGCCTAGTTTACTGGAAAAGAGACCGAGACGTGACATGAGTATAATGTGTAAGTATTTAAGTATCTATGAGATCTGTCTGGAATTATCTGCTCGATACTGACGACATTTTTTAATCTTTCAATGAAAAATGGATATCTGAAGCTGAAGTCAGACAAACTCAAGCAAGAGTTTAGGTAGTGTTTTGGTTTTTTAATAGCAAGAGTAGCTGAAGGCTGACTTTCAAGGCATAAAGTGGATAAGTGTATACTGTCTGTTTGGGGTTTTTTTTTTTTTTTTTTTGATATTTTCAAAGTAAGACCAGAAGACCTGTAACCAAAACTAAGTTAATGCATTTAAGGTGGAGGCAATGGCACCTGATGAGTTGTAATATATCAAGAGGCTCTCCCTAGCCTTCAACGCTGTGAGTCTATACACATCAGCAGAGACGTTTCATAAGTGTTTGGGAGTGGGAACGTACACCTGTGCAAAGGAATAATCAAGTACTAACAAGCCTAACACATTTCATGGGCTCTCCAGACCCAGCCCAGGTGTGCAGATATCACACATTAATATATCTCTAATAATATAGTATTTTAAAAGCCAGATACTGAGTTTATGTGCTGATGGAGCTATATGAAACCACCAAAAGGCATCCCCCAACCAGTAGATCTGTCACCCCTTGCCTGTCTACTGGCACAAAATATCTGATTCCTCAGAGTTCTGTGCCTCTGCTCTTTGGTAAAGACGAAGCAGTGATCCTGCCTCTAACCATCTTCTACTTGGAAGTCTGTTTTATTCACAGTGTGAATAAGACAGTCCTGGATTGGATTGGATTGCAGATATATAGGCTGAAACTTCATCCCAAACCTCTTTTTCTTAAGCAGTGCTGCCTCAGCAATTGATTCCCATAGGAAATGCTGACAATCACTTGTCTGGCTGCTCACACAGCTGCCCGCCTCTGCGGCCGTACACACCACCACAGCAGTTCCCAGATGTGTATAAATGCTCTTTTCATCCTAGAAACCTGTTCCTCTCTCACCCCTCTGAAAAGTTCAACAACTGTCAAAACCACGAGCAGGTGGAAACCATTTCAAGACTCCACAATACCACCACAGGGTGCCTCCAATTACAGCTTAGTGTAATGCAGAAGGAAGGGAAAGCAGGGACCTCATCCCATTTCCTTCAGCTCTAGTGTGTTCTTGGGTGTCTTCCATCAAAGCACAGTTCAGCCTACCCTAGTGACCTGCTTGCCCCTGATGAAAGCTGGGAGCTAAACTTTATAAAACCAAATAGCATGGACTGATTCTGTGCAGGAGGTCAAAACCAAGACTGGGCACAATCCTTTCTGCCCTTAAAGGTATTAGCACATGAAACGTAACTACCAAGTCTGTGTTGTTGCTAATTTTACAGATGGATGTAACCAGATCTGATACAAAATATTTTCATGCTCAGGTGTCCCCTACTGCTCCCTGTGTTTTCCAGCCACCCTTGCTGTGGATCAGCAGCCCTTTTCATCTGTGGGAGCAGCACTGGCATGTACAGCTGGTGAGGATAAGGCTTTTTTTTCCTTCCCTAGAGAAGGATGATCCAGGGAAGATGCCATTCTAATCTGGTTATAATATTTTCTGTCTGTACTAAGCATCCTCTGTAGAATCTTAGTTCAGGTGACTGAGTCAAGCTCTACAAAGTAACTAGCTATATCCATTAGAGCTGGCGATGCTTCTTGTGATGCATAAAGAGATGGCACTTTTTGGGGGGTGTATCTCCAAATTATGTACTTAGGGCAGCCTCTTAGCCATCTGTATCTAACTGGGGTTTATGGCACAAGGTCTGGCCTTCCCTCACACACTCCACCAACTGCAAGGTAAATGTGCCTCCAGGTGGTCCTGGTGGTTTCCTCAAGAGCGCTGCTCTTTAGGGCAATTTCTATGAAATGTATGCATTTTATTCATCAGTGCTATATAACTAAAGAATGTCGTTGGTGGTATTTCAGTCTATGTTTCTGCACCATAACTACTACAACTTGTCCATACCAGAGACACTGATAACTCAATAACAAGCTAAAGCAGAAAACACACTAAGCAGCATTATAAATTGATAACTCAAATGCCAAAAGCTTTTGGGGACGCTGAAATTGTCAGTGATGGCAAAGCCTGGACAGCTAGACAGTCTTAGGGACGTAGACAGAGATCGATCCTGTGGTGGATGACCTGCCTTCTGGGCTTGCAGTGATGCTGGTAATCAACTTCAAGCAGGAAATTGTTCCACTGATCGACTCAGCAGCTTAAAATGAAAGACGAGCTGAAATGATTTGCTGGGAAGGATGTAATCTGAGGAACTTCTATATCTTTAACATAAGGATCCAGGATGTGGTGGTATGGTGTGTAGGTGACATTTCTCAATCTGTGAACATAAATTGGTCTTCCTCTTTTCTTTCCATAGATGGGGTAGGTTATCTTCCAGAAGTAGAAATCTAGAAAACAAGACAAAACATATTGTCATATCTCTCTACTGCTCTTTGCAACATTATTTTCTGCTTAAGATTGCTAGATACTTACTGTTTCAATGCACATGTAGAGTGAAAACATACTGATAAGGGATTTTATCTAAGAAGACTTAAAAACAAGCACATGCATTTTGAGTTTTAATAATAAATATTGCTTAAATTGAATCTATTTCCATCATTCCCCTTCTATACAGCATTCAGGAGCATTCCAATAGCACCAATGTAATAAATATTCACCAAACAGGAAGATAACTCAGAGTTCTCCTACCTGGCTGGAGCCATCTGGAACTCTTCAGAGGAGAAGCTATCTTCTCATCTTCTCTCCTCTTTTCTTGAGAAGGTTTTCAGCAGAGTCAGCCACCACATTTTAGCTTCTCCTAAAACTGCATGCCTGTCTTTGCTAGGCATTGTATGTGTCCTGATGTCCAAAACCACCAGAGAGAGACTGAAGATCTGTTGGTAGGTAGAGAAGACACTCTGGGAAGAGTAGGCCTCCAGATTCTGTTCTCTGTGGAGCCTTTGCTCTCTGTCACTAGCCCAATAAAACAGCCTTATAAAATACAGTATCATCTGGGAAAGGAAACCAGCTCCCAGAACTGGTGAAAATCACTGGAGATCTATCACCTTTCTACACGAACACCTGGCAACCGATTTTCTTTATCTTGACTAATTTGCCTTTGATTTCTAAGACCCTAAGGCACTTAGAGATCAGAAAATAGTTCAGTCTATAAAAAAAAAAAAAAGAAAAGAAAAAAGAAGTGCATTTCTTAGCATTGATTCCCAAATTATTCTTTCACACACCGCTATCACCATGTGTAATTACTTGCAGGTGTCAGCTGGAACATGATGTCTTTTGTCTTTTCAAGTGCTTTGGAAAGCAGGGACCCAACAAGCTTCAGCTTGCTGTGATTAATAGGTTGTCTATTGGTTTAAATGACCACTGGAAGAGGACATCTTGCAAGACAGGAGCTTTCATTGTCAGTTGTATGGATTGCTTCACCTTGCAATGTTCCAGAGAAGCGTTGCTGCAACAGTTTGGACCAGTCTGTGAAGCCAGTAGACATACAGGATTCTGCAATAACTTCCAATTCAGGTGCTTGAATTCCACAATAGGCACCAGAACAAGGAAAGGAAACCAGTGATCTTGGTCAGAATTAGACCTGATTTATATATGTTATTTACTTATCATCCACTTCACATCCCACCAATTTAGATTCCTATTATGGATGCTTATCACTGTCTTAAAACCCTCCAGCAATGATTACTGTCTGCTCTGTTAATTGATGATTTCATTGTTTGTTACACCTATTTATGTGTAACTGTCAGGGAAGGTTTTGTTGTTTCAGCTGTGCAAGTATAAGTGAGAACAGTACTCCAAATCACAACGGGATTCCGAACTAGGCAGTGGCTTCAGGGAAAAACCTGAAGATTGCCTGCAGAAAGAAAACAACCTCTTTAGAGATTTTTGTCCAGCAGACTGGCTGCTGGAGGCTTTTCAGGCTTTCTCAGGGAGTTCCTGCGAGGCTTTGACATTTATAGGGTGACTGTCAGTGTTGCATAACCCCAGGAGCATCATTATCATTGACTTATCGCAGAGCTGCCACTATTTCATCTACTGTGTTCTTCAGCAGAGCAATACTTAACCAGTGCTTTTCTTAACTCATGGCTTGTCAGTAAGATCTTCCTGCCGTGTCCCTCATTTCTATTTAGAATATAGAGTAAGTTAGGCAAAAAGGTTCTAAAAATTATAGAACTCAGAGTTACGAGCCATTTTGGTAAATTTTGGCCAGGGTTAATTCCTAAAAGCCAATTCTCATTTACTATTTAGTTCAAAGAACAGATTCTAGTGCTGGTTTTTTTGGTTTTTTTGTTTTTTTTTTTTTTAATTTTAAATCTCTGTTATTTATCAATTAAAAAAAAATATTTGGTTTATTCACAGCATTCTTTAAGGCTTCTCCCCCTAGATTATTTTATCTTGGCGATTTAAGTGATCTCTGTAGAGTATAGAACGCTACTTTATGCAGCTCCCATTGGGGCTATTCACATATCCATATGTGCATGCAGCTCCCACTAATGCTCGTCAATGGGACTTAGCATATGAGCATGGACATGAGAATAGACCCCTCACTGGGCACTTGACTAGATGGGGGTTTTTTTTGATGTTGATCCAGATCACTCACATCAAACATTGCTGTTATTAGAAATGGCTGCGCTTAACAGGACTGCTGTATGCAACCCCCCTTTCCTGCTCATTCTTTCATATGGGAGCTGCTTGGTGGGTTTTGCGGGCTCAGGGTAAATACTTCATAGACATGAACTAGAATCTAAGCTTATTGCATAAAGTAGTTTTATTTTGTGTAGTCCCTTCTGTTTGCCACGCAGTAATATAGGGTTAAGCCTCTCCACTGAAGAAAGGGCAGGGTTTTTTAAGGTGGGACTTGGACTGTGGCTTCATCTAGGCAGGAAGGTTGGAGTTTTACTATTCAGTACTTATGGAAACAAATGGAAACCTAAGGTAACTTTGAGCTTTTTCATTTTACTTCTGTGTGCATGTTTTTTGCATCTTTAGTGGTTCTCATCACTGCGGACTCCCCACTATACTGGTATTCATGTGCATATAAGTTAAGTGATGACAGAACACTTTCCTTCATGAAGTTGAAGTCTTCAATATGTTTTGTAAAACCGATGCATCTTGTACCATCTGTAATCCCACTCCACTGCAATTCAGGGACATGCAAATGTTGAATCATTATTATTTGCTATTTGCAAACCATATGAAAATAATTACTGATTTCAATGTAATTTGTAATGAACACGCGTCCACATCTGAAAGTGGGAATGACCAAGTCAAGACGCGTTCTCTCAGTTTCTTTTCTGCTAGGAGGTTTTCTGCCTTTAAGCCACACTTTCAGACTTTGGAGGTTGTTTGTTTTTTTCTTTTTTTTTTTTAAATGTACAGTCCTCAGAGATGTTTGCTTAGCTATAATTCTGGGTGCACCAGGGACCAATGAACTAAAGTCAAGTCAAACATGGTCAGGAAGCACCATGTTTCAATACACAGCCTTTCAGGAATGAATTTACTTAGTTTGAATCTGCACTTTCTACCTCAGTCCATGCTTTCAGGCTTTCTCTAATGGTACTAGAAGAATAAACAAGCTCATAACAGAGTACCATGATATGGCAATGTCTGTTTTCTAGAAGATCTGTCCCTGATCCTACCAGCTACATTATAGGCAGAACCCCACATCAAGGCAGAAGGATTGAATTCAGTCCTACGGGCACTGGGACTCACTTCTCAAGACTAACTTGGAGGAGCATCTCAGGACAGAGCATAATGACACATTCAACAATTCCAGCAAGCGGTAAATCGCAATGTTATCTATCACCCAAGGCTGATCAGTACTTCCTGCTTCAGAGGTTGATTTTCAGTGCTCATTACTTTGCTAGGTACTAACCATTAGAGGACGTTTTCCAAAATGCATGGTTTTTTTCAGGCTGGTTTCCTTCTGCAAAACTTTTATCCAAACTAATTCATCTATCTCTAAGAAAGGTGCCAGGAAAAAATTGTTTCAGTGTTACCGTTCTTGTAGTTTATTCTTGAAAAGCCCTGACGGGTTTGAAAGCAAGTAGGGGACTGGCCTACCTCATCTGTTTCTTAAGAAATGCTTTACCATAGCCTCCAAATCTATCAAATTTGAAAAGCCTTTACAAACTCAGAGTTTGCACATGCTGAGAAAAAGTTTTCTAGCACTAAGCTGCTAAACTCAATACAGGTTTTATAGGGAACAGGCATCACTTGGACAGAGCAGACAAAGCCTGTCTCACTGTGCAGATGGTTTCTGAACACTGCTCTGCAGCCTTCTTTCAAACACTTGCTAACTTTTGGGTGCTCAATCTTGTATTCCCAATGGTGTCCTGTGAACATCCCCTTTTCACGTGCAATTAAACACCATTTACAAAGCAGGTTAAAATAACTGTGTCCCCGTTGCCTGGTAGGATGTATGTCTCTTAACTGGTACTAATGGATGGCAGCTATTAGTTACTCCTACATTAAGGTGCATTCATATTGAAATTTTATACTGACTTTACAATGCATTTGATTAAAATGCAGAAGAATTACACATTAGATATCATGTGGCTGGATGGTAGCATAATTTAGCTGAGTCTGCAGATGCAGTCATGCAGGTGTTTCTGTAATTCTGATTCAGTTGGTAAAACTGTTGATGTTCAGTGGCCCTCAAATCACATAACCATCTGTGGTTCAGCTTCTTGTGAAAGGAATTCCTTGCGCCTTTTATCAGATACAATCCCTGGATTCCTGAGCAAAACTTTTGTCAATCAGGCAAATTTAAATATCAGGTGTTTTGAGGGGAGGGAAGGTATTACAGACATCAGGAATTTCAGCTTACATTTGTTAACCACAGACCTAGTGTAAGAGAAGGATAAAAGCTGGGCTCTTTGTGGGAACTTTCTCTCACTCTGTTATGCTTTCCTACACAAGAAAGAATTAAAGCCTGAATTGTGTCTGATTTGCAGTTTTTGAAACTGAACCAAGTCTGGCCTTATACGTTTCCTTGCAAAATAGTCAGGTACCCGAAAAGCACTGTATGCCAGAGTTTTTATAGGTAGATTCCCATTTTCTACTTTGGTCCATTATGGACAAATACAATCTTAATAGTTGCAACTATTGTTACTTTGAGTTTTCGTAAACAACAAGATGACCCCAGTTGCTTTCAGTGCAGAGCCAGAGAGCCAAACCCAACATGCAGACAGATCCACAACCTCTAGCAGAAGCTCCTGCATCCTTAAAGATGTGCATGTACACAATTTCTTTGCTAGATGGAGAACTTCTTGAAGGCAGAAAGCTGTGACTGGGAGCAAAAGACCATGAAAGACAGGGAAGGAAAGCAGGGACAGAGCTTACAGGAGCAGTGCTCCCTCTACAGCTCTGGTTCAGCAATGTGGTAGGGCTGTGGTGTCTCACAGCTCCTGCCCTTCCTACAGCATTTTCCGACCTGCAGGTCTTTCTAGGCTGGGAACATCTAGCCCTTCATCACAGTTGGAAACAGACTGACATAACTTTTGGAGGATCACAGACTTTACGTCATTGGAACGTGGTGTGAAGCAATCTAGCTAATGTGCAGTTTTGTCTAGAAAGTCTTTGAGGGTTGAGCATGGTTTGAAAGAAAAAAAACCAACAAGCCAGAATTACAGACAGTTTCCTCTTTACCTCAAGCGTCACCGTATTTACACATTTTGAAAGAGTTACTGAACTAATTTGTAAAAGACTTTTATTTTTTATATTAAGAAAAAATAAAGACCTCACAAGAACTTTAGTCCACCAGCAACATGTGGAAACAAGAAAAATCTGTCCTTAGTTGATGAAACATTTATCAATCATTGAAATCACAGACATTTGCATCCAATGTAAGGGCAAGACAAATCTTATGCATAACCTCCTAGAGAATTCAGTTAAAAGCAGTTTTGGATACCTGTAAGTAATTATGCTATCACATTCTCTAACGGATTTAATTCAGGCCAAGTAGCAACTACTGTATGTCCAAAAGATAATGAATTAAAGCAATGCTTTGGCATATCCCCTTTCTGAAATGTTAGCAGCCTCTCAAGTGACTTGAAAAATGGGCTTCAATAAATGGACAGGAAAATATATGCAATTAAATTCAATCAATAAAGCTGTCCTTGACCAAAGTCCAAACATTAAAAACAACTCCAATTGAATTATGAGAAATCCTTTTCTGATTTTAACTAGATTAGTTTAATCACATGTGCACCCAAGTTGCATGCCGTTCCTCAGTAAGTTTATGGAAACAAAAAAGCAACAAACTCCTCTTTGCCTCTTGCTTCAGCCCAACTCTGGCTTTTCCTTAGAAGAGAGTGCTGTTCTAGAAGAGCCATTTTCTTACTAACAAGGTCACTCACTCAAAAGAAACAGACAGAACAGGGCCCCAGGTGACAGCCCTAGTTACCAGCCTACTCTCTTTCTCCTTCACTTCCACAAAGCTTGTCCGCATAACTACACAGGCTTGTTGGGAAATAGAAATATTTCCAAAATCCTGACAAACTACTCAAAATGTGAAAATTCTTCCAAATCTCAAAGTAACTGGAAGGTTTGGATTTTTTCCCCCAATTCTTTTTCTGTCTTGAACTTTTTTCCACTGTTCTGGTACAGCTGAGGATAAATGCACTAACAAACTTAGAGGCGCTCCAAATTACAGTGCGAACACACAGAGGTACAAGCCACAAATAGTAAATTTCAGAAGTAAAAAAAAAAAAAAGTCAGAGGCTTACTAGAGATAAGTTTTTTGCAACAATCAGATACTGTGAAAACCCTTACAAACAAGAGGATATGTATATATTCAAATAATCACTGAAAAGTCCAGGTCAATACATGCCAACCAGGGCAAATTGAGGGGTTTAAAACCCTGAGCTGAAGTACCTGCCCCAACTCCCCATTACCTCAGACAGAGCAAAAGTTCACCTCTTCCCTTCCCCAGGGCCACAAGAACAGCTGACAAATAACTTCACATAAGCCAAACAGCCATCAGCTGGGATTCACTGCACAAGTCTACTTGCCTGCAGGAGATCTCAACCAGCAACACCTGTGAGATAAACATTGCTTGGCTGGTTCTCCGAGCTGTCCTGTACAACGAAAGTATTCTCTTAAATTCAGAGGGAAAATAGAGTATTAGGTTGTTTTAGATCTGACCTTTCAGCCATGAAGCACTTAAGATATGAAATAGATGGGTCTGGGGAAATAATTCATAAGTAGCAAAGTGTTTGTTGAGTTTTTACTCCTTGGGGACTTGTAGTTTTTCTGCAATTCTTTCCAAAATCAAGGCTGAATTATGACAAAACGACTTGCCTCAGATAAGGGACAGTGGATGAGAAGCAAAGTTATTTCCTGCCCTATAAGAAGAGAGGCAAAGCGTTGCAATCAGAAAGAGGGAATAAAAGTGTTGGTGTTGATGGCTGCAAGGTCCAAGACTTGCCTCAGTTTTCCTCCTCAGCCTCCCTCATGAGCTGGGTGGAGAAGAGCCATCCACCTACATGGCTCTGCTCACCGCTGATCTGTGACCACTAGAGCTCTCAGGAGGATGTAACTTGCTGACACATCTACAAAAGGGGCTCTCATGCTCACTTCAGCCCCCCCATTATTAAACTCCAAGCACAGCAGGACACGGAAATCTTCATATGGTTGTAGCAGTTGCACTGAATTTCACACTTGCTTGTTTGCTGAGCCTGCGGGATGGCTCTGGAGACCTTCCCATAAATGTATCCCCACAAAAGCTATATCCAGGTCTTTAGTGGGACACGGAGCCAAGCGTGACAAAACCACAGAATAATATGAACTATGACAATAAGAATAATATCACAATTAAATGCTCGGTGCTGCACTTGAGAGATTGGGAAAATTTGTGATCATTCAGTCTCCTACTGACTTAATTTTGACCAGATTGGCTGATACTTCCCAAATGTGTCAAGAGATCAAGTTGAGTAGGAAGACACCTGAAAAAGGCAAATACCTTCCTGCTGACAGCAAAACCTCTGCCTTGGACAATCTTTAGCTGTTTGCACACATACTGTGAAGCCCAAGAAGCTCATATTCCCTTAGCAACCAAAGTTGGCACCTGTGATATTTGTTTTCAGTGACTGACACCAAGAGTTTGAACTTACATCTGTTTTACTGAATTATGGTAAAACAGTATTAGTAACTGCAAAAAGCAGCTCTAATTTGGACAATACCATCCAGATCATTTGCAGCTCGTACTGCCTGTAATTTCATTTCACATCCCTCCCAGAAAATACTGGAAACTACATAGCAGAAGAACATGAGAAGTCTTACACAGGCTGGGTCTTGACAGCTTGACCTATTCCCAGCTATAAAACTTGCTTATGTAGAAGTTTTCCTAATGTCTTTTATAGTTCATTTGTGAAGGATTGTCCACCTGGTGCCTTATCACAAACTGTGGAATGAGTCCAGGAGATGGCAACAACATGAACTGCTGTGGGGGATAACAAGGACTCTGTTATGACTGGGAACGTTTGCAGTACTATAAATAACTCTATCAATATTGTGATAATGGCACTTTAAAGAGGTCTATTTTACAAGTGTTGAATGTAAGAGAGACCACAGCTGTGCTCATTAATTCTGAAGTGTGCTCCTCTCTACGTACAATTTGCAGGTGTAACAATAGGAGTGTTGACTCAATGCAGGTCTAGCTAGTGTTTGGATTAAAAAAAAGGTCACAGTAGCATGATTAGTTCTTAACGAGTCTTTATTGTGTTTGGCAGAGGGAAAGCAAATGATGATAGTTTAATTGAAAACAATAAAAGTAAAATGGAACTTTGTTACAGAATTTAGCTGTACGTAAATAGCTTCTCCCCCCTCCAAAGAGCAAGTACCGTAATTGACAGCAGTAGATCTTTTGATAATTAATTGCAGTAAATTATCACTTGGCACAAAGAAGGCATAATTCTAATTAATTTGCAACCTTTCCAGCATAACACTGAATTGAAAATGGCACTGCTGTAATTTTTTTCAAGCTAATACAGAACTGGAGTACAAACAACATTGTGATGCTTTCTTGTGTTTTCCTTGTTTGGAGTTGAACCGAGGTGATTCGGTCCTTTCCACACAATTGCTGTACCACACAGAGATGACCCAAATGGGCAGGAGTTTCCTGCACAGTCAGAATTAATCTGCCACAGCATGGGATAATATAATTACATACAGAGATCCAGGCAGAGAATTGGTTCAGCTGGGGCTCGTCTGGGACATCAGTGCCTTGATTTGAGGACAGTCAGGGCTGTGAAGTGTCCCTTTCATTGTCCTTTAAATCTAGATTTGATTCAAAAAGAAGGTATGAGGTAATGCGGACAGGCCAGACTATTTAGGCAGAGCTAAAAACCTCAATATCTGACAAATTCATCAGCCTGCATCTTATTAATGATTTAGAAATGAATTTTCCCTACCTCTGGGAACACAGGGCAGAGCTAAATGGCGAGTCCTCTCAAGGAAGTGTGATGGAGGGAGGTGTACCAGGGCAGTCAGCTTCAAAGGCACAGGTGCCTTTTAACTCTAAGCTCTGCCCAGACGCAATGGCCAACAACTCCATTTTAAGCAGGATGCTTCGTGAGCGCTTGTGGATGAGGTGCTGTTCCTCTCTTATCATAGCTAGACTTCACGGTGAAGCTCCCCAGCTAATGATTTGTTATTGGAATTAAGATCTGGGCCCCAATCCGTGACTTTGCATAGAGCCCACAACTCTTCTGTGCCCCAGAACTTTTCTGTGTCCCTGGGAGATAATATTTACCTCCTGCGCATCAATGTTGTGAGAATAAATTAACTTTGGGAGAGTATGTTGAGCTCCTTGGAAAACAGTTACTAAATAAGTGCAAGTATTATCATATATTAAATCAGATCAGCTATTAAAAACGAGAACAAGTCCTCAGATCTGTAACCCTCGCTACATCAGTTTCTCCCTCCTTTGCTGATTACTGTTAGCCTTGATAATAATGAACTCAAAAGACGATATTAGCAGCCTAACCTATACTATGATTTAATCTTGATTGCCACAGATCAAGGTTTGATTTAATTGCTCTAGAATTAATTAGGAAGAGAAACAAGTTATAAAAAAGAATTTTCGCTCTAAATAAAGAAACTGTTTACATTCAATTGGAGTTCATGTTAGAACAAATCATTAAGCTATAAAAGATTACATCTGGGTTAGAATTAAAGTCAAGCCGATTCATTAACCCAAATGGTAGCCCAGAGATTACCAACATGGTATTTCTGCTTTGGTGATCAAAGGATCAAGGGATACATGACCAGATGACCCTAATTGAAGCAATCTCCACTGAATTTTGTAAATGAACTTGAAAGTACTAAGAAGATAGTCTCTAACTTCTGTCAATGTGGAGGATATATTGTTCTGGTAGCCTTACTTTATACATAAAGTAAAAAAAAGGGAAAAAAAGATAACAGCAATCCTTTATGCAGTACATAAAACAACAATATTTTTCTTGAGTTATGGAGGAACCTTATCCACATTGTTTATATTTGTCTGTTATAGCTTTTGAAATATAGGGAATTTACAGTCAAAAAACTTCATTGCTATTGCCCTGTCGATGACCTCATCACACCTGACCTATAGGGAGTATCTTCTGTTGGGTCACTCCATAAATCAGGCCCTTCTCTCAAAAGCTTGCCAGTTGTGCTGAATTAGGTATGATAGTTTTATTGTGTGAGCTACTGTTCACCAGGGACTGAGCAGAAACTGCTGACTGTATTTCACCGGAGAGCGCGGGATGAACTTGAGCGTTGGTCCCAATGGTGAAAGGCCAAGCCTGTTCTGACCCAACCCACAGACTCTCCACAAGCTGCTTTGTGGAAGTAACAGTTGGAAGTATAATCTCAGTTTGTGATTCAAGTTTTAAATAGGAAAAATATATGTAAATGCTGGAGAATAACAGGTGTATGACTTCATTTGAAAGCCTGGTAGAGACATTAGTGAAATTCTACATATCCTTCTGTGGAAAATCAAGTCACTGAGCATAAGAACTTCCTGAAGACAGAAACTATAATTCTTGTTATGAAAGGGGGGGAATTGGATGTGATAGCTAGTGATGGACAAACTTCAAAAGGTTCGGGGCTTGTGCTCGGTTTGGATAATTCTCCAGGAGCTTTGATGCATATCCAAAGCTTATCTGGGTCTGTAAATATTGGGATGGAAATCTTGCAAGAACAGGCTCTCTCAAGAGGTTTTTCTTTTTTGGTATTTTGGGCAAGTATTTTCTTGTCATGCTGGAGATACAACGAAAATAGTAATGACAAGAAATAAGACCTGCTCTTAAAGAGTACTTCATCAAGTCTAAATTAAGAATAAATAAAACTGCTTCTCTTAAAATGCTTTCCACATCTTCAGACCTTCTTGGGGTTAAGAAGGGCAAACTTTCAAAGTAAAGTGGGGAGAAATATATCACAGTTCCTTCTGAAGCTCAATGATGCTACAGTCATTTTGAGTTGGGACCTTTTTCAATTTTATCTATTTTTGTATAATTCCTTCTATGTGTAACATACATAAAAATGCTCTGCAGATTTTGGTTAAACAAGATGTAGATCAAGGTAGCAAGAATACTAGCATCATTTGAAATGTAGCTTGTGTACATGGCTATTCTATTAAGTAACCCCCAACTTCCAAAGTTTGGACTTCCCACAAAATCTCACACGTTTGAGAAAGTTTTAGTATGTGTGGTACCCACATAAATTTTCCTAGTTCTCCATAGGCACAACGTAGATTATAGCTACTGAAACTTTTGCTTGGTTTTGTAGTCAAGATAATTTGGTTTATTTACCATAAAATGTATTTCTATGGAAAAAAATTTCCTTGGATGATAAGATGTGGGGTCCTGGTAGAAGGGTATGGCCTCTCTCCCGGGCTGGAGCGACAGAAAGCAGATATACTTCTGAGAGCTGTTTTCATGACTGGCTGGAGATGAACTAGTTAGGTTTGTCTTTGGAAATGTTACCAAACTACTGAAGACAGGGTGGAGTTTCCTCTATATTTGTTTTACCACTGGCAAACAGTTAAAGTACACACCATGCCTGAAGCATCTGCTTAGGCAATAGTTTCCTATGACTGAGTAACCTTGGAGCACACGTAGGCCTGTTCCTTGCTACACCACACTTGAGCACGGTGCCAGGGCATGGGGCAGCACCTGCCCCTCCTCAGCACTCGGTGATAATACTGCGCACTGAACTTTTTAAAACCATCTAGTATTTTTCTGATCCACAGAGATCAGATTTTTGTTCAATAACACAAATCTATTTATTAAAAGCCCACCACAGGTGTTAGTTCCAGGTCTTGTGGGTTGTAGGGGAAGAGGGTCTGCCCTGCCTCTCAGAGGAATGATTAAACCAGTAACACTTTCAATTCAGTAGCACAGGTTGGTGGGAGAGGCTAGAAGAGAAGGTACCACCTTCTGGTGGCTACGGGAGAAGAATTTGGTGCCCCAGGTGAACTGCTGCCACTCCTTTTTCCTAAAGACCAATATGAAATAATGATGGGGAGAGGTGAGGGCCAGAGGGCTTAAAAATTCTAGTTACCCTGTGGGCTAGCTCATTTAGGTCCTGAAACTATAGGAGTCAAGAGCAACCACTGGCCCAGCACTCATAGGTGAGTCACAGCAGCACATGGCAACTAGCACGGTAGCAAGACCTGGGAAGGGACTTCCTTTGATGGTCTTCCCCAGATTGGTCAGGGACAAACTGGCTTTTTTTTTCACAGTATGATTTAAAAAAAGGTAGGGTGTTGTGTGACTTCCTATGGGTTGAGCTTTAAAGAGATCTGATGAGGATCCAGTAGGTGGGGTCCACTGCTGAGCAGGAGCTGGTCTACCACAAGATGAGGATTTGTGACTCCTCAGTGCTGGGAAAGAGGCCAAAGTCCTTTGGATCCCGTAGTTAACATCTCCTAACCAGCATTAACCCAGCATTATTGCTTAACTGTGGGGTTAATTATTTTGAATGTTTGTTAAGTTGTACTCTGCTATTTCCCTCTGCCTCACGTGTGAAGTTGTTGCTGCTGGCATGTCTGAGCCAGCAGACCTGGCCGTGTTCCTCTCCCATGACAGCTGATGGCCTAATCCAGCTCTGAGTCAACGGGACTGTCTCTGTTGACTTCAGTGGAGGCTGGCTGGGCTTTTGAGGAGCTGGCTGAGCACACGAGGAGCCGCGTGTTGGGCTCTCCCAATGAGCCCTGCAACTTTTCCGTGCCGAGGAAGATGCTGTAAGCACAGTTTGGCCCCTTCGTAGCAGCAACATCTAAACTGACTCACAACTGAATAGCGTTGAACATCCTTGCTGTGTTAGCACGGGGGCCGTCAGGAAAATGAGTGCACACAAACCCAGCCAATGCACACAGCAAAGATTACCAGCCGAATTCAGGAAGCAACAAATCAGGTCTCACGTCATTGTCAGAACTATTTAATTTGTCATTGGCCATGACACCCTTTCTTTTTTTAGCTGCTCAGTAAGCCGCGTTTTGGCATCTTTGTTCTCAGATGGATATATATTTTATCTTCAGAAGTGCACACAAAATCTAATGTATTAATAACTTGGGGAATAAATTTGCATCCAAGACTCTGTTATTTTTATCTTGTTTTTCTCCTTAACCAAGTCACAAAAAATATACATTTTAATGTCCAAAATATTCTAGAACGGTACAGCAGAATTAGGCAAATCAATTACATATTGGCATAGCAGCACTAAGAATAGAGATCTCTACAGAGCTTTGCAAGAGGAGATTTTTCTGCAGATGGAAAAACTTAGACACAGGGTTAAAGTTAGTCCTGTAAAAAAACATGAGAGGAAAACAAGTAGTTTTAGTGTCTGCTCATGTACTCAGTCTTGTTTCCTTGGTCATTTTTTCCAGTGGTGGCCTTTGGCTGCCCCAGAGTTGCCAGAGCATTGATTAGACACTGCAGAGAAGGAAACTGGTGGAGAGGTTAGAAGAAAAACCTCAAAGGGTTTCAGGCATTCAAAGGGATAAGGCGGACTGAGGTGCTTAAATACCGGATATAAGCAAAATACAACTGAGGCCTTTAATGCGATCGAGGTAGCAGCTCATCACTGGCAAGCTCTGGTTTTCTGCCATCCAAAAACAGGCGCAGAAGAAAAGACCACCCTTGTCCTCACTAACCCCCAAGCCCAGAGGTAGATTAATGAAGAATGACGACGCCTCATAGAGCCAAAATGACGCAGGATGTTTGTTAATGGAGAGATTTTGGTTTGCATGAGTGGTCCTGTTGCTTATCTTGTCTTCCTCTGAGACAACCCCTTTTCCATACACTGCCTCAGGAGCCAAGGTCCTGAGGGAGCAGAGACAGCAAGAGGGGAGAGCTGCTCACTGCCATTCTCAACTTATATGCTAATTTATACTCCTCATTTTAGGTACTAAACAGGCAACCTGAATGAAGTTCATGTCTGCTTACTCAGTGTTTCTGACCTACTGGAGATGCTGGGGTTCCTTCTGTAGAGGGGCGGGTATAGCATACACCAACTAATGAAGAGTGCCCGGTAATGGCTGCCATAATTATTTAAAAATAATCCTATTGGTAAATATATAACAGCAAAGTCAGTGGGAGGACAAAACCATTCGGTCCGTAAAGGAAACATGTATGTAGATGTCCTCTCTATGGAGGAGGATGGGTCAGTCCTAGTGCCTTTTCAGTTCTGGGCCTCCTGGAGGGCTGTGGTGGGGTTTTGTGAGGTGCGAGTCCCACCACCACGTTTCACCCCAGCCACGGACAGCTGCAAAATGCTGGCTGTGTCTTTCAGTGCGAGCCAGCGTACAGCTAGGCAGCATTCCTTACATCTTTCTCAAAAAAATCCAAAGCATCTCGGGAGAGGAATCTGTGTGCATAGCTGTGCGGGCGGAGGGGCAGGGTCTGGAGCAGCCAGTTCTCCCAGAGCTGCCTCTCCTTGCACACCCACCCTGTCCCAGCAGGGCCAGGGCAGCTCCGTGGCCTTACAGGGTTACAGGTGGGAACGGGAGTCTCTCTACTCCTGGTAAAATGTGAAACTGGACAAAGAAACTTTTCCTTTGCCTCAAGGAAAGACAGTCTTTGGCTGATCTCAACCAAGTGCCTGGTGAATTCTTTGGTTTTCAAGACATGGCAATTCTAGGTGTGATAACTGATGCACTAATCTCCTAGACAGCCAAGAACTGAAGGCAGATGACAGTTAGTCGAGAAGAAAGTCCAGACTCAGAGCTTTGCAGCTGCAGGCCCTAGGATTTTATACATTAGTAACACAGTTTGAGGGAAATGCATAGCTGAGAGAAACAGCAGGCTTTTCTGTATCTAAAGCGACGTATGTACCCAATATATAGTCACTACAAATGATTTTAGGAAGCAGGCATAGAGATTTCACAAAGTGAGTGTGTTGTATATTCTCAAATATTCAGCATTTATTTTTAGTCAACTTTTTGAAACTTCAGTAAATCATTTATGGTGATTTTGCTACCTTGCCTCCAATGCTGCTATGGGGAGATGTGCAGAGACATAGAGGACTGATGGCAGGAAAGGAATACAAGCTACACAGGAACTCTACAAAGAACCTCCTTTTAAAATGGAATCAGAATTTTTAAAAATTATCCTGAGGAACCTGAAACATCAAGCCATGTATTTTAGTACCTGCTTTTAGACCTCACATCTAAAAGATCTGGCCTTCATTATAGATATCTGATGAGTCAATATATTTAATCTCTAGTCCAAAGGTCAGGCAACTGAATTCCAAAACACACATACTTAAATTTTTTTTTGATACACATAGCTGTTACTCAGCTTTCCTGAAGAGCATCAATTGTAATGCTTTAAATCTGGGGGGGTTGAGGTTTTGCAGATGCTTGTTTTGAGTCTGCCAAGTCCAGGCTCTGCTGCTTGGGGAGGAAGATCTCCCTTAGGGCCCACCAGCGTGGGGATTGAGCCACCAGAGATGGTGCAACTCCATGTGAAGTAATGGATATCTGCAGACAAAATGTAGGTGTCCAAAAATAGTAATGATAATAAAAAACCACCTGTTCTCAAGTGAATGCTTCGGTCCTTGGAAAAGGTGGGATAATACCTGGTGACCGTGTTGTACTCCAAGGGATGTCGTATTCACGTGATGGGCAAGATAAATTACTTCCTGGAAGTTTCCCTCTCTTCCTAGACTACCAAGGCAGCCTAAGAGTTTTTTCAGAGTAGACATCTAGATTTTCGGCAGTAAAATGTAACTGACGTGAATCCACCCTTCACGCCTAGATGTGAGACCTGCTGGTTTTGGTAGCTATGCTGTTTCCTGTCAAGACCTTTATGGAACTTTAGAAATAAAGTTGAAGCACAGACCAATAATTAAGGGATCTCAACTCCAAGGATGCGCATGTTGCCTCTCCCATACCCTTGTGCTACGAACCTTGGAAAAATCACCCTGGGCAGGATTTTTAAAGATGTTTAGGTATGAAATCCTATTGGTTTCAAATGATTGGTCCAACCTGTAGTCAGAGAGAGTTAGACATCTAAATGCTGCTGGGATTCTTGCCCTTAATGCTGTCTCCATTTCCTTGTTAGCAACACAGGGATAATACCTACCTGCCAGGCAGGATTACAGTCTGCAACGCTTTGAGATCTTTGGGTGGCTGACGCTGCCGGTAAAAAGTGCAAACTCGTCATGAATTTCAGATTGTCTTGCACATCGTGTCCTGCAGGCAGCGTAGCCCCCGGGCTCCGTGGCGCTGAGCACTGCCACAACCCTCCTCAGGTCTCTGTGGCAAAATTCCCAGCGCACACCGATCTGTGAGATCAGCTGCTCCCTTCCTCATGGCTTCCTACTGACTTCTGGTGCTGCGACCCAGAGGCTTTAATAAGGAAGCAGCATCAAGGGAGGGAGGACCTATTCTGCTCTGTATTGCACTAACACTAAAGCATTTGCTATATTCCTTAAAATGCAGCTTCTGGAGAGAAATATACCCTTTTTCCCCTGAATTGCTGGAGTCAGGCTCGGAGTGCTGCAACAGGAGCAGGCACACAGATGCAAATGGGAGCGTTTCTGAGCTGCTCGAGCCTCCCAGTCAGTTGCCCATCTCTCCCAGTAGATGATGCTAAAGCGCGATTGTTTTAAGCAATTTTAAGGGGAGGATTTTAACAGGGGAAATCTGAGGTGGTTAGAAGGCTTCTGGGGCTCAGTGCTGCCGGAGGAGCATACAGCAAATATCCCGAAAAACCTGGAGACCAATTTATTCCTGTTTTGTATTTATTAATAGCTTGAAAAGTAATAGGATTAGAGTTTATGCAGGTTTTCAGGATTTTTAAGCAGACCCTGACATGCCTATGTTTACATGTGTGAATGTCTCTGCAGTTTTTACAGCTAAAGCACACTGCCAGCATCATACTGTCTTACCATGCCATTTCTTCACTCTATTACCATGGAAGAACTCCTCATCTTTGTTTCCACACCACATTGCTAACTTCTGTTCAGTACTGTCAGACCCATTCGGGGTAAATCATTTGGAATGAAACAGTCAGCATGAGTTGTAGCTTTCTGGTTGCTTTTCAAATGTGCAGCAACATTTATTACTAGAAACAAAGCAACATTTTGCCTGTAGATGCTGCCAAAGTTCAGATATGTTTAAGCTCTGACCACTCTCTGGAGCCAGGACAGGAAGTGGTTCTGGAGTGGGAAGTGTAGGCTCAGATATACATTTCCTTGGAATTTAGGAAAATTAGAGGGAGTTTGGCCTTGTCTTTCCTTCCATTAGAGCTTTTCTGAGGACTTCTAGTGCAGCCAATATAATTCACTCTGAAATGAAGTATTAAATTTAAAGATTCATCTGGAAGTTATTAATAAGAACAATAAAAAATATAAACTTAAACCCAGTGCTATTTAGTGAAGAAAAATTGCCTTCATTTTTTCAGTTGGATACTTTTTGTACTTCTGTAGCTAAAAAGTTTTTTTTTCCTTTTAAGAAAAAAGACAAGTTATTAGTCTCTTTATGAGCCTTCTGGGGTCTGCTGTAAAGACACCCTTTGGTTCTCAGCATCCAAGTCATTAGTCCAACAGTCCTGGACTGTTGTGCGTTAGAAAACATGCACAAGGTTCCTGTCCTCACAGACAATTTTGAACAAAGCATATTTTGGGAAAAGGATGTACAGAAAGCCAAAACTATTTCTCTGGATCTCATGTGTGGTAAGTGGAGGGGCTCAGAGGAGGAGTACTTGGTTTCTCATCAAGTGTCTGGTCTGTGGGACTGTTATGGCTTCTGCTTTAATACAATCATCAATTACATACTAGGGCTGGATGATACCACTGCCACCCCCCTTCCTAAATTCCTGTACACTAACACAGTACGTGTTGTCAGAGATCCAGCGCTGATGTTGCCGTGTCCCTGACTGATACTCTTCCTTGGGTCAGAAGTATATCCTAGGACAGTCAAGAATGCATCAAGATATATGTTTTCTTCTAAAGTCTTGGACTAGAATCAAAACTTCTAACGACATTTTAGTCTCTTTTAAGAAAAGCGATTCTGCAAATATTACTGTGGTTGCAGTTTTCTTGCCTCTGACTGTATTTGGCTTTTTTGGATTCTCTTGAGATACTGTCTATTCAGAGCACACTGCAACCAACCACTGCAGAGGCTGTTTAATAAGTCGAGATGTTTTGTATCCCCTACTCTCTGGAGATCACGCTCGTCAAACTGGGCTTTCTCCTTCATCCACCTTAGAAAAAAGGTTATCAATGGGAGTGGGACAGATGGAAGTTTTACAAAAGGTAATGAATAGGATGAACTCAGTTCTATAAGGCCTTTTATGGTGATAGATGAGGTGAAGACCAACCAAGGTGGCTGTGGAGCAGGAAGGTTTACTGACAGCAAACTGTAGGAGAGCTGGAAAACAGCCTGATGGGCTCTTGGATCACAGGCTGAACTAAATGAGTGGTATTATCATCTGGGGATTTCGTCACTAGGCAAACAACAACAAGGTATGCATGGGCAGAGTGGACGATGAGGTTTGTAGAGAAACTCCAGGAGAAAAATCAATAATTATATTAAGTGGAGATGAATGGTGAAATACAGCATGAGAAATCTGACACTGTTTGCACTCTTTCTACCCTGAGTCAGGCAAAATATGAAATTCAGTATGTAAGACCACAATGGGATTTTTTCCCTGTTGCCAGTGACCCCCAGGATATTTTAGAAGTGGAGGTATTATTTGAAAAAAGATGACAATAGCTTGCTTCACTTTGGATTTTCTCACTTTGAGAGTACTTGGAAAAGAGGGATAAATATGGCTGATAAAGACTCTAAAGGAGCTAAAAGCAATTGCAGATTTAATTACTTCAGAGTTGCATGCTGTTATTAGAGTAAGTGTAAGGTGCTACCCTTTTAAAAATGGCCAAAGAAAATAAAATGGGAACCTCCAGGCAATAGTGTTCTGACCTCACCAAATGCCTTTGTCTAATTTAGACTGCATTAGCAATTGTGTTATTCACAAAATCCTGGGTAGAAGAAGGGAAAGGATTTAGATAGCATTATGTCCTAAAGGGATTCGTACAATGAAATTATAAAATGCATTTAAAAATACATAATTAGCACTTTTCATCCATAAATTTCCAAAATGGTATTTTTAGAAGGAGGACATTACCTAACTCCATGTGAACTAAATAACCCTAAATCAAATGAGACAATTTATGTGTTTTGAAAGATGTTTATATTTGAAATAAGAGCATCATTTAACTTCTCTTCGCCTTTCTCTCATGCTGATTTATCTCCCAGATTTCTGGAGGTCACTCTTATTGGTAGAAGTCAGCATTTGTTGTGTTTTGCAATGCAAAAATTCTTTTCATTCCCTAACACTAGAACAATATTTCATTGAATTGCTCTGGTTTATTAGACTAGTTGCACAGATGTCCTCTCTTCCTGAGCCAGATGTACAGAGCGCTGCTTCCAGCTTAGCCCAAACTGGAACATGTTGACAGAATAACATAACTGAGACCAGACATATTGCATTTTACACTAAAGGTCATGCAAAAAGCACAGGCTGCGTATAGCATGGGCTGTTTTACATAAACACACATTTGGTTCAGCTTTGGTATAGGGATTACTGAAAGAATGCTTGGGGAGGACAGGCTATAAAGCAGTTGGAAAAGATCTGACAGTTGTTGAATGAATTACCCCCGAACTGGTACATCTCTCTAAGAACAAGTGTGAAGGGCTCTCTGCAAAAGGAGGCGAGAGAAAACTCCCAGGGAAACGTTTCTGCTTGAGATTCTTCCAGAGAGACAAGATACTTCACAAGTTTAACACATTTCCTGATGACTTTTTCAGTACGGTGGGTTTGATTCAGCGGTGTCCTTACCTTGCTAATACCTTTCACCGTCATTAGAGGAGTAATTAGAAGAAAAGAAGGAAGTTGAGTAACTGTAAGCAAGGCCAGAGTGTTTCCAGTGGCTTCAGTATCTACTTGGGGAAGAGCTTGAGACAAGCCTGTATGGATCCAGATGTTACAGATGAGGAAGGACTGTCCTGCAGAGCAACTACAACTTCAAATGCTTAAATTTCACACTCACAAGAGCCAAAGAAGCAGACAAGATTAATTTTAGGAGGAGGGCACAAACCCAGATCAGGGCCCAAAATTCCTAATGTTTCTTTGTTAACCAGTTTGGTCCCCTGTTTCAGAAATCTTGCTGTGCTGACCTCAATTCTGGTGACAGAGGAGGGAGAACAAAGCTATGCTGAATTTTGGAATTCACCTGTGACTTGCAGCAGGCTTTTTTTTTTGTAAGAAACTTAACCCCTCTTGGTTTTCTGATCTGAAAAACGGGTATAAATGCTAACCTCCTAAGGATAATGCTCAGTTTAATTAATTAGTGTTCATAAAGTCTTTGAATTAAGAGACAGTACGGACTGTAAGTGCCAAGTATTGCTGGTACTATGAACAAATGCACAACTGAAAATGAATATAAGCACACTGCAAAGGAGGAATGTCATTAAGGAAAGAGGTCCCATTTCAAGCTGCCAAATACAAAGGAGTGAGTCATTTATTTTCAGTATGAAAAACATTTCAATGTTGTTCTTTAAGTGATTCTGCTTATGATCATTACTCCTTAGCTAACTGCTATAAATATTTCAAAGTGGTGACATGGTCTTCTATTCCCACCTAGAAATGCAGAAAATGAGGAGTGGAAAATAGAAAAATAAAAACAGTTGGAAAAGGCTCGTCTGGTTTACCACATGCTAAATACAGTTGTCTTTGTCTTATGCATAGATAGCTTTGCCTTTTTTTTTTCCTGAAGACAACTCCGTGTGTATGGGAGTGTTGTACCGTCCCATGCTTTGTCATTACTGTCTGACCAAGATTTATGAGTTGATAACTGTCTAAACCCTGGATCACAAAGCATCATTTTTGTTCTCTCCTGACCTTAGCTGTGACCTCGGGGACTGCAAGCGGAGAGAAATGTGTGATTTTGGTACAGCTGGGCAGGGTAATGCAATCTGCTGGCACTGCTAAAGCCCAGCTTCACGTTTCTCTGACAGAGAGTACATTAAATTGGCCTGCAAAGGAGTTGCAAAGGGTACAAGGTGTGGCAGGGCTTTTTCTCAACCATTTTCAAGCAGTGCCCCAGCTCCCTTGGATATGCTCAGTGCTCCCAGTGACAAATGACTAGTTTGAGTTAATTATCAGGTTAATTTAACACACAATATTCTTACCATTTTTTGCAGTAGTTGTGATTTGAAACAAAATTGTAGAATTTTATGGTATGTGAGGTTTTGGGACAAAATATGTGTATGGATACATATACCTGCTTATTTTATTCTTTGTAGTATCTAGTGCATTTGCTGTCAATATTCTCTATAATGACCTGCACAGACCAGGCTGGTCTCTCCCCTCCCGACTGCCAGACCACCCTGCCTTCCTGTACCCCAAGGTCTTTTCTCCCATGCTGCCTCACCTACACAGCAGCTCTGTCTGCTCCTTGTAACAGAAAGTCTTTGAATATACACTTGTACATGGTGAATGTTACTACCCAAACAGAGCCTCTACCTCAGTCAGGGTTTCCATAAAGTGGTAAAAGTGATGGGAACTATATGAAGATGAGCCCAAGTGCTCCTGCATGTCCAGTCCATGCCCAGCATGAAGATTTTTCAGCATGCTCAGCATATTCAGATTTGCTGAGAAGTTCACCTGTATAAGAGCCTAAAATCCAGTGCAACACCATGCCCTGAGGTACAGCAGGACCATGTCACTTCATATTTTCCCTAACGTAAGATTATTGAGATATTGAGACTCTCTGAAGGAGAATCCTCTTCTTCCAAATAAGTCAACAAAGAGACATTCATTTAAAACTGGAGTAACACAGGGGCAAAATGGACTCACATCCTCAATAGCAGTTGTCTCCGTTCCTTTCTCTCATGGTGGCAATGAAAAATGGCAGCCGAACCCTCTGGATGATGCTGCATGAATTGGCTGAGACAGGCTCGTTAGGAGAACATGAGCTTGCTGAGCTCTCTAAGTGACAGGGCTGTGTAACTCACACGGCATGTTCACCCAGCGGGCATCACTTTGATAGCAAAGAAAAGCTTTCCTGCTCTTAGAAAGACTGAGACTATGATCTTCCCTGTGGAAAAGAGGTGGCAGCACATGGCAGGGAGGTGGGAGCTCAAAGAAACAGAGGGCAGAAAGCGAAATTTCAGGGCTTGCTTTCTGATTGAGTCTGTTAGATTTGCTCCACATACGAGTTTGCCAATCAGAAAAATCTAGAGCACTGGCACTTTTTCATTAGAAGTTAGTTATCTACACATACTGCTGGAAATTCAAAGTACTGTTGCAAAAGCCAGTGCAGTTTTGATGGGATCTGTGGCCTTTTACCTTGCTGATTCCAGAGGAATCAGAAGAAAGCTGGTGCAAGTTATTTGTGATGAATTTTTCCCCACTGATGGCTGTTCAGAGAAGAGCAAGAAATGACTCAGGGCTCTAAGGAGGTTCTTGCCTCTGCTTATTTCAAAGCTGTAACTCTGGTCCTGCCTGGAAGTGAGAGAGGAGAAGGCAAAGACTAAATGGATGCTGTAGAGGAGGAGGCCCTTGGAGTGTGGGCATCCTTCTGGTGGGTATGAGGTGAAGATGATTGATAAGGTCAGTGCAGGACCCCTGCTCTGTCTCTACTGACACCTTTAATGCATATAAAAAAGAGACATTCTGGTCTCCAGCTCTGTCACTCAAAGGATTCCTTGCAGAACTATGTTTATTACAAAATAATTATAACTGCAAATTAGGAACGGGGGTGTTCTAGCACCTCCTTACCTCTCTCTCAAATGGATCTAAAATAAAATTAGCGTTGTGAAACTATTGTAACCTTCTGTTACAGGTTCAAGTCAGAAATGAAACCAAGACACTTGTTTAGTCAGGCACAAACACTGTATATATTGGCTTTACTGCCTGTTCTCTAAACCCAGCAAGCCTATTTTCTGCACTAAACAGAGTATTTGCAGCAACTTTGTAAACACATGTAGAACTCAAACAAAGCACAGCTGATCTTACTCATGCCAGGCTTTTGTAACACTGCTTTTGGCCCCCTGGAGCATCATGTCCTCAGCTCCTCCTGGTGGTGACACTACTCCTGAGAGAAGAGGACATTCAGGGGTGATACCCCCACAAATCAATACACATTATTTCCATCATTTTTCCATTGCCCTCTGGGGATAAGTTTGGTTCAGACCAGTGTTCCTCAGGGATTGGTGTGTGGCTTGTAAGGGGATGGCAGCAGAAGCATGCGGCCAAAGTTCATTGAACGGGGTGAATCATGGTTATGTTTGCTAGATACAGGATTTCTATGTTATCGGTCATTTTGCTGCTGTGAAGACCTCTAATTACAGCAGGTTCTCAGTCTGGTGGATATCTGGGGACAGACAGAGCCTAATCCACTGAGCCAGCCTTCCTGAACAGGCTGTAATTTCTTTCTGGAGAGATTATTTTCCAGAATTCAGTGGGTTTTGATCCTATTTAAAAGTACTTCATAGCAGCCTTTGGAAGAGATCAGTTCTCAAAACTCTACAATCTTATTTTGGATGTTCAGCTAAGTTATAAAAATGAAGGTTTAAAATCAGCGCAACAAACTCTTTCCTAAAATGGTGTCTGAGTCATCCCGAGTAATATCCATATTACATGAACACACTCGGGTCCTAAACCTATGCTTAAGAGCAGACCAGAGCCTAACTGACACCTTGAGATGCCATTTAAACATATATAGCAACTGTGATCTCTACTTTTCTAATGGCTGGAGTCTTCAGCAAGGAAAGAGAGAAGTATTGAGTGAAAAATATTACTGTCAGGGTGTATTTTACTACCTGAAATATTTTATTGGCTGTTTCAAGGGAATCAATGCATTCAATAAGCATAACTGCATTAGAAGAAAAGAGAGATTGTTATACACATTCCAATGTTTGAAGTTCATGCTGTATGTCTTAAGTTACATGCGACTGGCTGAGCTGGTTAGGGTTTAGGCAACTTTTGAGGAAAGAAATGATCTTGACATTTGCAATTTATTTGTAAAACAGAAACTGAAGGCAAAAAATAATCAATGTCTAAGTATATGATGGCATACAATTGAAATAAAATGCTAAATAAATAACAGGGACATGTATGGAAAATAAATATATTAAGACCCATTTAAAATTGTGAAGAATAATTCAGAAGGAGAAAGCAAATGCAAGACTAGACAACACACTATATGGCATGCACACGCTTGAG
>BJBW01001447.1:92404-103615 GCA_004320125.1 Scolopax mira | reverse complement strand
TCCTTTCCTTTCCTTTCCTTTCCTTCTTTCCTTTCCTTTTTCCTTCCTTTTTTCTGTTCTCTTTGGTAATGCCATGAAAATAGTGAATGCACTCACGGT
Organism: Scolopax mira; assembly: GCA_004320125.1. NCBI lineage: Eukaryota > Metazoa > Chordata > Aves > Charadriiformes > Scolopacidae > Scolopax > Scolopax mira. The sequence continues at coordinate 103,516 of BJBW01001447.1, read as the reverse complement.
CTGCTGGTACATAGCCACGGTCCCTGCACTGCTAATAGGGTTGCAGCTGGTGGGCCATACTCCAGCCTGCTCCACCTTCAGTGCAAGAGTCAGATGCTTCCCATTTCCCATCCCAGGGCTGGAGACCTGGCCCACACCAGGATATGGCCTATTCCAGGTCCTGGCCATGCAAATGGTGCTGAGACTGGGGCTTAGCAAATGTTTCACTTCATGACAGAGCACGACACTACCCAGGGGAGATGAGTCCTAGGAGAAACCCATCAGTTCCTAGTCAATTATCTGTCACAAGTTGCCTTGACCATCTATAATCAGTTCTTCCCTGTGGCATTTAATTTAAAGAATGAATTTGAATTTGCTAAGTGAGGGCCAATATTGGCGCATACTGCCTGGACTAAATCATAGCAGACCTGCTACAAGTGAGGTGTTGCTTAAAAATGAACTGACTGATGTGAGCTGGGGAAAATTCAGAGAGGAGAACTGGTCTGGGTGGTGCCTCATCTTTCTCCATCCTGTAAGTCAAACTGCGCACCTGGGCCAGCAAAATTGGCTTTGGTGGCACCCAGGCTGTTGTTAAATGACTCAGAGAAAGTTTCTTTAATTCCTTCTATGCAGAAGGAGGTATTGGAGCATGTTTCATTCCTATGAACTCAGCAAATCAAGAAATCAATCAATCAAGCACATTATTATGGTGGAGTTAGATTCCCTATATATCACAAATAGAAGTAGCAATAAAATGAAGCAAAGCTCAGGCAGATGTATATGTACAAACATGAAACACAAGTGCTGGCTATCAGGGGCCTCCTGGAGTCCTTACAACACACTGGTGGTGGGAAGCTTGGAAGCCTTTCTCTGCCTTTGGTGGAATTGTCTAAGCCATCCCTGCAGATGAAGCTTCCGATGAGGAGTTTTGGCTGAGTTCAATTGTTCAAGACAGAGCCTTCTCCTTCCCCACACGAGAGAGGAGCTGCCTGGAAGCTGCTGCAAAGGACATGAAGTGCAGCTGGAACAGCTCGGGAGTGCTCACCACAGCCCCTGCCCCGAGGGACCGACACTGGAGAGAGCGCTCCAGCCAAGGATAAGAACACATTTTTTGGGTTCAGATTGATATCTTCTACAGATGCCTTGTCTTCCTAATAAACTAACTTCCTTTTCTAACCTCCGTCTTCTCAGATCAAAAGACAACAGTCTTTTGATAGGGCAGAAATTAAGCTGTTTTTCTACCTGCGTCACTTGAACCAGGGGAGAATTCAAGGTCCTGATAAGATGGGGTTTCCACATAGTCTTTTTTTTTCCTTCTCACCATTTTCCCTTTTACTTTGATCTGACCAGTTCTGCTCTCACTTTCCAATCTCCCTTGTCTGTCCCTCTGTAATGAGAACACCGATAGCAGATACATTATGTGATATATTGTGTCAAGCAGCCACAACACTCTGGGATCACTGTGTTAGGGAACAAAGACTGCACACGGCAAGCGGCAAGGTTCATCCATGAAAAGTCACTGCATTCTTTGACTGAGAAATAACACTCTCCAAAACATCGTTTTTGGGCTCTGATACCCAAATTGATTTTTAAAAAGGGAGATTCTGCATAATAAAAATTCAAACTTCAATAGCTAGGAAATCTGCAGTGAGATGTTTTCAAGTGTACAAAAGTGCCATCACACAGTATAAAACATTTGGGTTTTTTTACAGCTAATTGCTTCTCCTATCAATGACTATAGCAGAACCTTTCCGAAAAAGTGTCCTGGAATAAGCAAGATTGTATCTTTAAAGATACCACCTGTATCTTTAGCAACAAAGAACAATTAGTCTTTTCTCAGTGGAAAAGGTCAGCACTTTATCTGGTCTCTGATATTCAAGGTTTTAATTAGAGATCAACTATGTAATGATGGTACCTGATGGCGTACAGCAATGAGTGTCGTTAAGGCTGACTGCAGACAGCCTAAGTCCTGGAATCCTTTTACTTCCCACCCAGGCACATTTCTAGCAAATATCTAGAAATTTTTGCCCTATAGAATCATAGAATCGTCTAGGTTGGAAGGCACCTTAAAGATCATCTAGTTCAACCATCAACCTAACTCTGACAAAAAAATAAATAAGAAATCAGAAATAAAAATCACTAAACCATATTCCTGAGGATCATGTCAACCCTTCTTTTGAACTCCTCCAGGGACGGTGCCTCAACCCCTTCCCTGGGCAGCCCATTCCAATGCTTGATAACCCTTTTGGTGAATATCCAACCCAAACCTCTCCTGGTGTGACTTGAGGTATAGGTGAAGTTATGACCTGTAACCATGATCCAGCCCAAGGAGAAGAGTGAAAAAATAGATCAGTTGGAAGCTGATCCTGGAACAGAACATAGTTGACCTGTACATTTTCCCTTTTCCAGGCAGTGATTTGGGAATCATTTAACCCTGTTGCAGATGATGTTAATTCCAGCTCCTAACACCACTGCTTTTTCTGCTGGGTGCACTTTTGAAGGAAGGGGCCCAATAACCTAGATTACTAGTGAATATTTCAATCTGACAGCTCACTATCTATCTGACAGCAGTGCTGTGACAACACGTCTGGGTCAGATTCAACACTATTATGTAAGCCACCAACCAAACCTTTTTTTGAATACATTAAAGGCTGCTTAAGTACAAAACCCACCCATGCAAATCTTAAAATGCAGGGAAATATTTGGCTAAGGAGAGCTTTTGGACACTCCTTTGTGCCCACACATTATAGCAAGCGATCACACTGAGAAACAGCCTCCACAAGAAACTCCTTTGCATTTCCAGCATCCAAGAAATGTCACACATGCCCAAATTCCTCTGGCAAAGGGAACAAACCTTAACTCTGACCTCAGCTGGAAGTTGGCAACAGTGGCTTTGGAAGGGGAAGCTCTGACTGCCGGTACCTCTTGGACGGAAGCAGGCAGAGGAAATCAGCTCTAGGAAATAGTCTGCCTGGACATTGTATTGGTTTGGTTTGGTTTGTTGGGTTTTTTATTTATTTCCCCCCCAGTCTACAGCATAATATTCCACATTTCTTAAATCACTAGTTTGTATCCAGGACTGGAAATGCCTTCTTTGGTTTCTGGGAAAGGGATGAAGGTGGTAGGACTCAAGGTGAGGCATCCCTGTCCCTTTTGGCAGAGCTCTGGCTGGTTTTGGCCAGTGGTACCAGACAGATGGTTGGTGTGATTGGAAGCTCAGCCATTTCTTCTGGGTCAAAATCCTTTCTCAGTGTTTCTGGAGCCCTTCAGCTGGGGTTCATTTCTGATTCAACAATTTGGAGCTCAATTTAAATAGGGCACTCATAAGCAGAAAGAAATGTGCCCACAAAGAGCTTCATAGCCCTTTGAGTTTTGGCACCTCAGAGGCAGGTTCATAGATCCTGAAACAACTTTTCATGTCACTTGTTGATCCTCTGCTCTGGCTGTTTTTCCAAACCAGCCACCAATTTGTTTTGGGCAGAAGTGAGGACACAGTGGAACTGGGAGGGAAACAGCACTTGGAGGTGCTGCCTTCAGAGCTGTGGGTTACGGCAGAGGGACTGGATGCTCCTGGGTTTGAATGGCACGTGGCAGGGCTGGCTCCAGGCCAGGCACCGGGATGGCCTGAGAGACTCATCCCTGCTAGGGCAGGGATTCTCAGCTCCTGATGAGATATCACTTATGAGGCATATTTCCTGCCCTCAACGGTGACCTCTCTCACCTGAACGTCATGTCAGTGTCACCAGTTCTTGCTGAATTTGGAGCTCAGCAGTTCCTGGGAGCGTCTGCCTGGAGGCAGGATATTGCTTATCAGCATCTTGGTTTTTTAGGAGGCTGATTCTCCAAATTCTCATCGAGCTGTTACCCAAAGACTTTCGTCTGAGAAAGAAAGAAACGCTTTGCACCCCAGTCCTAATGCACTGCTGATGCCTGGGCCACCAAGTCAAGTAACATAGAACAGCCTGGGACTCTGCCTGTGTTCCCTGAAGGCAATAGCAGAGCTCACAAAGTGCACAAGATAAGAAGACCAAGCAGAGAAAGCTACTCCAGTAAGAAGCTTGAACAGGAAGGGACTTTACACTGGTGAAGCAACCTCAATACCATCCCATAGTCATTAACAGGACCATCAGCACTGAAAGATTGACCATGTTCCCGTGATGTCAAAAGGATGCAATCACAGGGAGCCCCTCCCAGAGGGCACAGATGGATGTATCTATGAATACTGTACCAACTCCTCAAATTAAAGCAAAATTTATTTACTAAGTAGGCCTGTCCTTCCTTTCTTTACGGTGTGACATGGTGACAGGTCTTGTGTAACCTCATTAGCGTTAGTGGAGGTTCTTTGGATTTGCAGATTGCAAATCTAAGCAGACTTTGGCCTCTCTGGTTTTAAATGCTTCAGGAAACCTACACTTCTCATGCAGAAAAAGAGTGAGCACACAATTCTAAATTTCATCATTTCCTCATCGTTCACTGTGTAAGCAGCGAAAGAAAACACACATTGTGCTGCTTTAGAAAGGAATACTCTCTTTGGGGCTACCAAGTAAGAACATCATGTTTCATATACATGATATGCGAGGTATTTGATTATTTGTAAAAATCCCTGTGATTCAGCAGCACTGTGGGCTCTGTGAATCAGAGGGTGATGTGATGGGATGTTTATTTGAAAGTCTTGCCTCCTTTAGCAGCCCACATTGTCTCTAATCCTCAGCAACCTGCTTCCTCTCTTCCAGAAACAAGGTCTTTCCTGCACAGCGTCATTCCTGTGCTCTGCTGACCCCTCTCCCTCTCATTTGGTGTAGGTGAGATGTATGTTATCCGAGGAGTTAGGTTGAAGTCTGTCCCCTGACAGGGGTGTAAATTATCTGAAGTCTGACTTACACATGGGAAAATATGGTTGTTTGTGTTGTAAAATCAGCTGCTGCTGCTGATTGTTTAGACCAAAAACTCACCCATCACCTGTTCCAAGTATCTGCAATTATACCTGATTCTGACTGAGAAATGGAAGTCTCTCTGAAGGAGACATTCACTGAGACATCGATTGTTACAGGAACAAATAGGAGCAATGTCTGAACTGCTGGATAACACACACGTCCACAATGATGTCTTTTTAACCTCGAGCTTATCTCTTAGAGAATCATTTGCTCCTAGTATCACTAGATAGACGAGCTACTTGTAGGCATCTCGTGTCTGAGGAAAGGAGACCTTGCCTCCGATTTCAAATATATAATCAGCTTTCATTATTAATATACATCCAAATTCTTGTACTCTAAGCCAGGGGAATGGATATCAGTACAAAAAAAGGGAAAGATGGAAGAAAATAATTTAATTTCTGTTACTTTAGTTTCAGTAATTTTATTAGTCATTGCCCCTGTGCAGTCAGATACTGCTTTCTATTACCCACTTTCCTGTACTAGCTGCACTCAGAAGAGTAAGAGGCACAGTGGCCCGTGACTGGGTAGGTCAGCATTTTTTATTTCCTTTCAGCTCACTCTAATGAAAAGCACATGCGTCCAGTAAATCTTGCCTTTTCCCTTATTAAACCAGTCGATGTTCATTACTGAGGTCTGTGCCTGGCTGGGTGGGAATCAATAAGATGATCCTTTTAATCGCCTTAGTAATCAACAAGCTATTTCTTATTTCAATCTCAGCCCAGTGGTCATTGAAATCCAATGATTTATCTGCATTACACACGCACTCACACACACGATTACAGAGCAGGGAGGTTTTATGTGTGTACGAAAGAGAGAGAGAGAGAGAAAGGCTAAATTTTGCAATACACTTTAAATTATTGTGCCAGAGAAATCCCCCCAGTTTTATTATTTACTTCCCAGTAACCAGTACGCGCATGTCCCAGAGGACTGAGTGGGAGTTAGATGATACGCCGGTGCCTGCAATGCAAAGGATGAAACTGCAGAAAAGAAAGGGATTTTAATGGAGGGGACAGCAAAAGGGTTCATTATACCTGTACTAAACACAGCTTTCTGAGTTTTCCTTTTTATTCCCATTTTATTCTGCCTCGTCCAGGCAGACAGCACAGCGCTGCCGAGAGCACACACTGTTATTAATTGGGGTAGTACGGCTCTGCTATGTAATCATGGGGAATTTTTGCCTCTGGGTGCCTCATCTTCCCCAACTTTAAAATGGGGATAGTTAGACCCATTCCTTTGATAAAAAACTTGTAAGACAATTATTATACAAGAGCATTACTACTGTCCTATAATATTCTGGATAATTGCACATTCAGAGCTGGGTGAACCCTGTTTTCCCTCTCACTTCCGTGCCTGTATTTTCAGACCCTAACCATAAAAACATTTTAACCTCTCTTGGTTCTGCCTTAATTCATCCTGAGCCTGTTGTGTGTGGGGGAAAAGAGGCCGTGGGACAGTGACAATGAGAACTGCAGTTTAAAAACTTCCCCAAGTGGAGGGGGTGCTCACACAACCCTTTCTCAGCTGAGAAGCTCCCGAGATGTTATTAGGGCTGGTTGTCTGCGTGAGGGTTGTTTGCACACATGAGCTAAGCTGAGCATTGCACTCCGGGGATGTTTCCATATGAAATTTAGTTTGAGCGCCCAATCCAAGAATTTGGGTGGGAATGGCAAAACCCTGACCGTGTTGAAATAAAGAGCAAGTCTTGAGTTGATTTTAGTGATTTTACCCCCTATTTTCGTACTGCTGAAAGATTATTATAGTATGAATTATGGAGCATGTTAATAGATGGAAAATTTGACACGGGGGGTTTTTTCCTGTGATTTATAAACATTGGTTTTGGAGGAACAAAAAATGAGAGGAGGAGAAAGGAAAAAAAGAAAAAAAGGCAGGGTGCATCAAGTGGACCCAGCGCAGGCATCGGAGCATCTTTCAGCTGTGCCTCCTCTTACGTCAGGCTGGGCTGTGCTGGGGCTGCAACCCGACACGGCCCCTTTCTGCCCCAAACAGAGCTTTTTCTCATAAAATTCACTCAGGCACTTCTTCTCAAGTTCTTCATACACTTTTCGCAAGAAAAAAGAAATCATTCATATCTCTCAAAGAGAGGCTCGGATTCTTCAGATATTTTCCATTATAAGCTTTTGGCACCATTATTACCCACAGATCAAGTTACTTTTCTGATCCCCCTTCTTTCATCTAGTAAAAATGGATTATTTCATTATTAGCCTGGAACCGTTACTGTTCACAGAGATCAGGTCTGTATATGAACAATGCCTCCCCCAGTATATTACAGAAAATCCCGTGGCTGTTGTAAGGTTTCCTTTAAACACTAGAACTCTATTTTTGTGTGAGATCAGCGTGGTCACATAGGCTTTGAAAGGACATTCCTTTTCCCTGAATTGTACAAATATGGCTAGATACAGCCCTTTTCAATAGTTTATGGAAGATCTTAAGTGGTGTTAATCCTATTATAGTGTGTTTGTGTATACAACATATATGTCTGTGTATATATATATATTTTGAATGCCTAGGCTTACATTTATTGCCATTGGACTGTATTTTAATGTTGCTGTTATGCTAAATCTGTCAAGGTGTGAAAAGAAGTCCAGTGAAAAATGGCCTGCCTGGGTCATTCTAAAATTTCCCATTGGAATGGTTCAGACATCAGTAAACTATTCTGGTTGTTGTGTTCCCAGTTTCTAATTTTTGTATTCCTCCTGTCATCCTCTGACAAAGTGAGTTTGTCCACATGTGGATCTCAATTTGAGAAGCAGAGAAGTCTCTGGAAAGGAAATGCAGACCCACACCACGGATGTTTTCAAGTCATTGTTAGGAAACGGCCCTGCTCTCCTGTTTTCTGCCCCGTTTGCCAGTTTCTATGGTGAAAACCACCCCCAGCATTAGAGATCTTGTGGAAAGCTGTGAAACAGGGCAGAAATCTTGATTTTGCAGGTTCCAGGACAGTGCCCTCGACTGCGGGACTATTCCTCCTTCTCCCTCCAAATCCTTGATGCAGACAGAACCAGTTATAAACCCTGGTCCTGCTGCCCACACATCTGCTCCATCTTCCCTAAGCAAATCATCCTCTCCTGCCCTCAAAGCATTTTCCAGCAGAAGAGCACTTGTCCTCTGAGAAGTGGGCAAATCCATCCATTAATTTTAGCAAGGGCCACCGATAATCCTGAGCTGGTGACAACTTCTAGATGCTAGCAACATGGACTGCAGCAGAACAGATGGAACTACAGGTAGAGCACTCGCTTCCCATCCCCACTCCTCTGAGAGAGCTTGAATTCTTTATGTCCTCCATGTGCCTGCTAATTAAAGTGTCTTATCTGTTTAGACTCCATCAGAATCTGTTTTCTACTTAATATCAGACAAACGATTTAGGTAAGTAGAGTCCTGAGTTAGACGCTCAGTTCCTACAGGAGTGAGGGTGATTTCAACATTTTTAGGACTTATTTATAATGACCTGTTTCCTTCTGTGTTTACTTTAACTAATTTAATTGAGCACATTGCTTCTTTTTGCTTTCTTGATACCTCCTTTCTATGCGTGCCATTTCCATCCTCATTCAAACCCATGCCGATGAGGCAGGAGAAAGAAAACATCCCACCATCGCTTGCAGTTGCCTAGGTTTGAGTCTGAATCTGGAATTTAGCAGGAATCCTCTGTTACGCTGAATTATCGCACAGAGGCGACCGTAACATCTTTGTGGGAGATGGAGGCTCTTCCAGACTCTTTGTCCTCCATGGTAATGTCCCAATCACACTGAAGTGCTCCCAAATGTGCGAGGACTATTTAAGCTTTGTAAATGCCGTCCTCCAAAAATCACTCCACATAAATGTTTCATGTCTCTCCTCTGCGATGCACAGGCCCCAAACATTCAGCTGTGAGGGTGTTTATATTTGTGGAACTCTCTTGAACATTTGCTGTGGATTTCAAACAGCTGCTACACTGAAGCACTGGGAATAGTAAGATCATGAATATTCAGGTGAAGCCACTGGAATGAACAGCCGTTAATAGAATAAATGCCTAAACAGTTGTGTAAGGCTTATTAAGACCTATTGGGGCTGAGATAATAAATTCCCTCTTTGACATGTTGCAACTACTGTAGTTTAAACATTTTGGACCACCTCTTCAGAACTGAAAGAAAAAATTATGTTAGTTCTGTGTGATAACACAATGAAACACCTGGAAGGCTTGGCTCTTGTATTAGATTTGGCAGAGAGATTTTAACATGCTAGCTCATCCTCACTTAAAATCATGGCACTGCTTATTGTGTTAGTTGTCAAGGTTATCCAAATTACATACAGGCCGGACGGAGCACAGTTATTTTGCTTGAGAATAAATTGTTTTCCTGTGTTCCTAGGTTTGGAAATAATCAATAATATTATACTTTTGCAATGGAGCAGTAATGTGGACAAAACTCTATGGCGCAAAAAGACAAATTAAGGAGAATATTAGAAAAAGAAAAAAAAAACACTTTCAAAGTTATCCTGTCCCACTGCGAAAACCCAACAGAGTTCAGGAAAGCTGCACCAGCAGCCCGGCTCTGTACACCCAGGAAAGCTGCCATTTCTGCAGCTGATGTGCCCACCATGGGGACACCTGGCTGGCGCTGGATTTGTGTAGAGGACCAAAAGTGGTTAATTTTTGCAGGAGAACTGTCTTTTCCTTTGAATTTAGCTGTCACGTTGCATTACGCTGCGCTGTATTGCCTGGTTCTGGCACTCTCTGTCACGAAACATAAAATCCGACAGGATGCAGCGTAACTCTCGCAGGTTAAAATTTAAAGGCAAACTCAGTAATATTTGATCAGTTACCTGCTGTCAGTTCAGATAAAGGGCATTTGATCTCCAATAGCAGGGTAACTTGTGAGGAGCCAACTTGCACACGGCAACACAGCGCTGCATTCAGCTCCGCGGCAGCTGTGAGCTGCTGAGCGTTAGCAGGGCAGCTCAGGTGCACTCTGAACTTTTAAAAATTAACCCATTTGGCTCTTTCTTAATCTTTTAAGCAAATGATCGAACTATACTTCTATTTACTAGTCTAAGTTGGTGACAAGCAAATTCCGGCTAGTTGATTCAAGAGGAAAATCACAGGTTACCTGAAGTACAGAATAGAATAACTTAATTCCACTGAAATTTGTACAAAACCCTCTTTTGAACACTTTGCACTTTCTGGGACCTTCCTGCAGGCAGTGATTGGCTTTTCTGATCTAGTTGCAGGAATGATCTCAGATGTGTTTGTTTACTGCCCTCACGCATGCAGCATACATACTGTATACATCAGCCATCCGCATGAAAGACTCCGAAGCCGGTCGGGATGAAATAAAAGCTAAAATCCCAACATTTCCCTTCATCCCTTTCCCTGCCCTCCTGTTTTTCTGTGCCCTGTTTATCAATACGAGAACCAAATCTGTTTCGGAAACTTCTGTGTCATGGTTACATTTTGGGAGGAAGGAACAGATGGAATAGATTAATTAGTCAAACTATGTTTAAGTAGAAAGGCATTTCTTTCCATGGGTAGCCAAAGGCTAGAAAGAACATATAAGGGACAAGGAGAAGTGCCTGAGGACTTCTTGCTTGCTGGAACAGCTTCCCAGTTTAAGACTTTCAACAGCATAAAGGGTCTTTGATTTCAGCTCCTATTAAGAAGTAGGTCAGGAGGTGCCTTGTTTGCAGGAAGGCAACTGCTCCCTCCTGCTTGTTAAAAGTAGCCACTCCAAAACATGTAACGCATGTTATTTTTATAGGGACTCTGGTGTATAATGATTCCAACTGGGCAGTCCTGCAATATGAAAAGAAGCAAGTGTCCCTGCTGCTAGTATCCACCAATGCGTGCTCTCGCTCATCAGCAAGTGACAATCTCATCATCATCATCACCTCATACAATACACCATCATCTGTCTCCAGTTTTCCAGAGCCTCAGGCAAATACTCATTTCATCACCTCCCCTTTTATCCTGCTTGAAACAGAAGACTCACCACCCCACTTCTGGCTCCATTGCTGCTGGCTGCAGTGAAGCTAGGCCAGACACACCACTGCTTTAGAAACTTAACACCACTTGGTTTAAGGTCAGTATTGATCTTAGATGGGTGATACCACTCTATGTGAAAAAAACAAAGCCTGACAGAGGAACTGGTTTAGAAATGTTTCAGTAGGGTCAGCAGAGCTAACTCAGGCCTGGTACCATGTGCTAGGT
>BJBW01001447.1:59492-92314 GCA_004320125.1 Scolopax mira | reverse complement strand
CATTCTGTGATTCTGTGGTTCTGTGATTAGCTGCAAGGCTTTTGGCTTGGATTCAGTTATCCCACCTAAGAGTAGATACTTAAGAAAGACACCTACATGAGGACTGTGGTCCTATCCCCTGCTAGCCAGTGGAGAGAAACATGCCCATCCTGGATGTAATTTTCCTTACTTTATGAGCCTGCTTCTTGCCACAGCCAAGTCACTGATTGACTTGACTTAGGTCCACATCAGCTGAGCACCAGGCAGATGAATGCAGGCCCTTCCTCTTGCTGGTTTGGTTTCAAAGGAGTAATTCCCAGAAGTAATCACATTTACTAACTAAAATGTCTAATTCCCCCTCTGACAACTTCAGAAAATGTGTTTTAGCGCTGTTTCTATTTTTATTTTCTGTCATGGCCAGGAGAGGAAGATGAGCAGGAGTCTCAGACGGAAACAGTTATTTCAAATAACTGAGTCAGGAAAGATTTTGGCCAAGAGGAAGATTTAAATCTAACCCAGATGTAGCTCACTGGTGTCTGGAAGAGGAGAGATGGTCCCAATCACAGAGTAGCACCCAAGGCTGGCTGGGGAAGCAAAGGGCTGTCTGTCAGTTGAGGAGAAAATTGTTTGCCCAGCCCCCAGCCAGAGGAAATGCCCCGGGACTGCAGCTGGGCAGAGTGGGATCAGGGAGAGGATGGAATTTTGAAAGCAGATGAGGTTCTGAGGAGAGAGAAGGTAGGAAAGCAAACAAGGAAGCAGGAAAGAGATTTCTTTCCTGGTTATCTTGCAGTAACTCTGGGTGCTAAGATCTGGAATAAATCTCACAGTATAGAAAACACTATGCTTACTGAAAAAAACGCACATTTTGTGGGTTTAGTCTCAGCAAGACAGATGGGAAAAAAAAGAGAAAGAAATCACCAAGGGGTCTGTTTAGAAAAGCAATATTAAAAAGATCAAAGGAATAACATGCAGATTGTAATGATCATGTTAGATAATAAACAATCTTTTTCTTTTTTGTTTAATAAATATTGCTAACATGCTGAGAAAACCTGGGCTCACAGCTCCACCTTAATTCATTCTAGTCACCTACTTTCTAAGAAATTTGAAGTCATATTGTCCAAATCTCTTGGCTCCAGTAGTAACTTCTTATCAACAAGGCAATATAGAGCAACCAGGGCCCTGACAATTGTAGCTTGTGCTGCAAAATCTTGACTTGGACCCAGAACATCTCAAAGCCTTTGGGTGCCAGGGCTGAGCCGTGGGCACAATCTCATTACAAAATAACAACAGCAAAATCCAGACCTGCACTCAGAGGTCTTTGAATGAGGCTGTGTATTTATGTATTGAATTCAGACCTTCCACAGAGCTGGGAAACAAATTTCTGTCTTTTATTACTTTGACAACCTCCATTGGAGGTGCAGATCCTTGCACAGGGAATTTAAAGCCATGAGAACAGGTTTGCTTTACTTGTGGCCTTTCGTGGCCTTGTTAGGAACAGTCCATGAACCCTTGGGAGCTTTCATCCCAGAGGTTGTAAACCATGGCTGTATAATTTTAGGATGGGTGTTTGGGTATTGGATTCATAATAGCATTAATTCATTTCTTACTGTGTTTTTATTTCAAGGGAGGAACTAATGGAAGCAGGATTATTTTCAGAAGAGGCTTCTTCGGGTGATAGCAAGTCTGTGCTTGCTGGTGCTGTTGAGAGTGGGGACAGAGGGTCAGGATCCCAGGGGAGGCAGGAGTAAAGAGTCTTTTCCTGGCAGGAAAGAAAAGGAGCTCGTCTAAGTGAAAACACAGCTTGTTTGGGAAAGAAGAATATAATGACCTGGGTATAAAGTTCAGGGAATAAATATGCTGTTACATGGCTCCTAACTTCAGTACTACCTCTGCACATGCTTCTTTCTGGGGAAGGAGTGAGGGTAAACCTTTCTGTTTTGTCAGTGTTATGTTGATAGTTGGACTCATTGATCGGAAGGGTCCCTTCCAACATAGAAAATTCTATGATTCTATGAAACACCCTGGGGAAGGTGTTGTTTGGCACAGAATGGTGCCCCTGGGTGCTGCATGTCCCTGGTAAGCAGGGACAGCTAAATGTGGTGGTGACTGAGGAGCCTGCAGAAGATATTGCACAGCCAACTGCAGCCACTCCAGGAGGTGCTGCCCTTTCTTGAAACCACCGTAACTGGTCTTAATAGTTTGCTGACACTGATGTCTTTCCAGCACCTATTCCAAATGTGGCAAGTCCCTGGCGCTGTTGTTAGCCAGCACAAAGCCAGCATGAAGAAACCCCATAGCTGAAAAACCTGCATGATTAAAATGCATATATGTATTTCAAATATACTTCAATAGTCACATAAGCCTGGCTTTAGTAAATGGGTATCCTTGCTGGTGATCTGGGTTCCATGGATACCATGAGCAGCTCCAACTTTGTGCCTTTAATGCTTGCACTGTAAAAAATGCTGTTTAAATATTCATGCTGACCTTAGAAAGCTATCCACTTGGCCATCTGGAGGACTCCCATACCCTATCCAGTAGTATTTTATTTTGAAGGATATATTCTGATCACACCGACTAGGCTAAATAGACTATTGGTCCATTTGTTTTGTAACTGCCATTTAGTTACCCCTCAGGATGTCAGCTCAATTTATCCGGGTGGAGGTGAAGGAATTCTCCAATAAAGGTACAGATAAATATGACCAAGCGCTGCGGATGGTTTAGGAGGTTACTCCTTCCCACTGTCGCTGCCGTGAATGGAAGTGACCTTGTCTGTAACCATCTGACCTTGCACCTTGGGATTCGCATGAAAATTCAAAGCCAAACCCTGCCAGGTCACAGTGAGGACCCAGCCTTGGGCTTAAGAAAAAAGAGATTTGCTTGTTAAGGCAGAGCTGGGGCTGGGGACTGGGCAGGGACACAGAGTGAGTGCACCATGCCCTGGGCTAATAGGGAAATGAATGGAGAGGGAAGACACATATTTAATAGGAACAGGGAAGGAGAATGAGGACTGGGAAGAGAAGAAAATGCTACACAGAGCAGAGCACCAAAGGCAGAGGCATCACAATCCTGAAAGGAAGGGCCAGTTCCTTGGGGCTGCCTGCCTGTGCTGGCTTGAGATGGGAACAGAAAAGGGGTCCCAGTTTTGTTCTCCAAATTCCCAAAAGTCACTACTTTGAGTAATTGAGGGATCGTGGCCATCATGCTTTTCCACAGGCAATTCCACTGTCCAGGGATCTGCAAAGTCACCCAAAACACATGCGCTAATGAAAGCCATTTGCTCTTTGCTGTCTTGTCCCTGAGACACTCCACCGGTATCGCTAATGTAAGGTTAGATGAATTGTTCACCATCAACAACGTTTATTTTGGCCTTTTCTCTCCAGTTCGGGTGTGGGGGCAGTGGCGATGGCGCTATTTGGCTGATTTATTTATGTTCGGAAGGAGGGTGGAGGAAGGGGGCGTATATCCATGGTCACGCTGACTTTTTCAAGCTGCTTTGGAAGAAAGTGGATGCTTAATTTGCATTCAAACTGCATCTCTGGTTCCTATCTCCCAGAAATGCTTGAATAGATTGTGGTGTGTACAAACCTGGCAATAACCCCAAGCTGGACTGACAAGAGTTAGGAAACACTGCTTAATTCTTCTATTTCATTTTACTTTTTTTGGTCTTGGAGAGCATTTTATTTTTTGCTGCTTGATCATTTTACCCCGTGATTCATGTCCTTTCAGGAAATAGTAATTGACAAAAATAAAGCACTTAGGTTGTTATTTAGTGAGCTCCAGCTAAATTCACACAGTCCTGCTTAAGAATCTATGCCCTCCATGTCGCATTTGTTTTAAGCTTCCAGCCTTCTCTAGACAGATTTTTTTTTCCCTGTGCAGGCACAAAAGCACTTTAGTCAGCACAAATTTGGAGGTAGAACAAAAAAGCCTGTAATAGCATATCTCAAGCTGCTATCAATTTTCCACCGGTGGAACACTCCAGTACATGAAGTCCTTTGTCTATATTCAGAAGTCAGCTTCGGTGACATTACATGACCAACTACAACATTAGAGAGTGTTCCACACTGTTTTGAATTGTAACTTGAAAAAAAAAAAAAGAAAAAGAATAAAATAAAGAAAGGATGTCTTGGAAAGTGGCCAGGGCATAATGATTTCAATTCTGAAGAAATCCGACAACCAATTACACTAAATTCAACATTTTCATGTACTATAAGTTTAAAATCTCCTCTAATCAAATAGGGAAACCCTTTTTCCCCATTATGCCATGGTTTTAGTTACCGGTAGGCCTCTAAAAATCTGTTTCTGCTTAAAAAGAAACCCTGAAATGTTATATTTACTACAAGTATGAAAAAGGGTCGAATCATACAATTATATATTTTAGAATACTAAAGCGATGTAAAAGAGACTAATCATGATCCCAAATTCAATTTTCAAACCTTTAATTGATCCCATCCCAAAGGTAACATTCTATCTTAATTGCCATACTGAAATGGTTGCAATTACGTAAAATAAAACTATTCATTGGTAACTGGAAAAAGTCTTCTCATTAAGCACATGACGGCCAGCCTTGAAAATATTTGATTGCAAAAGGATGCAACCACTTTGCTTATATTTCCTTTTCTGGTTAAACTCTCCTTCACATATGTTGAGTTGGTTCCAAAAAACCACACACACACAATAGCAAATTGAAGATGGTGCCACGGCGTGTGTCGGTGCTCCCGGCCCCTTTTTCGGGCAAAGATGCTGCCTCATAGGGAGGGAGAAAGGGCTAGAAGGTAAATTGTCCTTGGTGCTGATGTGCTACAGGTTGTCTACAAGATGCTCCATGAGAAGGGAGCTCCTCTGGAGGTGCTTTAAACCCTTTTCTGAATGAACTCAGGAAATAATAAGGGAGAACTTCATCCCCAGTTAAAATTGGAAGTTGCGCCATGGAGTACACCCAGGTCGTCCTGCTTTTATAGGTGTCACACACAAGGCAGGACTAGAAAATGTTGATGTCCTTTCTGTTTGCTTATTTAGAAACCAAAGGAAAAGCAAAGGAAACTTATGGTTTTCTGGAGGCGACAGTAGATGCTGGTGAAGCAGAAAGACTGGCAGCTTTTTTATTATTGCCAAGAGAGACCGAGCCACTCTCAATTTGCTATCAACACCTGTGTCACTTGGAACACTGCCTCTCTGGATGCAGATAACATGTAAATAGTTATGAGGTGCTTATTCATTACCTTTATTCAACTTCTGTAAGATATGACTGTGTGGCAAAGACAAACACTTCTGTAAGAGTTCACTAGAATTAGGAAAAATGCACAAGATACTCAGCTGCGATGGCAGCAGATCATTAGGACAAATTATTACAGAGATGAGAACAACATCTCTTTTTTTTTTTTCCTTTGATCTCATCTCAACAAGACTGGATGCCTTTCCAGGAGTCAGTTTCCCATCAAACATAGATCACTGTCCTCCACTTGGGAATAGAAGGATGAATGCTACAGTCTGTATTATACAGTGGTCAGACTAGATGATCAAAAGCTCTGGCCTTAAATACCCAACAGGAACATCTTCCAAGTAACTCTCCAAGTCAATCCATAGCATGGAATATTGAAAATAATCCCCTTCTACAACATGGAATGTTCCACAGTGAGTGCCATCATCTCTCTGTTCAGGTGGAGGTTTGGAGCTCTGTTGTACTTGGGACCATATAAACTCAGTGAAGGGACAGTCCCTGTCCCAAAGAGAGCCCATGTCTGAGTGGAAGATGAGACACAGAGTAGATACAAACAGATGGGGAAGCACAAGGTAAGATTGAAATGATTATGTGTTTAATAAGCATCAACTGCAGCATGCCAGCTGCAGCTTCTCAGTCAAAGTCTTCTACGTACGGATTAAATAAGTACTCTGGTTCTACACCAGCAAATCTCAGAATGCAGAGCAGGTCACTGGGAATGCCCATCCCTTAACTTGATGTGCCACATCCATCCGTGCTACATACACTTATCATGGTCACAGAAAATAGACCCTTTGAACATCTAGGAGATGAGGTGGTGTAGGTGCCTGAAAGTTAGCTACCAGAACTTAGGCTTCTGCTTCCCTTTAGCACAAGGAGTTAGATGCCCAATGGGACTTAGCTGTCCCATGCCAGAGCGAGCCAAATATTGCCTATATATATCTTTAAACATCTGAGCTTTTGAATTGCAGCGCTGTGTGGTGATGAATAAATGCCTACTTGGACACAGAACAAAGATATTGGACTAGCTGAATAGGCAGCATTTGAATTGTACAGAACATACAGATACTCTGCTAAATGAATGGCTGTTCGCTTGCTTGATCAATAGAAAAAAATTGCTCTTTCTCTTTCTGAGCACACAGTATTTGCAGTAAGGAGGACGTGTATATAAAACCAAAAAAATCTATTTCACAAGCTCGCGAGCAGACTTGTGAAAATAGAAGCGGTACATCCTTTCGCTGATGAAATCTTAAGTAGTGATTTGGGCAGAAATCATCCCTCCTCCTGCAGACGGTCCTCATCTCAAAGGTCCGTGCTCGTCCCGAAGCGTGCGGGCTGGTAAAGCAGGATTCCAAGCCTGACCTACTTTTGTCCCTACCTCCTTCCATCAGACCTAAATCCCGGTCCCACATTCAGTCTGGAAAACTGTTGTGAATACAAATGATTCCAGGCAGAGCTAATCGGCTCAGGAGGAGACCGGGTTACGCCTTCACTTGAACCCAGTGCACTTGGGAAATCTGGGGACTTAGAGGTCGTGCAAAATTGTTCCTCTGGCAAAATCAATGCACTTTTTGTGTAAATCAGCTTTGGAACGGCTTCAGGTTTCTGTGGAGGATTTCTCTTCACTCCAAGAGATGGTAGAACTCGGCACAAAAATTAGTATCTGAAACTTTCCTGAACTTTACTAAAATAGAATTGAAAGGCTGTATTCTTAGCTACCCTAAGCTGGTGTGGATCAGCTATATGACAATTACCATGTAGATCAGCAAGGCTTGCATTTATTTAGCTGGCTGACCCACCTCTCCTATTGATCCTTTTTGCACCTGAAATCATCAGGATAGAGTTTTGTCTGACATAAAAAGAAAACAAATGAAATCTTAAAAACTTTAAATACAAGAAAGCCACAGATCATTATTCAGTTGGGTTTCAGGGCACTTCTAAGAAATCTCTGAGCTGTGAAAGTCGTGGGATTTAGACATCTTTTCGGCTTTGCATTTCTACTCCAACACGGGGGACACTTCCTTGGGACAGTGTGGGGAAGTCCTTGCTATCGGTGGCCTTCATCCTAATGTCACTTTGGGATGGGACAGCTGAGCCAGCGCCAACGCAGGATTGATTGAAGGTGTAACCTTGGGAAGAGGCAGGGGCTGCCTAAACTTCTACTTCTTTTGATGCCTGACTCAAACTAGTCTAATTTGGGTACCCATTAATGTGCTCGCCTTCTCTGCCAGGTGGGTGTTTGCTGTATCGTTTTCATTCAGGCACAGGCTCTTCTGAGAGTTTGTTACCTGATATCAACTGCAAGGAAAATGTGCAAAGCTCAGCTCAGAGCAAACGAGAGGGAAAACGGGACACGCTGGTTGTGCTTGGAGCAAGATGCTTGGCTTCATGTCTGTTCAAATTAGGGTTTGGTAGGCAATTGGGCCCTAATTAATAAGGGCCTGTAAAGTGAGAAATGGCTGTCTTGTAACAGAGAAAGGACTTTGTTTTTCATTTCTGTCCAGAACCTTTTCAATTTGAATTTTTGTCACCTGACTGAAATTTTTGGTAAGTTTAGTATCTCACATATTGGACTGTGTTTCACCACTTTCATCCTTCCTCATCTCTGTCTTTCTTCAGCTACCATGAGCAGAAACGCAGGGGGAGAAAACATAACCAAGGAAGGGAGAGGAGAGAGGTGGTGGTTGAGGTTTGCTGAGCAGCCTCAGCTGTGCCCCCGTGGAAGTGGAGAGCGAGCCTCGCTGTGCAGATGCAGCCAGAGAAAGAGGACGATTCATGGAAACACTGATGCACTGCACAAAGCTTTATTAATCCCAGGTAAATGGAAGATGGTCATAAGCAGCAAGTGTGGAAGCTCACAGTAGCAGAGGTGGTGTAGGAAGTCAGTCCAGGGCTGGGACTGGCCCCTGGCTACTCTAATTCTCACCCTTCTTGCCTAACTGCTGTGTAAGAGAGTCTTTCATCTTCAACCCTCCTCCATTGTCTTGGAAGTGCAATCTGATAACACTCCTACGGAAACTTCGGACCCCTATGGGGTCATTGCATAAACCCCCTCATCATAAAGGGGATATTTATGTCCGTTCAGTATGAGGAAAGTTAATCACCATTAGAAACACCATGAAACGAGAGCTCACAAAGCAGGGTTTGCTGCATTTGGAGTGTAAATTCCATAGTGCTCCAAGATGAACGCATGTTGTATTCTTTTCATCGTTATATTTAAATCTGTGTTTTCTTTAATTTAAATCTGCTCTGTAAAGATCTCAGCAATTTGAAACAAAAGTATCCCTTAAAAAAAGAAAAAAAAAATGACATGATAGCATCCTTCATGCCAGGCTGGCCCTGTTGTGATTTTACATTGAGGGTGCATTTTAATTGATGAAATGTGCTACACAGCACAACTTGAAAAAGTAACAACCTTTAGTTACCATTTGGAAATGTGATGGAGGTGCCAGAAGTTAAACTCTTAGGACTAAATGAAATAACAGAAGCTCCCTATCCTTTCTTGAAGACGCTCATTAGTTTTCACTTTCTCACATTCTGTTTGCCATGGATTTCATCCAAGAATGACGGATGTAGAGTTATTAAGCAAGTGATAGTTTCAAAACTCCGAGTGTCAGTGCTCAATGTGGAAGCTGGGTTACCTTGAGGAGGACAAGAGGCTTAAGTACCAGTAGCCTGGAGCTGGCATCGGCGCAGGAGGAACGATCGCACGGAAAAGGCACCGTCAGAACGGCCTGAGAGACACGAGTCAGTTAAAGGAAGGGACAAATAAACAAATGAGGAATGTTTGAGGAATAACCTGGTATTTGAATGCTTCAGCACACACAGGAAACCAGAAAAAAAAAAAAATAAAAGAGGAAGGAGTATTAATATGCAGAAGGCAATGAAGAGGTACCTTTTCTTACATCCAGCCCAGGACTGGGATGCAGGGATATCTCCAACACTATAAGGCCTTTTTGAAGGAAGAGAGAAATCACTACTGTTTCTGATTATGGTTTAGAAGATAAATGTGTGTACTGGTCACTGTTTTCACTGCTGTGGCTTCTGACTAGAATGGTCCATGGGACGTGCTCCTTGGGACAAGCAGCTCCACTAAATGAACCTGCTGGAGAGCACAGAGGGCAAAGCAGGACATCAAGCCCTGGCCTTCTCCAACCAGGGCTCAGAAAAGCAAAAAGTCCATGTGTTCTCTCCTCATTTTACCTTCCAAGTGACAACACTGCCACAACTCCCTCCTTTTCCAAGGATTTATCCCTCCCCAGCCCTGGGTGGACATTTCACCTAGCCTTGTTCACTTCTATCTCCTGCCACATGCCAAGTCCCTGAATGAGTCAAGCCCACGGGTCAAGTGAGACGCAGCCCAATCCTCTTTGCCTTTTTTTTTTTAAATTGCTTTTCCTCCTGCTTTTGCACTTGATGATTTTAGTCACAAGCAAAAACAGAAGCAGAAAATAACACTGGAAAAAGCTAGTTAGGTAGGTTTTTTCCTATCCTAGACAAAAACCTAAGAGGGGTCTGAGTGAAAAGCCTGTTGAGCAGTTTCATATTTGATTTCCAGGTTCAGGTGACTTGATGTGTGTCAGCTTGAATCGCACCCTGCACCCCCTCATCCTGGCTGGCAGCTTGTGTCATAACCCACACCTGGAAGCCAACGGAGTCACATCTAGAAGCAAAGTCTGGACTCTCCTGTAAATGTTTCTCTGCTTAAACTACAAGATTCAGCCTTATTTGTAAAGATTTGATGTTTCTTTTGAGTTAACTTAGAGACTTGTTTGAGTTAACACAGAAACAAGTTGCACCTGAATTTCTTATATGGGAGCATCTCTCTCATCTTCCTTTTCCAGGACAGCTAAAATGTTGAAAATCTGTTTTTGCAGCATTACCTTCTGAGGAATGAATTTTGGGCACCATAATTCAAGGGATGATATAGAATAATTTGAGATATGTCAGAGGAAAACTAGAAGAATGATCGGAATGGCAGATAACGTGACCTGGTTACGGATGGGAAAGGAATTTAATTTTTTCCTCTCTGTAGCTTCTTTTTTTCATATTTCCAGGTCTTTCCCCTGTTTCCTGTAGAACACGTCTTTTGGAGATCCTGGTGTCCAACATGGAAGAGAAGCAATGGAAGCTGCAAGGAGAGACTTCAGGCTTTGAACATCCTCTGTGATGCACTGAAATTGGTTGACTTGAGAGGTCACAGCTTATTCATCACCGGGGATCCTGACAACATCAGAAAGCTGACCACACTTTTGGATACGGAATGTACTAGGTGACCTCTCGGGCTTTTTTCCAGGAAAATTAATGGCAAATCCAGAGGAATTTTTTTTGCCCATAACATTGGCTGCCAGGCTGAGTAGAAGACCCTTTCAGGGGTCTATTTTGGAGGCAAAAAAAATTGATTTAATCCTATTCAATGGTGTCTTGCACACAAGTTAATAGCGAGTCCCTATTTCCACTCCCTGGAGATTTTAAAGCCCTGTTGCAGCAGATCCTATGATCTGGCAGTTCTCAGCCTTGGCTTTTGTTGTGGCTTTCCCACTCCCTCTGATCCTGTCTTCTTGATTTGCTCTTTCAGGCACCCATTGCTAGGCCTTTTCTCTTTTTTGGATCCATGCCTGCATCTCAAACTCATCCCTGTCCTTTCCCATGGGTTTACTGTCAGATCCTTTGTGTACACAGTCATCTTTCATTGAGGACTTCATGCTGTCTCAATTTGTCTCATGCTCTCTAGGATATTTTGGGACAGCCCTGACAGTATTCTCCAAATACATATTTTGCTGGAAGTCTACACATTTATACTTTACTCTTTTTAGTCTCCCTGTAACCTTAATTAGAAATGTAATTAGATGATGGCCGCTATTCCTTGGGAGCTCCCAAGCATGCACTAATTTATAGCCCACCATTACTCAGTACAAGTCCATTGACTTGATAGAAAAATCCATTTGCTGTAACAGCTGTTGCAGGGCATGGGTGGGAAACAAGGTGGCAGCCATTTCTAGAAAGGTCCAGAAGAAAACGAGTGTGATTGAACTGTCTGAATGTAATAGAGCCCCTTCAGAAACGGATGAGAGCTGATTTATCTCTGCTTTACCAATGATACCATTATAATTCCTGCCAGTAAGAATTTTTAACATATGGTTTACTGATGGGTTCATGAAAACAGGGCTGGTCTGGACCCTGAGAAGTCCCCTGTGAGATCCTCTGTCCAAAAGCAGGCTTGTTCCTGGCAGAGGTTTGTCTAACATATTCTTTAGCGAGGTCTGTTACCGTGTCCTGGGCATGTCCTAAGGAGGTTTTTCCCTAAATGAAAGGCAAGACAGCAAGGTCTGGAACAAGAACAAGAGCACCAATAGCATCCCATTGAGAATCAAAGTATTTGAGAGCGTCCAGTGGCACGTTCCTGGTAGTCGAAAGAGTTGGTGCAAAGCCCTAAGAGTGGGTCTGCACCAGTTATGAAAACAGAGATGGAAGAGGGAATTTCTGTCCCAAAGAGCTTATAGAAGTGATAACTAAGTTTGGTATCCATTTCAGCTTGAGGTTTTTTAGGCTTTGTCATTTGATTTTATTCAACCCAAATGAGTTTGTCCGTCTAATATTATCCAGGATTACAGAAAGGAAATACTTTACAACGACAGATTTTATTGAAAATTGCTAAATGTGGTCTGCAGAGTAATGCACTGCCCTTCTTTGGTGCATGATACAGTTATGTCTGCCAGCTTCGGGTGATTCTGGGTTGACACTGATACCTTCAGACCCAATGTAGATGCAATTTCACTTCTAACTCTGTTGTCATGCCCAGCTTCTATAGATGAAACCTGTCATCCCATGGTTAACATTAAGATAATATATTAATAGCATTAATTTCAAAACAGCCCACTAACATTTTCACTACTGGTATTATTTCCACTGTACAGGTGAGGCAGAGTGGACGGAGGGACCTCTTTCAACTTCTGGTGAAATATATGGAAAAACTCATGCTGACTTCGTAAGATGTTAGATCAAGTTCCAAGGTTGGACGTCAACATTTTTCTGAGTGGTCCTGGCTCCGTGCAGGGGCCCCTACATCATGTTGCATTCCTTCACTGAAAAAAGGATGTGGGAATTCTTTACCCTTCCAGAGACAGTTCTCTTTGGAAATCACATTTGTTTTCTCTGTAAGTGCCAGAAAGAAATGAATGTGAAAAGCTCAACAGGCTCTAAACTGCCTTTTATGCTGGCATCAGTTTTTGGAGGGGGGTGGGAGGGAGCGTGCATGCACATGCACTCACAGCTAAGGTCTTAATTCTATCTCCAGATGCTGTGCATAATCTAGAGGTTTATCTTAATGAATTATTTCTGTTATTACTGCAGGCAAAGTGAGATTTAATTTGATGTGTGATATATCCCTGGATTAACTACCCTTTGGTTTTATTTGCTCCATAATGGTGAATTTTTGTTTATAGACCCATTTCGTAATTACATCCCTGAGCTCAGAAGGGCTCCAGCAATGCAGCTCCATCCTATAGGAAATCAGGATCCAATTCCCTTCTCCCCAGTCCTGTTGTCAGCTGTGGCTAAAACAGAAGCTGCACAATATGATGTTCACCATTTTGTCTTGCTTAATAGCAGCTTTACAGGACAAAGTACATTGAATCGAGAGACTCCTGGGCTGAAAAGACTGCAATTACCACTTGTGAGGTGCATGCAAAATGGCAGAGAAGCTTCACCTTGAGAAGTGACAATGATGTGTGTTATACACCAAGTGCCAGGAACAATCAGTGAAGTCCTTCATGATACGAGCACGCTGAAAGTGTCATGATACCACAGAGGCTCCAAGGGTGGTGGAGGGAGGTGTGGGGCATGGGAACATGTGGAGAAGAAGCTTGTTAATTCCTTGTTTCCTAGCTGACCTCTTCTCTGTGGGAAGCTAAGCCTTCCCTCCACACTGGAAGACATGGTGTGGGCCAGTGGTCATGGCACTGGGACACTTTACTCCCTTCCTCTCCCATTGAGCCCAATGCCTTCCCTCATCTTCTACCCAGGAGGTTTAGGTCCAACACACCTGCACTGGATCACAACATCTTTTTAGGACTTTTTTTGCAATACCAGCACTTATCAAATGAGAAGGAGAAGCCCACCCCAAATCCAGCTCATCTGCTTCCCTGGTGCTGGTGTGGCAAAGCCATGGGGGTGCCCCATCCCCAGTATGAGGGTTGGGGTGTCACCATGGTTCCATGGAGAGCAGGACACGGCACTGCGGTGACAAAAGCTGTGACAGCAGCTGTACCTAATCCCTGTGCAACATATGGTACTGCATGCACACAGAATTGTGTTTCACTGCAACCATAGTAATCATAATTAGTACTACTTATATGAACATAAGTCAGTGCAAGTACTGGGAAAAGCAAGTGGAAGCAAACAATCCATCCGGGTATTAGGATGCCCCTTGGAAAGGGTGGAGGTTTTTGACTTATCCTGCACCGGGCTCTCTGGGAGTGTGGACCCCTCCAGGGGTGACCCATGAGGAGCAGCAGAGCTTTGCTCCCACCAGAGCCCTGTGTGATAGACCACTTCACAAGCCCTGGAGTGGGGACCTCCACGGGACAAGGCAGCAATGATGAAGTTCAAACAGAAGGTTGTGCTTTGCAGGGAGGGTGGTGTTGGGTTCGATCCCTATTCAAAGAGAGACATGCTAAAAAATATGTATATTTTCTAGGTCTGCATCACACTGTAAACAAAATGTTGGTGTGTTTTTTGTTTTTTTTTTACCAGCAGACAAGAATGTTTGAGGCAATTAAACTGCACAGAACCAAAGCCTCCAGTCTGTAAAGAGTGCCTGCAGATTTATGTTATACAACGTGTATTTGTAATTGCTCCAGTTCTGGTCAGTTCTCATACACTGCCATTAAAAGTTTATGTCCACTTTTTTTTTCTTTTTTTCCTAGCTAATAAAATTAAATGTTGGAAAGCCAAAGTGAACAAATAAAATATGTCAGTCTTGCCTGGACTAGTACAGGATGGGATATGCAGAGCTGACACCAAAGCTGTCTTCAAAATCACCTACTGTTCAGAGAGCAGTGCACTAAAACTCAGCTTCCTTCCTTTTCCCAGTTAAAACCAATCCTGTAGTGCTGTTTTACTGCCTTGGGAGTGTGAATTTCAAACGGCCCTTAAGGGTGGAAAGTGATTTAAAAATATTTTTCTAAGAAACCCCAAAACACAAGCAGCATATTTATGAGTGAAAATCTAGGAGTATGCGTCAACATTTGCAAACATATCTGAGGGATGCAAAGAACATAAATCCTAGGACTTTAAAGTTGTCAAGGGTCCAAATTCTTGTTTCCGTTACCCAACTCAAGTCAATGGCTTGAAACAGTTTCTGTAAATAAAATGAGTAAGACTTAGCCTGAAGTCTAGAGAAAATAATATGAAGAATCTTTCTTCCCCCTCCAGGAAGAGAAGACAAGCATTCCTTGGCTTGGTCTGTCCCAGCACAGCCATGGGGCAGGATCCACCGTCCTCACGGCCCCCAGGTCCCTCATCCCAGATCTCCATGTGGCTCATGGTCCCCCCAACTTGCAGTGGTGCTGCTGGGGCCATTCCCAGCCAGGGCTTGAGTGAAGAGGACCATGGACTAGAGGGGAGCAGCAAGACTCCACTTCGCCTTTCTCTGCACGTTCAAGTAAGGACTGGGGACAGTCAAGCCCTTCCAGCATTGGCTTTGATTTTTAAGGCCAGAAAGGACCATTATGATAATCCAGTTTGACCTCATCCGCTCTCGAAAGGGATTGAGTAACCAATAACATGCTGAAGAAATTAAACAGCTTGCACAGATTTAAAAAACTACCATAGAGAATTTATACTGATAATTATAGCCCTGCTACAAATTTCTGGAGAAAAAAATGTTTTTTGTTCCCCCCTCCCCTAGAGTACTTTTTCTTTTTTTTTTTTTTTGCAAGAAGTGGATGCTAGTTCTGTTACTGGCCTTCTACTGTAGCAGGTCATTTACTGATCCTTTTTTCTATGCTAATGAGGTATAATAAATTTAACACCACTAAAGAAACTATAAAGACTTGAAGACCATTATTACAGATTTTGTATGTGCAGTGAAAGGCAAATTGTTTGCAGCTATTATTGATCGGGAAAGGCTGAGTTAATGTAATTGCAGAACATAAAAGGAGGAAATATAATAAGAAAATAAAATTAATATACCAGTCACAGAATCTTAACTCAAAAAGCCAATAAAAGACATGTAATAAAGCACTCCAGAGAAATCAAACTCTGCCACGCTGAATATCAAGCTATTTACCAAAAAGTGCAAATATCTGCTAAGATGTTTCTCACCACTCAGACGTTGAGTCCTGTCTACACTCACTATTTTACAAAATTAGTAACTGCAGCTAAAACCATGTTTCACTGATTGCAAAGTGTCAGCAAGGTCTTCACCTGCCCTGCTGTGGAAGCACATCTTTGAAGTCCTGCTCTGGGATGCAGAGTAAGGAATCAGAAAGAAGGTGGCCCAGGAGGAAAATGCTGGTGTCATCAGACTACGAGCAGAACAGCTAAAAATGGAAAGTTTCACTGGAAGCTGGGGTCCAGTTACACAGTGATACAAGATGTCCTACAATAAAGTGCCCCTTTAAAGAGTACCCTGTTGTGAGAACAGCAGTTACCAACATCAAAAATCATGAGTCAGACCCCCCTAAAATCATGACATTGACTAGAGAATCAGGACACTGAACATAAGCAATTAAATATATGCCCTTCATATTTGTTATATGACTTTTTGGGGCTTTCTGGGGTTTCAAGCTCTGCTCTGTCTCCATGAAGACTTGGACTAGATGATCTCCAGATGACCCTTTCAACCCCATATCATTCTGTGATTTTGTGGTTCTGTCCAAAGCTCACATCAGTGACATACTCAAACTCAGGCAGTTCTTGCCTTTGAGGATTAAGGTCCGTTACAATGACTACTTGCAGCACGGGCAGAACCAGAGGTTTGTGGCAAATCAACTAAAAAGAAGAAAATGCACTTACTCCCCAAGATATGCAGATTAATGAACTTCAGCAACTGATCAATTTGAATCTATTTTTTACCTTTTAGATTTTGTTAAATATTGTATGAAGGGAAAAAATGGTTTTTCCTGTTTTCCGTAATGCCATTTCTCCCTAAATCCTTGGGCAGGATGGATTTCAGCAACTGTTCTGGAGGATGCTCTGGCCTCCAGAGTAGGCTGGAGGTGTACGCCTCATTAGCAATAAAAAAAGAAAGCAAAGCCCCTGCTAAATGTGTGCTTACATTTTCTTCTGTACAGCAGGATTTTCTTAGCACTTTCAATCCAGAGTGGGAAGTAAGAATATCCTTTTAATGCGTCCATCCAAAAAGAGGTAAAATATAGATCTTCCATAGGCTATATATTTAAAAAAATAATGGTGCTTTTAAAATGGGATGTCCAATATCTGGTGACTAATGGATGACAAAGAGGTGGCGGGGTACTTTATTAAATGTCTCCAGAGACAAAGAAGTCGATTGCTACTCACCAAGTTGATTTACAATGATAAAGATTTCTGTTTGGAGGAACCGCTCTGGCTTTAGTCACCTCCTCTTTGCAGCTCAGGGCACACAGAGATAGAAAGCTTTGCTTTTACAAGAGGAAAGAATTTTTCTCTGGGCCAGGACTGACTGTATTTCTCTGGTTATCATGACAATCCTTCCAAACTAATGGGCTGACGGCCCCAGAACAGCGCTGCTATCTAGGAAGGGAACGATGTGACCTCGAAGAATCATTATGTCATATCTGGTAGGAGCTTCATTGTTTTATTGGTACCATTCCCTGCGCTGAAAACAGTCAAAAATGAAAGAAAATGCTTCTCTGCATTTATCAGTTGCGAGAGGGAAGAATGCACAGTTTCCCCTGGGTCGCTGCCAGTGGAGGAGAGCAACGAAGCCGGGACAGAGACTGGGGAGTGCAAAGGAAATGCTCTGGAGGGATGGGGAAGGGGTCCTCGGAAGCCTGGCGTGGTGCCTGCAGCGTCGCTGTGCGGGAGGTGAGAAGCCCCAGCAAGCCCAGGCCGAAAAAAATTCTTGCTCTGCTTGAACTTTGCTTTTTCTTCATAATTTTCGGTGGCACAACCCGCTTCACAGTGGTAATTCTCAGTCTGCGTTTAGGACACCAGCTCCTGTTTGTTCTGCTCTGTCCTGAAGTCTCTATTAAGTGGAATTCTCTGTATTTAGTGCACCCAGACCCTTTGTCCTGTGCCCAGCTAGAAAGGCTGGAAGTGAATCTCCTGCTTCCCTAAACCTGCTCTTATTACTACCATGGTTCTGGAGAGAGGCTGGGGGTATAGTGAAGATAAGTTTGTAATAATCGAGGTCAGAAATAGCACAACAACAGTTAAAAGAGATGAGAAATACCGTTGCTGATTTGCAAAGGCCTGTTGTTCCCTGGCATCGTGGTGGGCTAACGGCGGAGACTGCGGAGCGACGGATTTGCTGGTGCAAAACCGAAGGTGGACAAAACAACTGTACTTGGGGAAGGCTAAATAAAGAGGAACCATAGCTTCAAAGGAAAGCACTTGCAACGTGAAACTTGTGAGGGGCTTGTGAGGGTGTCAGTGTGTGACAGAAGCCCTGGGGTTTCCTCCAGGCCGCCCATTGATACGAATAGTGAGGTCGCGATGGATCTTGAGGACCCATCAATCAGCGGGGCAGAGGCTGCGGGTGCAGCATAGCTGGAGTGACACTCTCACTGCCATAGCGCTGGGCTGCTGGGGCTCTCACGCCTTTAACTGAAAGCAAATTATTACAGAAGGAGCTCAGAAGTGTTCTAGCGTGACAGAGGTGTGGTATAACTCAACCACACCAGGTCTTGCAGACGCTTCTTCCTGCAAAACCGCAGCAATTTGTGAAGGAGCTGACTCGACACTTCTTTGCCCTAAAGAGGGCTAGCAGTTTAACACCAGGAGATATTTTAGGGCTGTCATTTTACAGGACGAAGGCATCAATTCTCTATCTTTCCACGGATAATCCTGTTACGGGAGAACATGATTTTAGGACAGTCCATTTCAAAGGACAATCTTTTCAGCCTGACTGATGTCTCCGAGTCCTTCAGAACTCCCCTCGTGCAAAGAAAATGGGGAAGTCTCAACTTTCTGTGACAACTGTTGAGCCGCATTTCAGCCGATTTCACCAATACATTGCATGGCTTCTGTATAATTTATTGACATTCTCAGTTTAACTCAATTATGCAAATTTACTGAAAGGGTCGCTGCCACATTTGCATACTGCTGTAACACATACCAGTGTACACCAGCCAGGGGTGGACCTGCTCACACCATCGTATTTATCTGCTGCTCTTCCTGCTGGTTTTACCTTCACAACATCCTTACAGGGCAACGATGTGTTATCTCTGATGCTTTAAATGTGGGGAAAGAGGGGAACAAACAGACCAAATGAGTTCCCCGGAGTCTTCAGTCAGAAAGAACTGAACTCAGGTGAACCAGAGCAGTCTCCCAGTTTGCCCTTCTTTCATTTTCACCAAGGAAGGTGTTTATTGAAGAGAAGGTTTTACACTTCTAACTTCCTAGCTAGTCCCCAGGCATTCATTTTTGCCTTGCTGTATGGAACATTAGTACACTAACAGTGAAAAGTATTTTACTTTATGCCAAAAACTAAGCAACTAAGGTCTTACAGGTCAATGGGGTCCTCCAAAAGCAGACTGTCATTTCCACTTGGGTTGCTTTCTGGAAATAAAAGCTTTATTCTTTAAATCCAGACAAGTCCAGTTCTTTCCTCAGGAAGAGGAAATACTTCTGCAACTGATGCTGAAATTCATTGATGTTATTTATATTTACTGCAACAGCATTTAGGAGCCTGAGGAATGAACTAGAAGCCCATCGTGATGGGTGCTGTACAAATATTGTATATGGAGTACTCCTCAATTTTGGTAATGCTGGGCAGGAAGAAAAGGGGGTGTGCAGCATTGAAACATTGCAAAATCATAGAATCATAGGAAAGAGTATCATTTCACAATTTAAACAGTAACGAGCTGCAATAGAAATGTTGGGGTTTTTTATGCTACTGTATCTCAGTACTGACAACTTTCTGCTCATTCTCACCTTCATCTTTCAAAACACACTTCTTGGTTGCTTACAAAGGATTTTCCCCACCCTGAAAAAAAACCCCCTCAATTCTTTTCTTCCATCTCTGTGAACAAATGGTTCACTGTACACTCTGCACTCCAGCAAGGTCAAAATCTATGTGTGCAAATGATTTTAACTCCATGATAACATATTCGTGTCCTGTCTGGGGAATATCATTGATATTTTCGGGAATAAAGCGGGAAGTGCATTTTCCTACTTGAGTTTATATTTCAAACTATTCCCTTCTATTTAAATGTTCCTTCAAAGGAGAGACAGCTCATTTCCTTGAGAAACTGTATCCACCCACCGAATGTTATTTCTTGCTGTGCATAAGTAATGGGAGATTTCCTACTTTTTGCCCACTTCTACCCCATAGATTTAATATGTAAACTGGGAACATGCTGAATATATTGCTTGGCACCAGTCAGCGAGGTTTCACCTGTGAGAACACAGTACGAATTCAACCTTTGGCTGCTTTTACTAAACCACAGGGAGGATCTACACTTAAGTGATGTAAAGTTCACACATTAGACAAAAACCCACAAAACCAAACCCAGGGAGCAGCTTTCAGGCTTGTGGAGCTCGCCGACCCTCTGACTCCATCTCGCTTGAGTCATCATGGAAGGAGAGAGCCTTGTCCCAGGGCAAGCACAAAGGGAGCCCAGTGTTCTCCTCTTGTTACGAGGGGCTCTTGGTGCTTGGAGAGGATGCCGAGGCACAAATCCCTTATCAAAAGACTGGGTGGGAAAGGAAAAAGCGATCTATTTCGTGAAGAAGGCAAAGAAAGAGTGATTGATGCTTCATGCACTAAGCACCTGATATTCCTTGCTATCTTCTGCAGTGAAGCCCCAGGACTCATTTCCATAACCTCAGCGTATCACTGATGTCAGCACCACAACAGGTGAGCGAAATTTATACCACGGTTTGCCCTTTCAATTTCACACGTTTCTGTGTGAACCTTGAGAGGCGGGAGGAGAATTATTCCCAGTTCATATGCGGTTTTGATTTTCTTCTCTTTTTTTTTTTTTTTTTTTGGCCCATGGATTTTTTCGATGGATCAGTTCAGGTTCCAGCTGACCCAGATCTCAAGCCATTATTTTCTCTTTGTCACAGGTCAACTCTTATCTTACTTCATTTTAAACATGAGGTGAGCTCTAATGCTCGGAAATGCAGCTCCCAAAAATCCTCTGCGAGGAGCAGAGTGACAGCCAAAGTTCTGATTAACTTCACCTCTTTTGCGGGCTTCTGCAGCAAATGCAAGCGGCTGTGAAATCTTTTCCAGCAGGGTAATGGAGGGAGGAAAAGAGTTGGCTCTAAGTTTGAGAATTATTATTCCTATAAACCCATTCACACACCTATCACTTGGGACAAGGGAAGGGCCAAAGACATGCCAAGCAATTACACAGCTACATAGGTCTGTGCACAAGATATTCCGCATCACGTTGGCTGTAATTTGTGCTCGCTACGTTGGCACGAGCTCCACCTGTGTCAGATGGCAGCAGAGAAAAACAACTTTTCTGGGAGACTAAATCCATCTCAGCTGTGGCCAAGCCATGTCCTTGTTTTGGAAAGTCTGATGGGGAACAGCAGCACCTTTCCATTTGGAGTGGAAAAAAGGTTTACAAAACTCAGACTCCTTAGCTGTTGATTTTCACCTTGCTCCCCGCACTCCCAACCAGCATCAAGGTGCTCAGAGCTTGTTGGTGACACCAATGTAACTGGCCACAGCTTGCAGGGGATTTATCAAATAATGTTCAGTGCCAGTTCTGACCTCAGGCAGCTTTTCGTGCCCTGATGAGAAACGATTTCTATACACATTTATATTTTCCCTCGCTACTTGTTCGGGCTGAGAGAAACCTGGTGGATCTGCTTCCTAGTTCAGCTACAAAGCTGGAAGAACCACCTTTCTCACCGAAGTTCATGACACGAAGGATCTTGGCAAGGTGGGGAGGGAAGCCAAGATCATCATTCATGTTTTACAACGTGTTTGCAGATGCTTAAGGTTCTAAAAAAGGGTTGGTGTGGTGACGGAGCGAGTCTTGCCCTTGTAGAGGGTAGTGTTCAATATTGAATAAATCAGTTAACCCCTTTGTCTCTATTGGTACTCTGAAGACTGCTGTTCCATGCCAAGCAGAAGTGGCTCATTTCATTATTTTTCCCAATATATTTTGGACTTTTCTTTCATCCAATCTTGTAGAGATCCAAAGCCTTAAAACTGACCACAGAAAAGGACAGAGAACATCAGATGGACCTGTTCTGAAGGGTTTCTGAAGTCTAAAAAATGCAACACTGACAACTGGATTGGTAGGGACTTGTTGGAACACCTTGATTTTGACCGAGGATTTTTTTTTAACACTAAGAAGAGAAATGCAATCGGGTACCTGGGTGTGAAATGTGTGTTGACCTGACTTGCCAGAAGCCGAGAGACCAAGTCAGAAGAGCTAAAGGTGTCCCTGTTTCCTTGAGAAGCACGTCTGTCCAGATGCAGGTTCTGTGTGCCATCCACAGCGTTAAAAGATCGGAGGGATTTTAAAGAGTATCACTGTGCTCTTACAGACTCCCCTATTATTCTCTGAACTGTTCACGGGCAGGACAGAAAAGCTACCTCACTTTAACTGCAATATGTTCCAAGACTGTAAGTCTTGCACAAAGATTTCAATCTTGGACTCTTAGAGCTGTGCCCTTGAAAATCGAGTCTCCTCTTGGACGAGGCTGCACACACAGATTTAGCGAAACACGAACAAGGCTGTTCTAAAAATTAGTTATTGTAACCACATCGTCCCACAGGACTAGTTTGGCACGGCGCTGGAGCTGCTTGCTGCTATTTGCTTGCCCCAAGAGGACCGATAGTTCAGAATCCCATCTCCCTCTCCCAGTAAAACCCTGTTTTGTGCTGCTGCCTCTGCTTTGCCCTGTATCTGCCAAATGCTGCAGGTGCTGAGAAACAAAGGTGAAAGCACCCATATGGTGCCTTCCGATCACAAAACTGACTCACAGAATCAAAAGCCCAAAAGGACCAGGGTTGGTTTTTTTTTTCTTTCCTGCGTAGGAAAACCTAACAGGGAATCTATGGAGTTACATCCAAGTGCCAAGGCCTATGAAAGGATTTATTGTGAATGTCTTTTACAAGATTCCTTCCTTGTTGGAGATAGGTCCTTTGGGATTCCCCTTCATGATATTGCTAATCCCATCTATTCAAAATTTATGATGCACATTCCCTAGAATACCAAGATGACTTTAAAAACACAGTGGAGATCGGGGCTTTTGCTAGTTTTATTGTAATTTTCTTTATAGGATTTTGGAACGCAGGCAATTTACTGTTACTCACAGGCTTCTGCAAACACGAGAGCTGGAAACTCACTTTATTTTGTATGCGATACTGTGTTCCCTGCAAATGTTTACTAATATTCTCCTGCAGGTCTGGAGTCCAAGGCTTTTCTTGGAATCAGTCACGTCAAGGCTCAGGATCAGATGGTAAAAGTAATTTTGTGTAAGGTGTCTGAGTGTGTAAGTGTGTGTGTTCTCATGCCTGGGTTTTTTTCTGCCTGCTCCTTCAGGAATTAAAATTGTATATTTTTCCTTTCCACACACACAAAAGATTACTGCCAATATAGTTTTTCTCATGTTTTAAAATCTTTCTAGTAATCTTTCTCCACATTTGTGAACTCCAGGTCCCTGGAGAGTAACTCTGGGGCTGCTCTGCAGTTCCCTGCTGCATACAGGTAGGAGGAAGGGACGGGGGATGTAGCTCAGCTGCCCAAAATGTCCTGTTCTGGGAATAAATAGCTTTATTTCACATGTGCCAATTCCCTGACCTCAGACACCCTTACTATTTAACAGTGATAACACACATAGTTATCACTATGTACCTGACTGAGGCAAAAAGGATACATCAGTGAGGACAAGCTTTCTCTTTTAGGCAGTACTTAAAGGAAAGTCCAAAGAAAAACACACATTTTAAAATGTCATATTATGTTTTTACCCCACTCTTTTGTGGGACGAGTTTAATTTGATTTGGTGTAATTATGAAAAAATTCCAAACAACATACAAGTTAAATGATGCCTTCTTTACGTCGGATTAGTAAAAAACAATTTGTTTACAAGGTTACCTTCAAAAAACTACAAATGTATTTTAAAACTATCATTTTTTCTCCCTTCAAAGAAAAACACTTGCTCTATGGAATACGGACCTGTTTTAGCTTGAAAGCACAGATTTATATCTCATCTCTGAGCCTCCACGATGCCTCCTGAGCACAGCAAGGACTAGTTCACAGGACAGTTCCAAACCAGCATTTTAGAAATATAAACCTGACCCCAACCCTTCTGATAAATACTCTATTCAAACCCTGGGACTATCAGGCAAGACAAAAAAATGATAGCACTAATAATAAACCCAAGAGCTGCTGTCATCACTACCAGAGGAGCTACACAAAGTGCACATTAAATGAAGCTCATTTAAACCTGCTCTGGTTTAATTAGATTTAGTTTAGCCACCTAAAAAATAATCCCAGCAGAACTTGTGGCGGGGCTTTCGCTGCTGCTCCCCGCTGTGAGCCCACCTGTTTCTGCAGCCTCAATGCCCCGGCACTCGGAAAATCCCCGCATCGGCCCCGAAGGATGGGGCAGGTCACAAGGACAGGCTTCCAGGCAGCCTTGCCACCATGTTTTGGGAGAAAAAAATATAATTTTTTGGAGTGAAAAACTAGCTTTGCACCAAGATTTACCGTGCTAAGAAAACAGAGATACTAAACTGTCATTTCAAGTAGTTTTTCATGCTCTGCACAGAATCTATTAAAAAAACTCCATTGAGACAAACCCTCCCCCAAATAAAGGAATATCTCTCTATTTTAATATCTATATAGGAGATATATATATTAAATATATATATATTTAAAGAAACAAACATAGATACAGCATGTATCTGGAACAATGTCTCTGTGTTTTTGGCCTTATATTTGGATGCGGTAAATTTCTCCTCTCTGGAAAAGTTTCCTTCCTGGGAAGTGCTCGGAGCCTGACCCGAATCCCAAGGAAGCAGCGTTTGCAGGAAGCCCCTCAGTAGCAGGGACTGGGCAGGAGGAGGTTCCCACCAGCCACAGCCAGGGAGCCACAGGGACTATTTCTACATAAACAAGGCCAGGATCAGCTAAAGTTGCTATTCACTGGCAAACGAAAATAAAGAGACAATTCAGAATCAAAGGTGAGTCAAAGAAAAAATATGTCAAATAAGAGGAGGCAGCCCAGACAATCAGTCAGATGCCAAAACATGTGACAGACCCAGAGGCAACTCCAAAACAACCAAACCAACTGCCTGTGGAGTCTGCCAAGGAGCCAGATGCTCCTGCTTAAAAATATCTTCCACTGCCTTGGCATCTGCATTTTCTGCCTGCCGTCAAAAGAGGAGGGAGGGGAAAATGGGAGAGGGATGCGGGAGTAGGGGGTGGGCCGAGGAGGGGGGGAGAGCAACTAATAATATTATTGCCATTTTATTCTAAGTACTTCTGATTATTCATTTGCAGTTTGTCATCATGTCACCGGAGAGCAAAACAAAATCCCAGCCTGGCATGGGCTGGGGAGGGAAAAACAGGCAAAGGCCTCTATGAAGAAGGGAAAAAAAATGATGAGAAAGATCTAATAATTCTGCTTTGTTGTGGGCAGCACATCCCTGTTAAGGTGAGAAAACACTATAAGCTGCTGGAGCTGGCACTTTACCACCCAAGAAAGCACCTGTGTCCTCAGACCCAGATCCCAGGCCCTGGGGATGGAGTCGGGGAGGGGATGCTCCAGCTTCACACCCACCCAGGGTGTCCCCGAGGTGCTCTGTGCAGCACGGTGGGACCAAGGGGGAAGGAATTGGGCTGAATGGAAGTTTTGCTGCTATTAAGCACAGCAGCAGGTTTTGGTTCACAGAGGCCGGGGCTGCACAACAGAGGCTTAAAACACACTTTTGTAATATTAAGTTACTGAACGAAGATGCACTGTTGTTCATTAAAACCATTAAATATAATACATGTTCTAGAAACATTAGAATATTGACTAGGAAAAGGTGAAAGAAAGGCACAGCCAAAATGTGCAATTTCTGTTACAGGAGGAACTGTAATGCAAAAAGCATTGTCACATTTCATTTGCATGGAAGGGCCTTCTCTCTTGTATCAGAGTTTCCACAGGTAAATGTGCCCCTTCAGAAATGAAATTGCAAACCAGTTTTGTTCCTGTTTCTTGATTCTCTGAGTGGGAATCTGGAACCCCACGTGTGGTCTGTCCCTCTGTTACTGAACTGACCCTGAGGCCTTGGGTTCCAACTCACAAAACCTCCATGACTCTACGTGTTGGATGTGTCCCTCACCACCACATCCCAGGCAGAGCCACACTCCCAAAGCCAGAGCTGCTGGAGCAGCAGGTACCAACCACGACTGAGAATACAACACACCTCTCTGTTGGAGAGTGATCACACCTAAAAATAGTGTTCGTTTTGGTAAGATAGAAATCAGAACTTTATCTTTCTTCTGAGCTGCCCAGCTTGGGCTATCAGTCAAGAGGGTGTGGGACACCATGATGCAAAGCAAGAAACCTGGTACTAAATGAGATGTATCAGAGATCATCACTGCCTTTTCGAAAGCAAACAGTGCTGAGGGTCAGCTGGAGCAGGGCTGGGGTAAATTTGCACCCCAATCCCAAGCTCCCATAAAGAACGGAAAAGTCCTTTTGTGATGTTTGACTTATTTTTCCCACTGGGGTGCGTGGCAAGGCCCGGCTCTACCGTGTTTATTTCGGGGTACAGCTTCCTGAGAGGGCAAGCCCTGGGCTCACAGCTTCTCTCTCTCGGTCCCTCAAGCAATCTGGCTCCCACGGGGCTGCCACCACCTCCCCTGCGCTGAAGGGCTGAACTCCTTGCTGAAAATCTGTGCTACACCTTGTAGACTGAATTTTGCATACAAAGCTCGTCTGCAGGGAAACGCAATGGCAGTAAATAAATAAGTAACGGGAGCCAAAGCGGCAGCGTGGTGAATCGGCAAAGCTTCTTCCAGATAAAAACTGAAAGAACTCGCGGCGACGAACGTTTCCTTCGAGCCTGGTACTGAGATTGTAAGAATTTTTGCATGTCTGCATAAACTGACTGATAGCAAAGGAGTTTCTAGTCCCCCTCATGGCACACACAAATGTCTGTTAAAGACATAAATATTTAAAAACAACAGCTAGACTAAGAGGGTTAGCTTTCATTTCATCTAATTTGGCAAGCATTAGATACACCCACTAGAAATCATTTTATTTTGTGTAATTTAATAGCAGATCTATTGTAGCATCGCAGTTTCTGACATACCGAAACAAATCAATGTGGCCTTTTTTTAAGTTCAGAATGAATATAAGGCTGTATTTCAAATGTTAGATGCAAATCAATAAAGATTAAAACCTTTCCGTGTTATTCACTTGTTTTTATCCTCTGCTGCAAAGTTTATTTGCCTTCCTGCATGTAATACAGAGACTTTGATCCGTGTTCAAATATCTCTGGTTTTTTGCTTCCCCCGTGTTTGATCTGGTTCTCAGGTGAGAAATATTGGCAAAACTTGTTAGAATTACACCTGCCAATGGTGGCACACAGGCGAGCAACGTGAAATTATATAAACTGTACTCTGCATGCCCTTTGGGTTCTTACACATCAGAATAGTATTCCCATAGAAATCAATCTGAGATTTTAATTTATTAAACCTGTTCTCTTCTCCCTGCACCCCGTCCTTAAAGGGATAGATGGAGATAGGGAGGAGGAAGCGAGATAACATCAAATAAACCAGGTTTAGAATGGTCATGGATGACCTTCACAATATGCGTTTTGCAATTTTGGGTGGATTAGAGGGAAACTAATGATGGCTTTGAAATGAGCTTTTGGATAAAGCTTGGAAAACTCTAATCATTACAAATCCACTACTTAAGAGAACAATTCTGTGTAACACACTGCAGCTTTAAAGCGTACACGTCTCCTTCTCTTTCCTCCTCTCAACAAGCTTATTTTGCTTTCACTTATTCTACTCTTCTTATAGGAGCCCAGTGACTGGTTTAATTTTCTGCCCTGCCTTTTAATTTAAGGGAGCCTATCGGGCGTTTTTTTTGCCATTGCATTGCCCTTACAGTGCCTTTTGCATTTAGTTGAGGACTCATAGAGTTAACAGGCTGGGGAAGAGAGAGAGAGAGGGGAAAAAAAAAAAACCAACCCACTTGCATTAAGCCTGAAGCCTGTCACCTTTTCTTGGCAATTACACTGCTAATGGCTGGGTCCCAAGCAAAGTGGCAAAGAATATCTCTTCTCACGTTCCCAACTCACAGTGCATTCCCAAATACCAGATGGTGTTTTTGGAATCCATTTCACTATGTTTGATATGACAATACTTTTGTATAATGTTAAATTATATATAACCATTTCAAATAGCCGATATCAGGACAAGGCAAGGCAAGGAATATTAGACGCAAGGAGGAAAGAGAGAAACCAAAGACTGAAGGTTCTCATCTCCTCCTGTTGTATCTCGTGTCTCTCAGATTTTTGTGTAATTTGAACAAAAGAGGAAATAAAAGTGGTTCAACAGACCAGCTCTTGTGGTGGTACGGTACAGAAATGGTGTTGTTTCCTTCCCAGAACTTGGTGTACATCTTAGGACGCCTGCCAGCTCTACAGGAGGCAAGTGCAAGATCATAAATAGTGCGGAGAAAGCAGGAAAAAAAGAAAAAGGGGAAAAACCCTACTCCTGAGTAAACAAATCCCACCATTTTCTTTACAGACTTGTCTTTGAAATCTTGGGAAAAACAAGGCCCAGAAAATTCAGGAGGGGTAAATTGGTACATCTCCATTAACTTCGGTGGAGCTACACCAGTTGACAGGAGCCAAGCAATTGGCCCAGAATATTTAAATTGAAGTAACTCGAGTCTACGCAGGAAGACATCTATACATCTTACTGAAGGTGAATACAATGATGAGCCATTTCAGTTTTATCTTAACACTGAAGGACTTAGAGGGGTTGGAAAATACGCACTGAAACCAGGCTGCAGATTCATCTGCAACACAATTCATCACGCCTGAAGTGAAGAACAGAAGCAGCTTGGCCATTCCTCAGGAGACAACCAGGACCTCAGCTTTAGGAGGGACAAAGACTTTCCTTTTGTTGGCCACGCTACAAACAATTTCTTAAGAAAAGGAAGAAAATACACTACCAGGGGAAAAAAAATATTCAAGATAATCAGTGGCCCGTCAGCCTGCCAGTGATGCCATTTTCATTACCAGAACCCCATTGGTTAAACGCTGGTTACAGTTTCATGATTTCTAAACTTAAATTGTTTATTTTAACGTAGCCAGAATTTTGTTTTCTTCTCAGTTGCAGCTCAAGGCGCATTTTAACAACCAGCAAGCTTTCGGGATAAATGCTTACCAACAAAAAAACACTTCCCAAGCTTAACTGCAACATGAATATTGAAACTATAAGGACATAACTTCGCAAGTAATTTTTCTAATTCAGGCAGGTTTTTTTCCTGCATGTGCTGCAAACCTGTGGTGCACACAAGCCAATTGAAGATTTTGTTCATCTGGCTACACAGGAGCACCTTACCATACCACTACTTACTTTTTACACAACAAAATCCTGATTTTTCCTTCTCGGTTCCTTCCACTGCCAGCATACAGTAAAGATTATCAACCCCTGAAAGGATCATCCAGATCCAGTGACTACTACATAATTAACAATAACTTGTAGTAATGCAATTTAAGAGTCTCTTTAATGGGCATAGATGGCAGAATGTATAGCCCATCTTTCTTTGTCATCCTAGAAAAGGGGCCCCATGCGGAGCTGCTGGTTGCTGAGTGATGCTTTGTAGTCTGTACCAGACAGTTGCACAGTACCAGCTGCATTGGCAGGTAGCCGAAGTGCAAAGAGATAGCTGCCAAGCTATGCTATACAAAGGAAGCGGTGCCAGAGAGAAAGGGACCTTTGCGTGAAGCCACCTTTGACCCCCGAGCCAGCATGGATCCCATATTCATCAATTCCAGACAATTGCATCTTTCATTCCACCACAAACTATGATTAGAAAGGGCCCATTTGTGATAGTGATTGTTAGTTTACAGTTCCCAGAGATTGGATTATTTAATCTTTAGTTCTGTTGGCAGCAATATTTTCCCTAACCTTTTGTAGTGGCACGCCAGTGATAATCTAACATATGTATATAGGGAGTTATATACACACATACACACAGGCACCTCCTTCCCCACCAAAACCAGATGAAGATGCAAAGAAAAGGGAAAAGCCGCAGCACACAGAACTCACGTTGTTTGGCAAACACTGTGCTAGTGTAAATTTTCAGATTTCAGTCTGGAAAGTGGAGTGCACCCCGTTGCAGTGGTATCTCAACTTCTGGCCACAGACCTGACTTTCCTACAGCTCTTTCCGTTTGATAGGAAATCTTCTGCTTGAGAGAACTAAGATCTATCAGAGGTGTTATTTTCAGACAACTGCAGATTACTTTTTTTTTTTTTTTTAAATTTATAATTTCTATAAATATTGACTGCTTGTAGTACATGCAAAAAGAAGAGGAACATTTCACAGATTTTAAACAGGCTGATGAGAAAACCCCCAACGACAAGCCAACCCACTATCTGAGGGGTGTAGGGGGGAGACAGTGCACAGAATAAAAGCAGCAGGGAAGTGTCTAGGCCTGGTTCCTGCTACTGCTCTTCTGTGTGTCTGGCTTTGATATCCTGGGCCCTATTGAAGTTGATGGCAGAGCTCACAAGGTGCATGTGCATGTCAGCATTTTGCAAGTTTGGGATCTCAGCAAACAGGTCTTCCATAGCAAACCATCCCCATCTGCCCCCTCAAAACTTCACACAGCACTTCCTTGAGCAATAAAGCAAGTTGTTGGCACAATCAACAAGTCAGTAAAGAATATAAGATGTCTGAGAGTATAACTCTCAGCAATGACTTGCTGTAGTGTTTAGGAGGCATAGGGGTAAAACCCCCACTAGAATCACATGGAGAACTTAAACTTGCAATTGGAAGTGGAGAGAAAAGGGAAAGAAAAAAAAAAGAAAAAACCAAAAAAGATCGGGAGTCTATAAAACTTTCATGAAAATCTGTTTTGATCTCATCCTTTGGTCTTATCTCAGAGATGTTAGCTGAAGGGAAAAATTCCCTCTACCTGGAGGCTGGCCGTATTGTGCTGCACCTGACTTCTGGCTCACATGTGAGACCGTCTGTTCTTTATTTTCACTCTGTATGAAGCTAATGGAATTTGCAGTTGATTAACCTCAAATCTGGAGTAATGATCCAGCCTGGGACTGCAGCTGGCAATGCTGGGGCTATTTGTACTTCTTAACTGAGTAAGACAGCAACAAGTCCAATGGCACAAAGGTAAGGATCCTAGATAGATGGGCAAATGTCAGAGGGGCATTGAAGGAGTTGAGAACACGACCTGAGTGAGCAGACAGTGGCCCCCTCCCCACAGAGAGGTGGGAGCACCAACTCATCGAAAAATTATTCATGAGATAATACACTAAAAAGAATATGGCTCCACTTATTCAGTGATATTCTACGGGGGACACTCAAACCACAAGATTTACCCTTTCTGCACACCGAAGCAATGCATTAGAAAAAGGTCATCTACTGAGGAACAGCCTCCGTAGAAAATTTAGGAGACACATGGTCCTAAAACTTCTCTACAACTTCACTTTGTGTGATGAAAAGCAAAGTCTTCATTAGATCAGCACCGCAAAATGCAGAGTAGAATAGTATTGTATTATTTGTATGTATTTATTTGTGCCGATCTAATTACTCTGTCTGGAATATGAAAAATGGCAGCTGAATTGCTGCAGAAGAACACCACCAGAAAACAATTCAAGCATTTTTTTTCTTAATAGATGTGTTTCTGTTTTTTCCCCTTCACAATTGTTTAAAGCTTCAATGAAAAGAATTACACAAATATGCACCAATCCTCAGAACTAATTCAGTTTAGCAAGTGCTTCACACATCTTCATTTGCTGAACAATGTTACTTTCAAATCATGACAACATTCTTCCTTCCTCGCCTCATGACTAATACAGTGTTATTCAAGCCTCTCCTCTTCAGACACTTCAGATCTTTACAAATCTTTCCCCCCCAGCTTTACCACCTGATTTCTAATTAAAATCAAACTGAGAAAGTTCCTTCCACTCATATAAATCCCGCAACTCCAGGACGGCGACAGGCACTGCTGAAAAGGGCATTGCCTGGCGTTTCCTTCCATCCCATCATTTGGAAGAGAAACTTCTTCAAAGTTAAAATATCTGAAGAGTTAGATAAAATGAGCAGCGAGCTAGAATGAGCTGTGCTTGGTCTTGAGCTCTTAAATTCCTTGTTGGGTAAATAAGTCTTAATGTGATGTAGTGAAAATGATTTTTCAGTCTGAGGAATATGATTCTCTCCATCCTATATAAGATTTCTCAAATTAATGACTACCAGTGGACTTCCCTAACACTACGGTACTGTCTGTATTTTATTTATATATCGTGCATGTAAATATACATGTGCACGCGCACACACACACACACTGTGTGTACTATATGTCAACAACTAATCAAAAATTGTTTGCCCACAAGCATATGTGAAAAATTCATCTAAATAATTGTACATTTAATTTTTAATGAAATCCCAGTAATCCACTCAATTTACCAAA
The DNA here is from genome assembly GCA_004320125.1 of Scolopax mira. Classification (NCBI taxonomy): domain Eukaryota; kingdom Metazoa; phylum Chordata; class Aves; order Charadriiformes; family Scolopacidae; genus Scolopax; species Scolopax mira. The sequence continues at coordinate 60,306 of BJBW01001447.1, read as the reverse complement.
CTCCGATTTAAGATGAAAAAAGTGGCGTGAACAGAGATCTCTGTTTCTTACCCGGTGTGAGCGTACACACCACTTCAGGCAGCCTCAGTCAAGTTTTATTACAATATTATCTTGATTTTGAGATCACTGCTTTTACTCGTGTGCAGAGTGAAGAAGCATATGCTATATGAGTAACCCATAGTGTTTGGCTTAAAGGCAAAATAAAAGTCAGCAATAAATAAACAGTAAAACACAGACTGCTGGTAGATGGAAAGAATCCACAGCTTATGAGGTCTTTCCTGCCTTTCGTTCCCTAATTCTGCAAAAGCTTATATTCATAAGTAACTTCTTTTTTATATATATATAAAACAATGTACTGCAATTATAGAATCTGTCTTCGGATAATGTTGGAAACTTATTAATTAGCATCTAACGCCCTTTTTGAGGTGAGTGAGTTTTATTATTCTGCTCCATAGATGGGGAGGGCAAGCCATACAGAAATTAGAGCGATAGATTTGGCAGACCTTTGCAGAAACTGAGGGAAACACGTTGCCTATCTGCTTGTAAGAACACACATTTAAGCAGGCACCTGCATTTTGCAGGTGCAAACACCTATAGCAGACAAATAATAATTCTACACCATGCTCGTGCACACCCATCCTGGAGTGTGCACCCAGAAAACTCGTTAGAACAAAGGAATTCGCAAGCATGAACACATACGTGGAAATGCAGGTGTTTGATTATTGCAACCCAAAGCACATGAACAGATGTTTGCATCAAATTGAAATTGTCACCATCCTCAAAGCTCTGCAGCTCTGTCATTCCACCATTACCG
>BJBW01001447.1:10553-59394 GCA_004320125.1 Scolopax mira | reverse complement strand
TAGGTAGCCAATCGTTCACATTTGGACTAGTTAAATGTTTTTTAGTTAAGGTTTTGTGCTCCTCACCAGGGTCACTGCATATCACTATTGTGAAGATCTTGGTTTTTATGCAGGATCAGTTCCATGATCCCTGGAGGTATTTAAAAGATGTCACTAAGCTTTCTGACCCATGGTTTAGTGATGGTTTTTTATCAGAGTTAAGTTGATGGTTGGACTAGATGATCTTAAAGGTCCCTTCCAACCTAGACAATTCTATGATTCTGTGATCATAGAGCAGATCTGAGAACAGATGGACAAGTCACAGAAAGGTGGACTACACTGTTCAAAGATGGGAACAACTGGTTCCATAAGGGCATGTAGCTCCTGAGGTTAAAATGCTGTGAAAACACGGACTTTGTCAAACTTCAAGTGGGAGACACCAGGACGGGGACATGATGCACAAAGGAGCATTAGACTTCTCTGAATCCCGGTGCCACGGAGTCAGCCTGGTCTTTGCTCCTTTGTCTTTTCCTTTTCTCAGTTTTCATTAGGGTGTAGAGCAAAGTTTCCTAAAATATTCCCTGAAATTTTGGAATTGAGCAGATGCAATCAAAAGCGGTTGCACTGCTGATCATTGGGGACTTCTCATGGAGCTGGCACAGAGCCTTGCTTTATTCAGCCACTGCTGTTGTCCTGTGGCTCTTTGGCTTCCTGCTACAGAGTGGCCTCAGCGCAGAAGAGTTTGGGCAAATGAGCTACTAATCTGCAATTCAAACCGTGCCTCTGCATCTGAAGGGAGGAAAATAAACCCACAAAGTTATTTGTTTGTGCAGTGGTCCAGTGACTGGAGGACCAGAGCAGTTGGTAGCCCATATGTTACTGAATGGAATTCTAAGTAACAAAAAAGAAACAACTTCAAAGAGAGATCTGGAGGAGAAGGAGAAAAAAATCTTGCGATCCACTCTCTCCCTTGGCCACTGCTCTTCATAATATCAGAAAACATATTCTTGTACCAAAGCCTGTCCTCCTTCCTGTTTCCTTTACAGTGTCCAATTACTTATGTTTCGGCCAATCCTTTTCTTTCCATTCTTTTCTCACCATAAACTTAAATTAGAAACCAGCAAATGTTATTGCTTGCAAGGAGCCAGGCCTTCACCAAGGACTTCCTACCATTTTAGGCCCATGTCCTCTCCCTACGTGCCCATATATCTTGGCAGAAGTTATTTTCCATAGTTCTCTGCAGAGAACGCTTAGAAAACTTCATTAAGAATGAAAAGAATGGGTATCCATAGAAATATAATAAAATTTCAACAATTCTACATACCTCTGTAGTGAAAAAGTTGTATTCTATAAAATCAGGTGGGACAGTTATAAGCTGTAAGAAATTTTCTATTTGCTTTTAAATTTTTTTTTTAAAATTATTCATCGATACTTGAATGAGAGGGAATTCCTTGGGTGTGGTAAATAATGTCTTCTGCTACAGGTTCCTTCATTGTGCGTGGCAGACAGACAGCCCATCTTCTAAGCCTCATTTCCTTAGGAAATCAAGATAAAAGGAGAGGAAGCAACAAGTCCTAATGAGATGCCCATATACATTGCAGTTTGTCAAAACTGTAAGTTCTCATTAGCATCAGATCGCCAGTAAATTTGAGTTTTGTTTGTGTTTGCTTATAATCCTTGAAAACTTTTTATCTGTGTCCTGTAAAAGCCTTAGCGATTCACCTTTCAGCCACTGCCCGAAATAACCCATGTTTAATCTACTCTTCTTAACCTGCTCTTTCAAATAACGTCAGAAAATTTCTAGTCAAAAAAATAGACAAACAGAAGTGTACATGCATGTTGTTTCTATTTGTACCCGAGAGCAAGCATAAATATTGACTGAATGAACTAGCAAAGGGACAGTTATTCTCCTTTCTTATTGAACATAAAAGGTGAATCTGGGTCATTTTGGAATACTCCCTATTTCCTTGACATAAACCAATAAGCTATGCTCTACTTTCCATTTCCATTTTCTTTACTCAAGATGACTGCTTATGAGTATCAGCATATTTCCATGCAAAATCAGGTCCATTTTCTCCAGCTTAATTGAATTCTGGATTTAAAAATAATACAGAAAAACTCCTCTCTAATTTACTCACAAACTCTCTCAGTTATGGTGCTCCGTCAGTGACCACTTCCACCCCGTGTCCTTTGAGTTAGTCACGTTTAAAGCAGAAAGGCCTATTTGAGAGCCACTATTTGTGCTCTTAATTTCCACACTGCCCCTATTGACAACCTCGATCCGTGTGTGCGAGATTCCAATTGGGTTGTGAAATTAATATGGCTGTTTGCGTACATCAAGGGCAACCTGCACTCCTTTGAAAGCAAGGGCATTGCAATTATTGGTAGTAAAAGTCTACAAGCTTATAGTGCCATCTGTACTATCCAACACTTCCACCCATATCTAGTTGTATTGCTAACTTTGCGTTTCACAGCCTCTGAAAAAAAAAAAAACCAACCCACCAAAGAACAACAGACATGCTTATACAGGCAAAATATTTTGAATCTCACTCCATTAGCCAGCACATCTATTTCATCTGTTCTAATGATTTTTATCTTATTGAGAACTACTCTTCAATAATCCGCTCTATGGAAAATAGGTGCAGAGATCTTCATCACAGTCAGTGGAAGTTCTAAAACCTTTGTGCAAGATTGCTGTATTGGGCTTGTCCAACACCTCGACCAGCCTGGCTCCTGCTGCTCTGAGATCAGTTGGATTTCTTGGGAGTGTGGTTTTTTTGAGGTGGATAAAGTATGTGTCTGTGTGTATGTGTACAAAGAGCTCCAGCAATGGCAATGAGCTCTGTAATTGTTACCTGCAGCACTTGTGAAAGAGAAGCTCCTAGTGACATTAATGGAAATAACAAAGATGTTATCAATCCAAAACAAGCTATTACAAACTAGTGTATTTGTCTTCAAATATCAACAAAGGTTTGATTCATCCTAAAGTCATCTTTAAATATTAATCAGTATCAGTGACCACATCTGAGGGAGAGGAGCGAAGCATGCTTCTAGCAGCACAGTGAGATTCTTTTCATGCTGGAATTAGAACATGAGGAATCATTCAATAAAGCAAAAACATCACCTTTTTTCTTTCATACGAGGTAGGAAAAGTAAATATTTAATTCCTTATAAAAAGTTTCAGATTGCTTTTTGTTCACATGGAAACTACTGGGACTTTGCCAGCAAAAAGTTTCAGAATATCCTTTTATTTTCACCTCCATTTTCGATTACTCCCAGTATTGGTGAGGGCTTGCCTAACGTAGCAGGATCAGACTGCCAGAGACCATCACAAACATCCCAGCCAATTTAAAGATCCAGTCCTGGTGTTTCAACTGGACTCTATGATTAGTGTTGCAGCCTTTGGATTCAGATCAAGGTGTTAATATCTTTCAGGTAGTGCATGTCTTTTTGGGGTTTTTTGCATGGTCTGGTGTTCAATACAGTTTTGACACCTTCAGATCTCAATCCAGTGTGTAAAATTAAATGATGGTGAGTGGTAGCACAGAGACACCTTAGGTACAGCACAGGACTGAGGTTAGAAGTCCTCCTATTTATCCTTCACAATATAGGTCCTCCAGATTGGACAATTACTTGCTTTTCCCAACTATCATAAGGATTTCATAACGAGCTCTGGAAATAACACATGGGCATCAAGAGGGAGGATGAGCTGGCCCTTAAGGGTACAAAGCCAGGCTCTTCTTCCATGTCCTCCTGGTTAGACAGCTCTCTAGACAACATGCTTCTCCCTGGTTAATGCTGGGTAAGGATGTTGGACCTGCAGCTCCTGGCTCAGAGGGTGGCACTGGAAGCCCAGGCAAAGTTTTATGGATAAACTGGCTTTTCTTTCTAGCCCTTTCTCAGGAGATCCTACGGCTACGCCACCGTGTTACCACACACACAAAAGTTTCTGAGGTTGAACAAGGGTTAACATGGCGTGATCTCCTCTTACTAAAATGATGTCATTTCCCTCCCCCCTCCCTGAAAGTATCTGTTGCTTGGTTGTTTACATACTAAAGTTAATTTAAAATATATATTATAGACCTGCATGGTTTAAAATTGAATGAATTCTCATATCTGAAGACATTTATACAAATTTAATTTAAACCTACCGTGCTTCAGTGTTATTAAAAAGCATTGGTTTTTAGCCACAAACTACCCATTTTCCTTGTTTTCTGCATTTTCTCCAGAAAAATTAAGACTAAGAAAACAGAAGTACTGATACATGGTAAAAATTGTCCCAATGAGTTTATAATCCAGTGTAAGTTACACAGTACTGATAAGTAAAGGAAGTTCAACCAGACAGTTTAATCCTCCAATTTCCTGTCTTCTAATCAGCCACTGACGACTCTGACTTTAAATTAGAAACATTCATGGCAATATTCAGGACAGGTGAAGGAAAAGGAGTAGAAAACAACTAGGGCAAATACTTGTAAGCAAAAGGAGGTAACGTATAGAAAATGAAGATACTGTAAAGTATGCAAAACTATGCACTGAATACATGTGTTTAAGTTATATATGGAATTTAGCAACTCTGACAGACAAGGAATAATTTTATTAAAAACATTTATGCAGCAGCTGAGCAACGCATGAACATAAGATAGTTCCTGTATAAAACAAAGAAAATCCATGCTGCAACTTTACACTTTGTTCACACTTTGTTATTTTTATAGAAGGAGGAGCAGGATAATTATTAATACATGTATGCTTTTTGATATACAGTAACTTATAAGTAGGAAGCACAAAATAGCAAAGCCACGCATGGTTCAACAGTATGAGAGGATTAACATGATAAACTTGGATGAGAGTGTATATATGCATGTATGTATAGATACGCTCGGTGATACAAAAAAGAAATACTACTTTGGAGTGTTTCATGCTTCTGGACTTTTTTAGCTTCATTGGTAATGATTAGCCTTCCATCTGATGAAATTAAATATTTATTAGATGCACCATTATTTTTAATCTCATTTGCGTAATTCTTAATTGATGGAAATGCTAGTAACACTTTGAAATTTTCTTTTTTTTTTTTTTACTGCATAAATTACCTGAGCAATTTCAGCTACTCCTCTGAAAAAAACAGAGCACAGAGGTGTCAAAGAAAAGTATTTACCAAGAGCTTCAGTGAAGAGAAAATGTTGAGTTCAAAACCTTTAAAGCAACAAAATGACCGCTTCAAGTCCAGTCCCACTATCTATAATAAATTCTCTTTTAACTTATGGCATCTAAAGGAAATAAGGGCATAAACACCAAACTATGGATCGTTATGGATGGATAATAAAACTAGACAACAATTCTTTTGGAAAATGACTGGAAGATCTTTTTTAACTGTCATATTCAATAACAGCAGTTTGCATGCTAACTCATTCATGGAGTCATTTGAAATGGCTTCTTATTTATTAATGAGGCTTCTTTTTTTTTTTTTTTTTTTTTCCCTTCAGATACTTCACGAAGGAGAACAGTTTGGGGTTTGAAACTGTTTGGACTGAGACAACTCAAATGGGTCAAAGTCAGGTCTCAGTCACTCAGGTAAGTAAACCCGGAGCCGCTCTGCTTTTCCTGTAGCGACTCCAGGCTGAGGGTGGTGTAAATCTGGAGCAGAATTTGGCCCAGGCTCTTTAGTTTTGTATCATCATTGAGAATTTTCCACCAGTATATACCTTTGCTGCACATGGAGTCCAATAACCCCGGGCTAAGGAATTTTGCAGACAATCCCTTATTAAGCATATGTAATATTCACATCATATTGGCTTGCTAGAGCAAATAATGTAAAAAAAATAATCAGCTTGAAATAAATGTTTATAAAAGTAGCACAGCTGCACATATTTGTTACAAATGCAAGACAGAGTACCGAAACTTTTCTATGACTAACCCTTTAGTGTCTCTATGACACCATCAAATTTAAATAAAAAGTGCCAATGGTTATGAAGTAATGATTATTTTTCCAAAAAACTGATTTATCTCATCTCATCAGGCTGATACACCAGTTAAAGTATTTGCTATTACTTATATTTTAAAAAATATAATTCCTTCTTACACAAATTTACAGCATTTTGATGGAAATTTTCTGCTAGGATGTCACATTACAATATAGCCAAAATAGTAACTGTTTCTGCATTTACTTGATTAAAGTGTAAGAAAAAATAGATTAGGTGTAAAAAGACTGCCTTAAAACTGTGGTGACAAATGCAATTATTGCTGAAATATACAAATGCTGTGGCTTCTACTGAAATAGTTTGAAACATTTATAACTGCCTACCAGCAAGAAAAATAATGTTTTTCTTTACTTTGACCTCTTGCTATTTTGGCAAGTAAGATAAAATATATTAGCCATTCCATCAGATGGCTGGATAGAAAAACTAGCTGCGATGAGGAAAAACGAATTAAAGGAGCATTAATAAAGATTATCTATGAAAGAAAATAAGGTCAAAATTAGAACTCTGCATTTTAAAGCCACCTTTCAAAAATGCAAGCTGCTTTGCCCAATGCTAAAATCCATTCATTTTACTAATCATGCAATCAACCAATCTCCATTATCTCCAACTAGCTATAAACATGCTATAGACTGGAGTGAAAGAGGGAAAGTGTGAGGTTGAGAGACAGAGAGAGAGAGAGAGAAAGAAAGAAAGAAAGAGAGAGAGATTACTACACCCAGCCTTTTATAAAGCCGTTTCTTTCATTATAACAGGTCTTTTCATCAAAATGACACAGAACCTTTAAATTTGGGCATAAGACTCCAGTACAGTACACAGCTCTAGCTCAAAAACGGATTTAGAACCTGCTCCAGAAAGAAAACAAACTCCCTCCGTTTGACACACAAATTGTTTACGATTCATTAAAAAGCAAAATTGCATATCACAGGGCTGGCAGCTGAGTCCATATGGGTGCAAGGGGTATTCACTCATCTCTTTGTATGCTGGCAGTACCAAACCGAAGTTTAGCACTGCGCAGCTGAGATTGTGTGCAGCCAGACAAGGCATGAGGTAATTTTAAAAGCTTTATTTGTCTTTAAAACATTAAAATCTGCTCTCTAGCTTACTTTCGATTAAAAGAACGTGGCAAATGCGATGAGGTTTGGGGGTGGGGGGAATAATAGATATCTACTTTTTGTCGTATGTTTTAGATTCACAGACTGTATGAAAAACTGCTTATTACTCCATCAATAATTGAAACTTTGTACGAAAATTATTTGCAATTAACACATCTATTGTAAAGATCTTGAATTATTCATTTCAGTTAAAAATAACATCTCTTTCATCTAGCACAACTTCTACAAAAAAAAGGCTATTTTAGGGATTTTTTTTGTTCTCTTAGAAAATAAATGGTGTGACGTTCAAATTTAAGGAGAACTTTCTGCAATGTTTAATCTAAACAACAGCATGTGTGGTTATAAAACTGTTTATTTTTAGGCAAGTGCATTACTAAATGTTTCCAGCATTTCTACATATTATATTCACAGTACTAAAACATCTGTGAAATAAATGTGACTGAAATGCAAACTTCCTCGGACACTTTCTATAGGGTGATAATAACTGCCTAATAACATTTGAGGATGCTTATTAAATAATAAACACGGACGTACCTCATCATAAAAGCAGCCGATAGACAATAAAAGAGGAGCGGTAAGAAAATATACAAGTGGCTTAGAATAAGGCAAAATCACAGCATGATATAAATCGTGTGGTTCAAACAGGCACTTGAAAACTTTGCTTTGAAAATGATAACTAAGAATCAATAGACTTTTTACAATTTACAGGGGTTTTAACAAGCTTTTAAAAAAAAAAAAAAAAAAAAAAAGTCACATGAATAGTCAACAGTTTATGTGCATGCAAATACCCCTTCCCCCTCCAACTTCCCCTGGCAGTAAGTCTAATTGGAAAATCAGTACTATAAGTAAAGTGGTTAGCCTTCCCTAGCCCCATTAACCAAAAGCTGGATGTTACATTTCGCCGGCAACCACTGGCAAACCTCTAATAGACGGCTAAAAAAAATTAAGAGTTTAGACAAAACAAACCGGCAAAAACCCGAGCCCAAACACCTTTAAATACAAGCCACATGATACACACAATGGCCACCACCAAGCTGCAGAATAAAAACCTTCCGGATCTCACTTTTTAAAGTCTTTCAAGTCCTCAGAGGTCTTAAACTTTCCAAATGATACCAAAATTGGTCCGGGGCGGCGAGGGGGAGGGAAAGCCCCCGACTTGTTTCAGCGTATCATACAATGAAAGTGATCATGCCTTGTTTTGTAATTCCACTCGCCAGTCCTTTTTTAACTGATATCTATGTGAAATGAGCTGAGGTTCACGGTCCAGTTAGGAGCGGATAATACATTCATTGTCCTGGCAGCAAACTTTTCCTCTCACTGGAAGAATTCACGCTTGCCACAAGAATAATAATTACAGAAAACTAAAAATGCGCTGCTAACGAATTAATCCCTAACGGACAACACGCTAACGAGGGCAGTAATGATTTGAGGACTCTCTTCCTCACAACAGGACTTGCATCTTCTGCCACAATGGGCTATTGTGCATCCTCCTAACTCACTATACCTCTTATAGATTCAAGATGTCAAAGGTTGTCTGGCCCGGCTGACCATGACATGCTAGTTAACTCGTTCTACGGAGCACGTTTGGGACTTTATTGAAACTTTAATTGCGCCCCAAAGCAGCTAGAGCCAGACTATGTGGGATCTGTAACACATGGCTCCAGGTCAGCAAAGCCCAGTAACCTGTTCTAACGTAAACAAGCGGAGGGAAAAGTTAGATGGGGGTCTCCGAGGAAAGGCAGCACCTCGCAAAACATGCTCCTCTCACACGTGATGATTTTACACCACGACACTGCCGCACCGTTCCAGGCTTTTACAGTCATCAACTCAGCTTTGTAACGGACTGAACTTTCCACCTCCCCTTCTTTACAAAATATTGCACGGTAAAAAAAAAAAAAAAAAAAAAAAAAAAAAACATTGCACACGCACACGAACGCTTGAAAGCAGCAGATAAAGTAAAACAAACTGAGCGTTAGGCAGCCGACTGAGACAAGTTACTCTGCACAAGGCTTTTTCAAGCTACTTCTTTGCATACTTTTTTTTTTTTTTTCTTTCCCTTAAGGAGAATTGAAAAAGCTTCCCTCTGGAAACTGTAGTGCACATTAACGGTCTCCTGTTACACAGGGGAAAGCACACCAGTGGGACAAGTGTGAGGCTGCTCTACTGAAGAGTGTGAAAAAAATCAAATGTTAATTTGATAAATGTGAGGTCTGGGACATTTTGTCAAAGAGGGAGGGAAAGTAGAAAAGGGAGAAAAAAAAAAGCAGCCCTGCTGCCAACTCACCATCCACCAAGTTCTGGCCGAGATGTCGTAGCAGAGCTGCCATTTGATGGAGCCGTCGGAGGTTTTCCCTGCCATTATGCTGTCAGCAAGCTTCATCTGATGCTAACTCACGGGAGATAAGACACCTAATTGAGAAAACATTTGCACTGGCATGTTGGGCAACATGTAGCCCGGTCCATACCATATGGAATCATGGGTAAAAAAAAAAAAATCTCCTTGACAATGAACCAATCTCTCACAGACCCAGTGGCAAGGTGAAGTGGAGATGAAAAGTCATCTGCTCCTAGCACTGTCTTCTCCTCTCTCTCTCTCCCTCTCTCTCCCCCTCTCCCTCTCTCTCACTCACTCCTTTTTTTTTTTTTTTTTTTAAATAAGAACCCACTGCTCAACATCAAAGAGAGGCGGTCAAAATTAGGGCTTCATCACTCAGATGATTTTGGTCTGCAAGGTTTTTCTTTCCTTTCCTCTTTTTTAAGGAGAATAAAGAGATTTAATAGGACAAAGGCAGGTAGTGGACTGCGGAGGGAGATCGCCACAGGCTATTAGCCTAAAATTTCTGCTTGACAGATGGAACTGCTTAGAGACTATCATGCAATGTTTTGGGTGTTTTTTTTTAAAAAAAAAAAAAAAAAAAAGACTTTCAGTCTGATTCAGTATCTGTTTATCGCAGCTACTTTTCTCATGTACGTGACTGGGGGGGAGAAAAAGACTGAGCAAAAAAAGAAAAAGATTGCGTGTTTCTTTTTCTTTCTTTTTTCCTTTCTTTCTTTCATAATTGTGCATATAATCATTTAAGCAGTGAGAGGCAAAACAAAAGTATAAACTGCTCAAGTTTATTTCTCAATTCAGTGATACAAGCTTTCTGAAGGAATCAGATGTTTCTACATTTTTTGAGACATTAAAGTTTGGCTTTTTGTTCCTTCTTGATTTTAGATGCTGGATCTTACTGTTTAAATAAATGACTTTTCATATGAAGGTTCAAATGGCTTAAGTCCTCACCAGGAACTGAACAGTTCCCTTTTGATTTTTTTTTTTTTAATACATTTTTGCTTCCAGTTTTTTAAAAACTGGTTTATAATGTTACACTTTCTAATACCATCAGGTGATGATCACCAAAGCCACACAGAGGTTTGTTTCTTCCTCCTGCAAAACTTCTCTGCAACATTCAAAATTTACAAGAGGAATTGACTGATAACTTGGAAAAAGAGAACTCCAAAATAAACACTTTTGAAAAGTTATGAAATCCCAGTACTGTTCGATATTAAAATCCCTTTGCTGGAAAAAAAAAAGTAAAAGATAACTGTACGTTTTCCTATCTCTGTTTCCCACTTCTCCCAGAGCACTGTAAAATCAACAAAAGTATTACTTTTATGACAGCTGACTATTAAACAGGCAGGGAATGCTTTCCATTTAAATCACCCCCCTGCATCACACGGAGCGACGGCTGCTCAGCTATGACCACCACCAGCACTTAATAGCGGGGCACTTCAAGCCATACAGTCGTGCCTTTCCTCAAGTGCTCGAAAAAATGAACTTCTGAACTGGCAAACAGACTCTTGCCAAGGTTATTCCTTTGGTCTGTAGAGCTACGCCTGGTAGAACTTGCTCCCTCAGAAACAGCTACACTCTGCAAATCCTTTCGCGATGTGGACACAAGGGAAAATGTATTTAAAATAGCCACTCTCTTTTAAACAATAGCCATTTATATTTCTATCAAAAAAGGGAGCTCGTGGGTGCACAATTCTTCGTTTGATTGTTTTGTGTACTAACTATTGTTTAACTATTTGGCTACAGTAAAACGTTAATTCCGGGCTGTGTAGATTACAAAACTGTCATTGAGTACAGGACAGAACTAACTTTCATTGAGCCTCAATAATACCTTCAGATTTCTGTGATGTGCAAGATGATAAGCAAATAATTTAGGGTAAACACAAACTGCTAATGTAACACGAAGGGCTTAGTCTTTGTTTTTGCCCCAGCCTTAATAATCTGTTTGGGCTGCACAGAAAACACGTTAGTGCATCATCTACGCAATTTCTACGCAATTACTTCCCACCCCAGTTTGGGGTTTTTTTTGGCTCTAGATAGCAGGTACAACCCCATTGCCATTTACAGGGAAGGGTCTCACTAGCATGGGAAGTGTTAAGTTTCAGTCCGAGTCCAGGAAAAAAAAAAAAGGACACTGTGCCAAGAACTGTCCTCGCACTGGCTGCCCAAAGCATTTATCGTCTTCCGTTACTGCAGGTTCGTTAACGCTACCTGTCCTTTCTGTAGCTTACTGCTTATTGAAAAAAAAAAGCAACCCTCCCTCCAAATAATCAGGCAAAATATAAAGTAAAATCCTTAAGTAACCATCAGCCTTTGAGTCGGTGTCAGATTCAATTTTGTGCTGCTCTCTCTGCTCCTACCTCTCAAACCGAACAACTTACCCAGCCCTGCTTATTATTTATTTAGTATTTCATGCCCAGTTGTGCTGTGTGCCATCCCAGACAAGCTCTCATAAACCTCTATTCCATCTATATGGCTTTCCATCACCTGATGCAGTTATAGATCTACTGACAAACTTTCTTCTGGTTGCCCTATTATCCTCTGCTTGGAGAATACTTAGGTCATCCTGTGCCAATATATGACTTGACTTCCCAATATTAATCATAAACACACCGAAAAAGTATTTTTTTTTAGAAGAGCCTACACTATTCAGCTTATGAATGACAGAAGCATGAAACCATTTCCTTCCTGACAGTATAGTAGTTATGTGCAAAGAAATGAGGAGTGCTGTTGGTTAACAGCATTTTAAATTCAGAACAATTAGGTGCAGTTAACTTTGCCATTGTTCTTTCTGATGCTGGGGATGGTGGGTTCTTACCCATAGAGCAATTATTCCTTTCATAAGCGGCTGTTGTTAATACCATTAAAACAAGATTAAATACAACATGTTAAATATTGCAATTATTGTGGAAAATAAAATTATTTGGTGAGCATAATGGGGAGCAAATCAAGCATTTAACATGATCCAGGAAATGCTACTCCAAACAATTGCATTTGTTTTATGCAATTTTTCCCCTTTGATTGCTGACAGATGCCGTTTTGGAAACAAACATCTAAGTAGTTTTCCTTCAATCAGGAAAAAAACCACACACCAGAAAATGGCTACATGTTTTGAATTTAACTCTTGTCAATCAGCATTCTGCACAACACTCCCCGTGAATAGTATTGGGACAAAACGATGCCTTCCAAAGACTAATAAGCCACAAAGATGTTTGCTTCTAAATCAGACTCTTCCGAAGAAAGAAAAAGCCTTCGTGCGGCGTAGACATTTGTGCAGACACAGCTGCAAAATAAAAATGCTTCCAATATACGAGTGATATTTCAAGTTGGAAATAAGTGAGGCGTATGCGTTCGTGGGCTACGGGAGAAGAGATTTGTTTTCCGACAGCTTTAGGCCTCAAGCAACGAATTGAAGTACTTGCCAGGCAGTTTCTGGCTTCCCACTGGAGAAGTGGCCAACTACCCCAAAATAATTTGCTTAATTGCCGAGCGGAGTTACCTGTGTGGCAGCACAAATAGCTCGACCCTGTCCCTCTCTATCTCCCCTCGGCAGCGCGTTCAGATGAGGTCATTGCTGCTACCAAGTGTATGAAACCAGGAATGAATGGTAAAAAAGGCTAATAAAGTATATTAATTCAGATGACTATATCAAGCTGGCATTTTACAGTCTACTGGAAACTGAATGCATGAGAGCATTAGAAATGTTGGCGGAGCGGGTGGTTTCTCCAAATGTTGGCTTCTACTGTTCACGTCGGTAAAAGAAAGGCGGCAGAACCGCGTGGAGCTCCCAGCGCTAGACACATCTTTAGGATCTTGGTACTCTTTACTAGATTAGCTATTAATTGCACGGTATCTGCTGCTCGTTAACCCTTTCTTTATTCCCTTTGCCTCCCCCTATATCTTCAGCTGCAATTGCTCAGAGCCCTTTCAGCTGATCGCAACAGTGTGATTTTTTAGATCTGTTCCTCATTTGGGAGGCGTTTTCTTCGGGAAGCCTGAACTCAGAAGAGTTACCAAGAGGATTTCCTTATCTCGAATAGTGACAATTAGTTCAAGTGCCACGTGAGAGCAGGCAGTTGATTTTTGGACAGCCTCTGAACTTATGCAAAGTTGCTGACTACAAGTGTGTGTTCTAGCTTTTTTGGAAATCCTATAATCCTGGCTTCAATCAAGAGGATCTGCTGCTGCTGAAGGCGTAAACAAGGAGAGGAGCAGCATGTGACCACTGCTCCTGCACCTTCTAGGACTCCCGAGCCAAAATGAGTGCAACAGTAAAGCTTCTATGGAATACTCAGGGTGACCTACACACGTTTCGGATGATCTTGCTGAACCCAGGGAAAGAAGTCCTCTCCCCTCCCTGGGAATATTGTCTTTGGACCCTGCGTTTCCACCCCCCCACACCCCCCCCACTGTAGCTCTGCTGTGTGTATTTCTCGCCGCTCCTCTCTCACTCCTCTGATTTTCTCCTTGCCATCTGTATTCCCCTTTTGCCTCATCTGAAACAAGCATCAAGATCTTGTTTCTGACAGAACGGTCTGTCAATATGGAAACACACTGACATCACAGACAGTGCTGTGACTTCATGTCTGAAAGAAACAGGAGGAACAGATGAAAGGAGCGAAAGGGAAGGAATGACACATACAAACATTTCTAAAAAATAAGTAAAAATTCTTCGCTATCAACCCCAAATGTAAAGGAATATAAAACAGATTTATTTTTAAGTCTAAATATAACTATTTCCTAATCTGCGACCACAACTCAGCACAACATTTCAACCTGCTCTTCATCTGGAGAGGTACCCGTCTCCCAGGAGCATCACTTGGCTGGCTCAAGGCCCCTCTGACAGCCAACACAACCTCCTGAGAAGGATTAAACAGGGACTAATCTGGAAAAAAAAGCTAATATCAGACCTAGGAGAAGCCTTCAGAAGGAAAGACAGACTCCTGCCCTGGATCAATCTAAAACATTTAAGTAAATGCAAAGTCAGAGAATTGACAATAAATGTATTAATCAAACCCACAAACTCAGTTTTGACACAACTGGATCAAAGATAGCATCACCTCACTGAGGTGGGGATACACGACACATCCAGAAAATATTCTTATTAAGTAAATGGGCATGGAATACTTTACTAATATTTTCTTTTTTCATCCTAGAATGAAACATTAACAAAAATGTCTAACCATTATTTCTATTGCTAGGTTTGTGGGTTGGTTTTTTTTTTTTTTTTTTTATAAGAATTTGGTAGGAGTTAAAAACTCCACATTTCTTTCACTATTAGAAAGATTTGTTTTAGCTCTAACATTAGAGGGCAGCCAGAAGATATTGCTTTCCTGCCATCTCCGGAGCCACTGCAAAACTCTAATAAGTAAATTCATAACTAGTAGGAGAGGAGCTCAAGAAACCTAAAAGGTTAATATATTCTAACTAGATGTTGGGTATAGAATGTCAGATCTGTCAAATTTCATTACAGTTTGCTGCTCAATGAAAAAGATTTGATTTCTTTTGCCACTGTCCTACTATGTTCAAGTCACACAGTGCCAGCAGCAACCAGCCAACGACCACAGGCTGGCACTGAGCGGGCCCGAGTGGGAAGCCAGCCGCAAGGACCATCTGTTTCCGATTTCTAGCGAAGCCAAGATGTGCAGTGAAGTGCATTCCATTCACCCAGCCAGCCTTCTCCCTGCTCAAGTTATTAGTGTTACAAGTGAAATTATCTTTTCCAAACAGCGGGGGAGCTATAATCCTTATGGAACAAGACTTTAAAAAAGGAAAAAAAAGAGGAGGGGGGAAAAAAAAAAAAAAAAAAAGGACTGAAATAAGGTCCCTCAACACACCCCCCACCATTCAAACATCTTTTGTTAAAGTTGTTGATGACACTGTTTGTAAATTTAATTACAACATTCACAGGTTTTATATTTTTAAAGGATGTTTTATATTTTTAAAGGATATGTTTAAGAACTATATTCTCAAAGGGAAGAATGTATGTGTCAGTTCATGGGATCTAATGGAATAAACCATTCAAATATATTTAAAGTGCTATTTATGAATAAAGTCAAATGTGACAAGATGAATGCTCATTTAAGTCTCTAACATTAAGTGCCTTGAAAAATATCATAGGTTTTAAAGTATAATTTAAAGTGAGAATGCATAAACAGTGCTAATTACATGCTACTTACATTGTTTCAATATGTAATGCATATGTTTAACCTCTCAGAGAAAGGATTGGTCTTGGCACAGCAATTGTGGGGATTTCAGGGTATGCTAAACTGATAACTGTAGAATGAGCTCTGACACAGGATATTGGGCTCCTACTGTTACCTAAATGCCAGGTGAAACCAAAGGATTTATAGAAGGGCGGGTGGAAAGAGGGGGGGGGGGGAAAGACAACACAATGAGGTGAAATTGAGAAGTTTATTTTCAAAAGGGGAAACATTTATCCTTTGACACCATTCCATTCCAGTGACTTTATTTCTAATATACCATGAGATTAATGATGTGGCTACTGTCACCGTGTCTGACGAACACTGGCAGAGCTGTGGAACAGTTGCTGCCTCTACTATTATGGGACATATTTGTAAATTGGCATATATAACATGAACTTGTTCCATGTGCCAGCCAATTGGAAAAAATCTTATTCTGGAGGACAGGATTTTTGTTTTGCCATTGAATTCTATATAATATACAGTTGGTCTAAGATTGGCTGATTTAAAAATTTGTTTAAATTAGCAATGTTTGGCAGTTTTCATATCATATAATAATCTCAATATGACTCTTATGCAAATCAATTGCAGATAATTAAGGAAGTAAATTATCATCATGAAGCAGATTCCTGACATACCAGAGGGAAGTCAATATTTGAGCCTTTGCTCAGGGAGGGCACAACTGCTGAAGGGAGCCATAATCATTCACCATCCTATCCCCAAATGTTTTATTTTTTCAGAAGCAATGCTATCATAAAAGAAAATACAGAATAGCTTGTTCCATCATTTTTCTTAGTCTCAATCCACTTTTAAAGGTCTGAAACTATTACCGTGAGTGGCTGACACTACACATTAAGTATATCTGTGAAGTCACTCAAAACCTAATTACTAGATGAGCCTCTTCTTTGGGTTTTATCTTTTCTCAGTGTCTTCAGTGGTACGACTGGACAGTGGTTGTTGTTGCTTCAGGACATTATTTGAGCTATAGTGAATATTAAAACAAATCATAACCTCATTCTCAATTTTCTGTCTGTGTACTCAGAAACACCTATTGCTGCATACATGGCCTATCTTTATGATGTTCTGTTTTGCCATAAGAAAAATATATTTCGGGTTCTTTGAAGCTGTGAAAAACAACCCTTCTGGGCCTCTCCATGCAAGCTTGTGACCATGGAGGTAAAGTCCGAAGAGGAAGAGGAGTGAAGAAGGACCCAAAGACCACTGGGAAGACCCAAAGTAGGAACTGTGGGATTGCTCCACACAGTTCCTATACTTCAGGTCTGCAAGGGATGGGAAGAGAGAGAGCCCAGCAGGTAAAAATCATGAAGCTCCGCACATTTCTATCATTATGTTTGTCAGGCATTGGAAGCTGAGTACCAATACTTAATGTATAGATGACTAGCATAGATTATCTATTTGCATAGGCATAGCCAAGCCTTATATCCCCTTCTTTTGAGTTTGTAGGTTATGCAATGGAACTAAGAACTACGTTTGGGATTCAAAGATTCAAATGTCACATGCCCTAGAAAACTAATTTCTGAATATTATGCTTGGAATTTTTTCTTGGAATTTATTCTTCCAGTTTTTGATAAGTATTTTCTGCAAGTGTCTCAGAGTGGAAAAAAAAATATTTTACTATTAATCAGGAGGGATGGACAAATGCCCAAAGTCTCCCTGGAAATGGCTTTCTCACATAGGACCTATCAAGTCCAACAGTACTGGTAGAGTTTCAGGCAGCTAAATTGGTACCTTTTACTGTCTATAGCTACATAAAAGACTGCAACTACTCTTTCCTAATGAGAGACTTCTGTAATGCTCTCTGCTTAGGGCTGTTCTTGAGGAATAAGGAATCCAAGACAGATGTGGCAGTGACCATCATATTAATCTCAAAGCCCAAATCCCTCAAAGCAAAGGAAATATGAACAATTAAAACAATAAATACACTGAATCATATGAATATCCAGTGCCCTCAGTACTAACTCCAGTTCCACACATTAATTTGTAATTCTTGAGCCATGAATAAGTAAATCCTCTTTTGTTTAGAGAACAAGATTAAAATGCTACTAATATTAAAACCACTCCTGTTTGCTGGCTCATATGTCTATTTACATGCCTGCCTATTTCTTTGCTTCACCTCTTGAGTGTCAAACTTATCCTCCTGACAGATAATACCAGCTGAATGGCAGCCAGGAGGCTCAGCACTGTAGGTAAATACCTAGAGAAGCGCATTGGGAAGGGCTGAGCTGCACGTAAACAAATTTTATAAGTCTGGTATAATCCATTGAAGCAGCTCTGGATTATTGACCATTCTACAGCAAAATAACACTTTGGTGACCCTAAGATATATTTACACTCTTGTGTAATCCATGCCACTGGACATCACATCATGGAGGAGAAATATCTGAATGCAGTTTATTCAAAACAATCTTTTTTTTTTTTTTTTTCAGTTAACTGGTCATACACAGAGAGGAACTTTGGAGATGAGCTCTGTAGCACTAGTCTCTTCTTGTGTCTTGTGTGGTTTCTTTTATTTTTCAAAACAGATCTTAAAAATCTGCAGGAGTCTTACCTGATCAAAAAACTCAACCCACCCCAAGAAGGAAAAAAAAGTTTTCCTCAAGAAGGAAAAAAAGTTTCAATTAATCAAGTTGAAAATTTGTCATGAGTTTAAAACTAATGAAAAACTATTACTTCAGACTTTGAAAATCAAATCTAATGTAAAATATTACGTGCTGCTGGCAAAGAGGAGGTTATATAGAAATTCTAAGTTTTATATTTCTTCTTGTATTCACTGGTCATTAAGATAAGCCAATATATCCATTAAAAACTTAATTCTTGATTGCCTTAATTCTGAAGACCTGACTTCTTCCTTGTGCTGAGAGACTTTCTTTTGCAAAGGATAACTCCAAGTGACAGAAAGGACAGGACCAGTCAGGACTCCAGGACACAGATTAAAAGGTATGAATGCAGGGAGATTATGGAGTTTGTTTTGATGCATTGGAGCCTTTCCTGACACAGGGATCCACCATTAAGAAGATGACATTTTTTTTCTATGAAGGCTCCTTCAGAGGTGGGGCAGGGCCAGGAAAGTTCCTGGGAGTTGCCAACAAATAACTTGCACCCTACATTCAGCTTAAGGATGACTCCCTTCTGGCCAGCACTGACACCTTTTCGAAGTTGACTTGCCATTTTGAATGTCTGTGGGTAAGACAGAGGTGGTAGCCCTTATGCTGCCACCTCTGTCCTTCACAGGCTTTCTCACAGCTCTGCTCTGGCAAGAATTTGTATGAACCCAGAAATCAGTCTGGGTGCTGTGACATCTATCTTCATAAATGTCAAGTGAGGAATAACCGTGAACTTGTCTCCGTGCTCAGGATTGGATGTGCTCAGTACTGAAGAGCTCAGGAGTGCTTTCAAAATGTTCTTTGAAGTCTATTTGGTGGGAACAGCTGGAACGTATGTCTCTGTTACCAGCAAGCTGCTCTGATACTGTGAGCAAAAACACAAGCTGAGTCACAGTAGATGACAATGCTGCTGACAAAATGTTTTAAACTGCAAACTAAAACAACAATAGGATTATTTATGGACTGCAACTCTTATTTTAATGTCAATAAATGTACTGGATAAATTCCCCTTCATTAGCTGGAAACCTCAGAAGGAAACAGAAATATTCTGGTAAACCACAATCTTGTTCTTAGCAAATACATGGCTACATTTCCTCTGCAGGGGCATATCCAGCCTGTTTCTTCACTGGGACAATAAATCTCTGGGAGTGAAAAACAGAGTCTATAAAAGCAAGACCTACAAAGGAAGGGTGGGTGACACATGGCCCTCAGGGCTCCAGAGGACGACAGTGGAAAGTATTGAGAGTAGCTTTTTTTTTTTTCCTTTTTATGAATGGAAAACATGTTTTCATTCAACTGAAACCAAATGGCTGGAATGAGTCCCCTTCACTATGGGAGGTGTTTGCTCTCTTATCTACTGGGCTGCAGACATCCCAGAGAAAGCAAAGTGGTTTGACTGCTCTGTGCAGAAAAAAAAGGAAAAGCACAGAAACAGAGCATGTTACACCTCCCTGATTTCTGAGATGCATAAGCAGCAAGTATTGCCTTGTAAAAAGTAGCTCCATAAATTCTAATAACCAGTCTGCATGAACGCAGGGTGCTCTAGTCCTTCCCTGTCCTACCTCCTGACACCTCGCTACTGCTAGAGGTTCTTTGGAGAGAAAGAGAGGACCCAGATTTGCCATTGGGGCTCTTCTATCATGGAAGAACTCTAGTAGATCAGGTTTGGTCAGCTTCTGATTTTTTGAGACTGATTTCAAAGGCAAATAGAACAAGGAACAACATCTTGCCAAATAATACTGATGTCTCCACATGTTTCTAGAGGGAGTAGTTTCATCTCAGGATGGAAAATACAGACATCATGGACACAGATTGCTTTTTCCTTCTGCTCCTGAGCACCAATCTTTACTTTTCCTTTCTAAATGTGCGGTTCTATATCGTATCCTGCACCTAATGGCTTGCAAGCTATTTCCAGAATTGAAAATGTGATATTCTCTTATATCTATAGCATTTTGTTTATTTATAGCATGGCACTAATGACACTTTGAATTTACTTCATAGGTTTTTTTCTTATTGTAAAGACAAGACATACAAATAATTGTGGCTGGGTCTAAGTACGTTCTTAACCCCATTCAATTAATTTCAGATGCTGAGTCCTCAGGAGAGGGGACCAATGACTAATAAATCAGGTGGCTCTTCCTTCAGTATATATCACATACTGGGATCAATAAGAAGCAGAAGAAAAAAGTTCTTTTGTTTACATGAGATAATACAGACAAATAGCTACATGTAGTTGGTAAGAGTGTATTTTAAGCCCCACACTTAGCATACAGTCTAAGCTTATCAAGAATAGCTTGCAGTATTTCAGCAAGACTAGAAATCTCTTTGATAAGGAGATACATAGACAAGAATATGGCTTACATCAGAAGGTAAAGCGAAGAATCCAAATCCTTCCTCGTTAGTTTTCTTTCTCAAAAGCCATATAGCACTATTCCCATTTCAGAGATCCCAGACCTCTTACAATCTCACACCTATGAAGTTGATGGTCAGCTAAGCAGGATCCAGAGCAGATTTCTGGGGATGGTACTGAAGATGCCCATTAGTGCTACCTTGTATGGGATGCATTCTCCTACCTGTACAATCTTCCCTTTCTCTCAACTACAGCCAGGTCACTGCCATGTCCTCAACCATCTCAAGGCAATCCAAAACCTATCACATCATCAGTTTATTTTCCACTGGGTAAAAATTCTCACACTGTCTGTAGATAAGCAGATACTAAAGAAGCCCTGCACAGAATGCAAAGAGCTACAAGTAGTCACAACTAAATGTTTACACAAAATGTTGTTCCAATAAGAATTTTAGAAAATAAATCTCAGTAAGGAGATGAACCTGTCAGGGGTGTAAAGTCAATTGGGACCACGCTTCCTTTCCCCTCCATTCTTCCCACAAAAACTCACCCTAGACTGATGACTAAAACCTGTTTTTCACTCAGCCTGACGAATTATTTACCTATATATTGGCTAGACAGTTCTGCTTCTGGGTACTTACCAGGGTCAGAGCTTTTACCATCATAATATGAAGATTCAATGCAAATAATTGGCACAAAGTTATGTTAACATGAAACATAAAGCAATGAGATGCCTACAAATTACATATACTTCTCGGGGCAAATCCTGATTCTTGAAAGTGAAATAATCATCACAAGAAGCAGAGGGAGAACTGTTTATCAAAGGATGGGAAAAAGCTTCACTAGACAAGGGCAAGTTCACAGGTTCCTCTGATGTAACTAAAATAACAATGATGTTTTTATAACTAAAGAGAAGATTGTTGCAAGTAGTGCAATATGACCAATTCCTTCTAAGGCCATCTTGCCACAAATAGGTTACTGGTAAATGGCACACATTATAAATATATGCTTGTTTTCATGTGTAAACATGCAGAAATACTTCCATGGTCTTTACTCAGAAGTTTACATAAACCCTATACTGAGTCAGGTTTCCAAACCTGCAGTACCTGAGTGTTCTTTTTAGAAACATAGCGCAGCACCTTTACGGACATGCACTCTCCCAGTCAGGACCAGATATTGTTTTGCCTAGAGCACCTCATTTTGTCTTTAAAATAAACAAACACAGAATCAGGCTCCTTCTTGTAATTCCTTCACCTGAGAAAATAACAATCACCTTCCTAAAGGGAAAAACAACGTTAACTACAGCTTGTTTGTGTTCCTGCTGGAAGACCAGGGCTCCAGTGTATCATCCAAAAGATTATTCCACGGTGGATTAACCCAGAGAGTACTTATCAAAAATGTCACACCACAAATATGAGCCAAGAATATTTTACTGGGAAAGCTGCCTGGACCAATGTAAAATTAGAGAAAATGGGAAAGTATTGTGTATCAAACAATGCAAAACACTTACATCCTCTGTGAACACATATTGCTATAACTGCCTTTATATTAAATTAGACTAAGTAAAAAAATTAAGAAAACTAAACCCTCTCCCTCTCCAGCATCTCATCAGATTGCATTATATTGACAGCTCCAAAGGACCTCAAAGGGTCTTGACTCTCACATTCTCCACTCATGTCTCTGCCAATATCTCACTGATGGCAGTAGCAGATTGCCATCCTCCCTGGGGATGAAGATGAAGTGATGGGACATTTTGCAAGTCCCACCCTCTCACTTCCTTACATCCTCTTGTTCTACCTTTTCTGCACTTCACTATTTCTCAGACCTGCAGTCATTTGCTTCCCAAGTCTGGATCACCGTGCTCAGCAGTCTTAGCTCCATTCTGTAACAACACAAATTTATCCCATGTATTCAAGCTTCTGCTCAAACTTCTCTTGCTCGATGTCTCTGTCCTCTTTGCATTCATAATGCATTTCTGTCTTCTTTTCCTCCCACTTCATTCTGTTTCTCCCTTTGCCCTACCCCATTCTCGTCCTCTGGTCATCCCCTCTCCAGCTCCTGGAACCCCCAGTCCAAACCAGTTAGCTTTCTCCTTATGTCACTTACAGACCCATTCCTGAAGGGGCAGAATGGAAATATTTGGTAAAAGCCTCTGCTGCTGAATCCAGGGATGCAATTCAGTGGAAGAGAAACTCTGAGTTTATTTTTATATAGAAAAAAGAGCCTTTGAGAACATAGTAATTCAGCCCAGGCTTTAGACTGCTGCTCCATCTTGCAGAAGGGAGGATTAAAATATCAGAAATACATATAGAAAAGTCACTTACACCCTCAGCTTCCAAACCCATATCTGTGGAAATCTGCAGGTCAGAAAATGCTTGTTTCGTCCCACTTAATCAGGACAATACAATACAAAGATATATAGAGACAAACATGGAAAGCTGAATGTTTTCACCATGCCCTGTACCTTTTGCCTTCTAACAACACAGATTATTTGCAGTAGGGATCTTATTAACTCTATTTATACTGCACCTAACAGAAAGGGGCCCCGAGAATGGATTTGGTCCTAGATAATTTCATACTATAAAATAAATTTTATGCTAAATAAATACGTACAGAAAAATACTGGTAAAATCTGTCCTATTCTAAGGCTTAATAACAAATATACTATTTGGTGCATAATAGGCAATTCATTTTGCTATGCATTTACTATATTTAAAACATAAAGCACTTAAGGATATTTGGAGTATGGAAGGCACTATTATAAAATCAATTTCTATTCTGGTTTATAACCCAACCACTTAAAGTCTTAATTTGCTACCATTCACTTTCTCATATTCTGCCTCGTTAAAAGTGGGACCAGCTACCTCCTGAACTCTGCTCATGTGCTTCTTAGAGCTAAACTATTTAATTATTGTCTACCACATCCACTGCCTCCGCTTGCTTATTGCCTACATTTATGCACGTACAGCACCAGTTCAGGTTGTTTGCAGTTGCTTGAGAACCTGCTGCCTCTTTTTCTGAGCCTTGAAGGAGGGAGACTTTGGTTTCAGTGAGCGATATCCCTTTACGCTTTACAAATAAACAAACAGGAGAGTAACTGGCAGGAAGTCACGGCCCTTTGGCGAGCAGGGCTCCGGCTCAGCAGAGGGCAAACGAGGCAGCATCATTTTCACTCCAGCACAAAGTGTCTATTCTTGAGGACTTGACCAAAGGAAGCAAAAGCAGAGGGACGACTAGCAAAGCACATCTGCAGGGCTGTATTTCACAGGAAGCAATGCAGCTCCTCTGCAGATAAGTTTCACTGAAGAACAAAGACTGATTTTGTTTGGTGCTTCAAGAATGATGCATTGAACCTGGACTGAGCTTTTCAATCCCTGAAAACAGGGCTTAGAGAGTGAAACTTAATTTCTCTCTCACCCTTGTTCAAATTAGCTGCGTGATTTTCAAATTATCCCTATTCTTAAGATATGAAGAAAGCTTAAAAAACACCCACTAAGCTCCAACTAGGTTTACATGTTTTATTTATTGATTTTGCAGACTACATCCAAGTGAGTGCATGTGAGATAAATGTCAGAGCAACAATATCTAAACCAGTTACACAAAACTTATCCCCCAATGCTGAACTGCCTTAGAGCTTTAGAAGCAAAATATTTACTACTAAGAACAAGATAAATGGTGTAATAACACATCAGCAGGCAGCATTGTCACTGATTGCAAACATATTTTGAGCTTACATCTTTCCTTCATATCATAGCCTCAGAGGCATACTACCCACCACTACAATTGGTTTTCCAGCAGCTCAACATTCAACATGAGATAATGAGGTATGTTTTTGAATGATACAAGCAGCATTAGATGTAGTGGGAGCCAAAAACATGATCATATGAAAAGTAAATAGCAGAGCAAAGATTACCTTTTGCCCTCTCTTTTAGCTTGAGCAGCATATTCCAATAAGTGAAGAAGAGACACTGTCAAATACTTTTTTATAGTTTAATTTTCTTTTTTTAAATCTCCATTGCTTGCAATGCCCTTGCCCTCTTTAAGAGCTACAGAATAAAATTCCTTTCTCTGTCAATTTTATACTTTCTCTCTCAGCAAAGAATGATTGGGGAATAAAAAAAAAAAGCTCCACCCTAAAACTTCAGCCCCTCCCCAAGAGAAGAATTAGAGATAAAGGTTAAAGATAAGAAGTTTTCAATCAAAATTTAAAGGAAACAATAAGTTCAAAGGAAGGTCATCTGTCCTAGTCCTAATTATTGCTCATTTCCACTGTGCCCAGCTCTGTAAAACGAGTGAAGCCTTTTACCGCTAACTACAGCTTCCAGTAAGTGCAGTCTTGGAGAGATTTGCTCTTTAAGGAGGACAATTAGGTCTTTTCTCAAAATAATTTTTTAGCATTTTGGGGGCAGAAATTGTGAAACGTGATGAGACCAAGGTAAGAGTGGTCTGGGGGAGGTCCCTGGATCTGTGCGATATCTCTATAGCAGCTCGGTGATGCTTATTCTAAGAATTCCCCTTGGTGACCACCTGATCTGGAGTCGTACCGTGACTGGAAGGACAATGTTGTTTGTACTGGCTCGGGATGTGGGGACTGGGAACCATGCAGGGCAGATGGGATCACCTGGGAAGGTAGGCTGAGGACTGGATGTTTTCTCTGGCTTGGCAGTCCAGAGCTGGAAGCCGTCCTGGTGAAGAAGAAAATATCCAGAACTCCTGAATTTATAGGGTGAACGCCTCTAATTTTTTTTCCTAACTGCAGCGGAGAAGCTGTCTCTTGGTGAGTATTGATAGAAGTTTTCCTTCAGTTTCAGGACTGATAAGATTATTCTTTAGTTTGTAACTTAAAATCGTATTTCTGCAGACCATTATTTAAACATTTTACCCTTGGTATGTGCTGCATATCACATACAGGAATGCTCTTTATGATTGAGTCAGAATATCGTTTAAACATCACATTCACAAGGTTGCACATCTCTGTATATAACCTGTATTAGGTTAACCTCTCTATTAGCCATGCGACTAAATTTGATTTTATCACCTTCTCTCCTCATGTATTGAAACTCTATAAAAGAAACAGTAACACAAAGAACTCATCTCCCTGTTCCCCTTCCCCACCTTCCAGTCCGTACAAGTGATTCAAGAGTTAATTGTTTGGCATCACATCTACTGATTACTCTCTAGCAATGCACCATTACACCCTTTTGTTACAGTAGGCATTTGGGTCAGCAGATGCCATGGTGGCAGTGAGAAAAGCTTTGCCTGCATCTTTTCTAGCCTTCCCTGTAAACTTCACCAAACTTTCCTCTTTTATCCTTTTCTGGAGGGTTCCGCAGGGAAGCTGCTCAGCTCTCCAATGCACTGAACAACATCCACCATTAGGCTGGTTTCTCCAGCCCAACTTCCAATATATTTAAAAAAAAAACCTGAAAGAATTGGAGACTAATTCACAGCATAGCCAACAACTCCATCACAACAGAGAAACCTCATCCAGCAACTGAAGTTATTCTTTTGCCAAAGGAACAGGCAACTGCTAGCCACGTAAATTTAGCACATCACCTAGAGGAGACTGTTTCATAAAGCAGTACGTTTCAACCTCTGGTTCATGGCTCACAGTAAGTTCTTTAGTTGTTATGTTTTTTTCTGCCCACTTCTAACTGTAATGAATCTACCACACAAATCTGAAACTTAGGCATCCACTCCTATGTGTGGAAGCACCCAACATTGGGAAGCAGACCTAATTAAACATCCAAAGATTGGTCTGGTTTTCAGTTGTTTGCAGCAAATGGAGATGCCAACACCAGACAAAATGGTCTTGGAAGAAAGGTCAAGTGCTTCCTCACTTAAAAAGGGAAAGAAATAGCCCCAAAAGAATTTGAAGACAGAAAGAGACTGAAGCAGAAGATGTAAATCAAGCCAACTGGATTTCCAGACAGGACACGCTCAGTGGAGAAAGACCCACCACTGAATATTTAGTACTGCAATCACTCAGCGTATTTTTCCTGTGGTATTTCCCGACAAGGACTATCCAAGATGGGAACCCTCTGTGGGAAGTTCAAGCAAGGAGGGATTTGGATTTTAACGGGGCTGGAGGTCTGCACATCTGCCACAGCCACGGGTGTAGTGTGTGCCATGGTGCCAGCTGATGCTGCTGAAGGCAGAGGCCAGCACAGTGACAAGATGTGTCCTCTGTAGGGACATCCTTCTTTAATTACTGTGCTTGCAGCCTCCTGCACCTTTCCCACCTTTCTTTCCCCCCTAGAACACAAAGGAGGAGGGGAGGCAAATAGCAACTGGCTGTCAGCTGACTCTGGAGGAAAATTAGATGGAAAGAAGAAGAGGAAGGAAAATCCCCTCAGAGATAGTTCTTTTTGACCACCTCTCTGATCAGTGCTTCCTGCTTCCCCCTCTGAAATCCTCTGGCAGCCTTGCTGCTGTGGATGGGCAAACAGTCCAGCAACAGCAGCCTGAAGCCAGGAGGTGAAAGAAAAGACTCTCACTAGCTACAGAAGACACAGATGTTGTGAGAGGATGTGCTTTTGGACATGGAGCTGCTATGAAATGCACTGGAGGCAACTGGGCACTGATCATCCTTTCCTCTCCCCAGGTATCTCTCAGACTGTACCAAAGTTTGCTGGTTGAGAAGATATGCAAAGCAGAATGTGTGCAATTTATTGTGTCCAGCAATAAACAAAATATTAAGTGCATTTTTAATGCTGTAAAACCTTTTAAAAGACTTTTAAACCTTTCTCTGTGGGACATAATTAAACTTGTTTTGCTATCTGCAACAGGCCTGGCCTCCAAACACATAATTAAGCAGTCAAAATTGCAAAATTGGTTTGTTTGGTTCCCACACTACACAAATACTGTTAAAAGCTTTCTCATTTGTCAGTTATTGCACTGTAATTGACGGTCTACGGGCAACACAATTACGCGAGTTTGGAGCTTGAAGACCAAATCCATGTCTTCCCTTAATTTCCCAACACTGCATATTTTACACGGTGTTTTCTCTATGGTTTCAGTGGCTGCATGCATTCAGGTAACGTAGCAGCTACAACTTCAAATAAAAGATTTAAAGCTTCTTAAGCATAAAGTATCTTTTTCTTTATTTCTGAGGCAGAGGGTTATGCTTTACCGTAGCTAATTACACCATCTCTAACCACTGGGAGGATTCATAAGCACCAGCATATGCAGAATGACTGGCTACGTTTTGTAGCTCAGTTCTTATGGACACAGATATGTGTCCTGGAGACCAGAAACACCATATGCTCTAAGAAGGAAATGCTGGGGCTTCTGCATTGTCTTATGTGTTCCTCCTGTTCCTCACACTACCCTACAGTGGTCTGGTCTGGTACCAGGTCACATACTATTCAATGCTTTTACACATAAGAAAGAAGTATGCTATTGTGCATATCTTGTACCCACAAGATTTTTTTATTCAATGATAATCTGTGATCTATTAAAAAAAAAAAAGAAAAAATGCAGGAGGTTATGTATAAATCATTTAAGCAAGTTTTCTTCAGGATTTCCAGCAGTAGCTTTTTAGCACTATCAATCAGCCAGAGAATATTTCTAGCACAATTGTATTGCTAGGACTTCAAATCTTAATGGAAAAAGCCTAGATTACAAGGATGTGAACAAAAGTACTTCAGAAATATCTGAGAAAAGAAAAGAATTGAAGGAGCCTGACATTCTCTCACAGGTTTTCCAATCTATTATCTAGCAGTCCTTTAGTGCTCAAGATCCCACAGGACAGTTCAAAATACACAGAAAGATTATTACTTGCCATTAAACATACCAGCTAAAGCGAGGCTTTTAAACCCCAACATCACACAGGGGTCTGTGTAAAATATCAAAACCCTTGGAGGATCACCAGAAAGAACATAAGGAAGATACAATACTCCTATGTGCTTTTGTGGGTGACAGGGGGAACCACAGTCTGCTCTTTCAAGAGTTGAGAGACTGTTCACAATCTGGACTTGTACTTATTTTCCAGCAGGAATTCCAATGTGCCAAAGACCAAAGGTCCAGACTAATTTCTGGAAAGAGGAATCATCTCAGCTTTGAATCTACCATGCCAGGGTGTTTCACCAGAACTTCGCTCATGAAGTTTAAAGGAAGAGAGAGGTGAACTTGGGGCAGCAAATGAAACTGCTTGAGGAAGCATGTGGTAGGAGTCCATGCTGCAGGGTACTCCAGATGCTCCAAGTTTTATTAGTTCAGAAGCTTCCTGAGAACAGTACATGCTAGAAATATTTGCTAATACTAGCTCTTCAGAGTCAGAGTCCCCCCCATCTCATTTTCCCCTCTTTCTGTGTGTCCCTCTATGTTAATGTAGGCAAGTAGCCTTCCATACTTACTCACAAATTAAATAGCTTTGCTATTTAAAAGGCCGAAGGCACAATTCTGCTCCCATCTCTATGGATACAAGGTTGCGCTTTCAAAAGCAGACACAATTAGACTTTGGTTACACCTACATAAAATGACTGTTTTAGGAGAGGTGCTTTGGATTTACAGTGGTGTAAGCAAAGTTTAGCCCCTGCAGTAGATGTTCCAGGGGGTTTAAAGAAGTGATAATTTTATATGGCTTAAAACAGAATTGGAAAACACTAACAACCTTCCACGCAATTTTTTCTAATAGGTAGGTTAGTGTAAGTGTCTGTTCCTTCAGTTACTTTGTACTTTCAATTATTGGCATTTGACTTCTGTGGCTTTGGCAGCCGTAGTCAGCTTCCTCTAATTAACAAAGAATGAGAAAGGATTTCTATGCATTTAAATGCACACATCAATATGGACAACATTACACCAGCTTCATCCACTGAGAGATGCAGAGAACTTGTTTGCACCCCAGGCTGACTTTTCTGCAGATGCAGCTTAATCATCACACCTTTGCTAAACCCAGGGTATTCAGAGTTGTGCTGCCGTACCTAATGCTGTGGCAGTGCTTCTGTAAAAGCTCTTATTTTCAGGCACTGTACTGATTTGGATGAAGAAATTCAGTCTTCTGTGAATGCTGGCATTTGGAGTCATGCAGTTTGTCTGCATACAAACAGAAACACCTTCACATCTGAGACACATTTAGCTATACACCTGAGCATATAGATATTGCACTACTACATGCAGAGAAGATGTGGCTCCTCCATCCCTGGAGGGGTTCAAGGCCAGGTTGGATGGGGCTTTGAGAAACCACCTCTGGTGGGAGTTGTCCCTGCCCAGGGCTTGGGGGGTGGAACTAGATGATCTTTAAGATCCTTTCCAACACAAACCATTCTATGCAGTTCTCAGAAGCTACAAACTACATGTCCTTTGCCAATCACAACCTACCTTCTATTGACATTATTATTTTAAAAGAAATAAATTAAGTGGTTTTGCAAGTTCTCAATCTAATCAAGAAATGAGAAGGATGTTAACAGAAGCTCCAAGTGCCTGACAATGAAAAAAAAGCTTCAAAGCCTTGATTTGCTACTGCTTAGCATTTGCAATCAAATAGCACCTTGGGTATCTATATAAGCATTTACAGGACCTCGAAATGAACATGTCTCTGTGCCTATACATTATAGCAAAAGTCATGGAATCCCACAAAGATCCTTTTTTAAACTGTTGTTTTATCCAGCTTCGCCTTTATTGGGGAGGGTGGTGAGGGGCACAATTAAACTTCTCTTTTCTCTGAGCAAAAGTTAGGTGTTGCAGAATAAAAAAAAAAAAAAAAGCCTAGGCTGTTCTGCCTGCCTCCTCCCTGCCACTATAGCATACAGGAACCAGACTGCAGGGAACATCAATCTTGTCTCTCCCTGTCAGCCCCAGGTTCTCTTTTTAATGCTCTGTGGTTGTGAGGATGGTGGGATGTGCAGACTGCTGGTGTGGAGTCCCTCCCACTCTGCTGCAAAGGATAATTCCCTGCTCCTGGGCACCTTGTCCTCTTCAATCACTGCTGAGCTGGGAGGACTGTCTATGCTTCAGCTCGCCTCTCAACGAAGCTTTGGAGGAGGATCCAGGCCAGTTGGATGGTGGAGGTTGGACATCAGCGAGCTGGGCCCTCAGTAATTAATGGTTCATAAAGATTTCTGGTATCTGACACGAGCCTGGTTACGTGACTGCATCAATCTGTTCCAGGGGATGATCTGAGAAGTGAGAGGAATAGCTCTGTGCAATTGCTCTCACAGCTCTGCCTGGGGAAGGATGCTGGCCAGGCTTCTTCCAGGTCTTCTGTTATTAACCATAACATCCCCTTTGTTCTCTGACAAGGAGTGTAAATAGCCCCCAAAAATCAAAGGACAAGAGGTCAGGTATTTTCAAGCCATACTTCTCAGGTTTGTGTCAACTATTCCTCTCCTTTGCTGAAGAGCGTTTTACTGAAGAGTAAGCAAATTATGAAAAACTGGGGGGAGCTTCATTCAAGTAAGGTAATTTTCATGGTTGTGTTTGCTTGCAGTAGGAATTACCAAATCACTAAAACCCCCCTGGATCCTGCTGAGGGGTCTCAGAAAGAATGATGTATACACAGGCATTCAAGCTACTTTGTCTGGAAACCAAATAACAGAACACTGATATTTTTTCAAACACTAAATAACAGTCAAAAGGTAGCTGCAGCAGTAAGAGCTGGGTGTGGAAGGAATACTACCTTCACACAAGAAGCATTGGAGTTTGTGGGAAGAACCTTAATTCAGAGTTGAACTTCATGCACTTCGTTCAGAATTCTATCCCCAACCCATTTTTTTAAACCAATAATTGAATTTATTGTTTAAAAAAAAATACTAAAATGCCTCCTGACCCTTGGAAGATGCTTTATTTCCACTGAGGATCCTTTCCAAAAATGCTTTGATTAAATGAAGAAAAAGGAAAGATAAATAGACAGTTAAATATCCTCTAATAAGAAAAGTTAATAAGGAAAATGGCTCTAATATTTCTTTCTCTCATAATGGTTCCATTGTTTTGATTTTTACAGGCATAAGTGAAGCATACATCCAGCAATGCATTCCCATGACTAAATCACCTGTAAGATTGCATTTTGCATTTGAAAGCTCTTTCACAATGTCTTTCCCAGAGTAGATGCCCCCGCTTCCTCGATGTGGTTAAGCAATTTTGCACAATCACGTAATAGATTAAATTAGACTTAGTCTTCTTTGAACATTTTTATACTAGGTCCGGGTTATAGATGGAACTTGGCAACATCAATTCTCATTGAAGAAGCTTACTTGAGGGCACTTACCACTTTGCAGGAAAGGCTTAACTTGAAGAATCAAAAAATCAGAACACAAACCTTCACTTGTACAGAACAAATATGCTCCATTCTCAGTGACCTTAGTTTTTTTTTCATCCCCTGCCACCTATCAGCTGGAATATCAAGTCATGCCATTTTCCACTGTTCCATAAACACCTTTTCAAGGTGGGAAAACAAACCCCACTACACTCAATACCCCAATGTAGTACCCCATTAAGGGGAGAGAGGCTTTGAGTAAAAATGAAAAGGTTGCAAATTCTTTTGTGTAGCCAACAACAAACTACCCATTCATGTCACTGATGAAACATGGAAGCCAGTAGCAGGAAAAATGAACACTAAATACTTGCTTTCATCTTTAAAATTTAAATAGTATTTAATGAAGGCATTAATTAGCCAAAGAAACATTTTGTGGATATTTGCCATGACATACAATAGACTCAAGGAGTCCATTTGTGGGAAAAAATACCCTTGATCAGGCAGTCTGCATTTAATAACATAACAGAGGACATAAGCATTTCATAAGAAATAATGTAATAATCAGGCCTGATTTTCTACTACCTGGCTTGTATTTAAAGGCCTGGTTCAAGGTGCAAGTGGAAAGTTTCCCTTTGATCTCAGGTGGTTTTGGCTGGGTGCTGCTTAATAACAACTTGGTTAATGAAGCATCTGTTCACTACTGAATGTGACACTAATTTTCTGGCATTTTACAACTTTTCTAAATATTATAGAAAGTGTCTACACTTGGATTTTCTTAATAATGAGGAAAAACGCAGCAGCTGACACTGTCTTAGCCAATAGAATCTCTAATAGTTTTCTATTCATAACATATGCTGAGTTTAATACTTTTTTTAAACGCTGAAAAGGGGGATTTTGGTACCTACCCCTGACAATAAGGGAAGAACCTTCATTTACTCCTATGCTACCATCCTGCTGAGGCTCTATCACTGTTCATGTTCCCTTTCCTTCAAGTTACTGTTTGCTTTGTTTTGCTCTGAATGAAACCAAAGAATCTGAAAGTGAAAGTTATTTAGGTTGAAACTGTAAACCACATGAAACCCTTAATATAATGTAGGTTTGGTTTTTTTCCCTTCTAAGCGTAGTTAGAATTCTAGCCAAATTGGTAAACACGATCAGAGCTTCAAGTTGTTGAGTGAGAAACAAAAATTTCCCCAAAATCTGAAAAACAAATCACTTTTGCCTTATTTTAGGGATTTCTGTGGAGAACATTAAACAGCCCTGTGTAACAGGATTAAAATAAGTTTACCTTCCAGGGTCTGAAATTTCTTCCTCTGGGTTTAATGACAGTTTTATTAGCATAAGCTAATGCAGGATTAGACCTTAAATATTCAAATCCCAACACTTCCTGGAATTAATCTAGAAAGGGGAAAATTTCAGACTGTTCCCTACCTAAAATAATCTGTTTCACCAATGTGCTTATATGGTCAATTCTTCTAATAGGTGTTTTAGAAAATGGGATATCGAGTCACTAATTAATTTACTTTTGGCGCAATTTGTGCAGAATACTCCTGAACTATTAGCACTCTGGTCTGAAGGACAAAATTACTTTGACAAAATCATGCCTGGGGGCTCCTCCGTGACATGTTGAGAGGCTGAGACTTTTGGTACACGTCTGGAATTGACAGTGACTCAATAACTAAGGATATCCTTTTGTATTCATTTGTGCGATAACCTCGCTTTTGTTGGCAGAGGAATATGTTGTCTTTTAACCTGACTTAAGGAGCTGGCCCTAGAATAAGTCTTCATCATTTTGGATAGCAAGTTGGAATGAAGATTATTTTGACAGATGGGATCTAGCCTGTCTAATATGCATTTTACCTGCTCCATAAATATTGATGACTTTAATACATTTTTGTTCTGCCATATGCTTCTTAAAGGTACACTTCCAAAACTTGACTTGGCTGCATGATTTAGATGGAATTAATCTCCATTTTGTAGCACTATAAATGAGATCAGAATCACATAGATTGTGTCTGACGTTGGAAGATTAAAAATGATGTGTGTGTGTGGGCACAGGGGGATAACTCCAACAGATTTGCATCCCAGTTCCACCCATATAGTCCTGAGGTCATGGACATTACAGAGGGACACTGTGCAGGTGGAAGGCTTCTATATAATATAAGTTGCACAGAAAGATCTGGGCAAGGAAAACCCCATGAGGTCCTGCCACTTGGACAATGTTTGAAGCAATTTTTGTGAAACACTTCAGCTCAGTGAACTTTCATGCCTCCCATATCAAATAGTCCAAGTAAAAAACAAAATTCGGAAGGAAGATGCTCTTGTTAGATACCTACTGAATCAGCTTTTTAAGACCCACACCTGCATGAGCATCTCTTAAAATGCAGATTGATACGCTGTACAGATATTCCTCTGCACAAGCACTCTTTCCTCAATCCTGCCATTTAAATGACGTACCACTGCAGGCTTTTTGGGAGAAACATTCGCTTTATATCAGGACGATTTCTTTGAACTCTTGTCATTTCCAAGGCAGATGGGGCGTACAGTGACAATTAGCTCTCATTAACAACACCACTTCCCTGCTTCTCCACCAAGGTTACAGACCCGTTCACAGTGCTGTAACTGAAATGGGAGTGGGGCCAGGGCTGCTGGCAGGAAAAGGGGAGATGTGGGCTAGCGAAAGCCCAAGAACTATTCCCCCAGGCTCCAGTAGCCTTGAAAAAAGCAGCACTGCTTCCAATGGGAGCAGCCTCGTGCCCCTCGGCTGGGAGAAGTTGGCTTTCACTCCCAGCAGTTTTCCCTCGTTTGAATTTGCCACCTTGTCTCATGGAGCAAAAGAGCCAGCTGTATTGCCACCCCTCTTCACATCATGCTTCTGCTGCTTCTTTTGCCCACTCTAATTAGAAATTCCTCAAATAATGCCTGGGACTTCCTCGGTGCATATATTTTTTAAACTAATTCTATAATATATGTAATACAGCAATACACAAAAATTATGGCATGCCCTTCATAGTAAAGTGTGGAAATCGCTAGAAAATTTCAGGAAATACTAAAATAATGTACTTTGGTTTTTGTTACAGTTGGAAATAATACAAAGGTATCGTTTTTATAAAGAAAAAACGATTTTAAATCAGCAGTTTTGCAGGTTCTTAGTGAATAGAATTTCCCTCACAATTAAAAAAATGAAAAAGCTATAAAGTGACAACTTAATATAATTGCATTTTCTCAAAAGCTAGTGAAAGAAATAGTTCCCTACTGTCACGTGTACATTTTTTCTAGTGATTTGAGAAAAATTAGAGATCAGAACTTAAAAAAATCAGATTATAATATTAACATATACTAATATTTTCCCATCTTTAAACAGTTATTTTGCTTTTTTGTAAAGTATCTGATTTTACTTCCTCCCCTTTACAAGGGGAAAGATACCAAAGTTTGTCAGAAAAGAAGGAAAACAGAACTAGAAAACCTGCTGAGAATATTTGCAGCATGCTTTGCTTGACAAATAATAACCACTTCAGGGGTGAGCATGAAAAAGGAGAGGTTAATGGTCTGGCTGATGCACGGGTACGTTAGTAGTGGCCGAAGCTCAGTTTGTTGGCACTGAAATCAGACAGGAGACCATATACAGCACAGTACTTGCAACAGAAATATAGGCGAGTAAGTCCTTTAGCTTTGTTACCCAAAATATATAAATATATTACAGAATTACTCTAACCACCATGCAATACTGTCAGGAAGGTTTTTTTGCAAAGTGCATTTATGTAAATTATCTTCAAATTAAACAAATAATTTCCTAGTCTTTTTTTTTTCCTCAGACAAATTTTAAGTGGCTTGGTCTATATCTGCTCTCACTAGTTTAACTGGGCTTTCAACTACATCTGTCTACAGGGCTATGAATAGAAGCAAGACGCTTGCTAGAAGAATTCACAGTCAGGTTTTATCCCCATGCACTGACACACAGGTTGGTTTTTATCAGAATTTAAAACTATGGTGGCAGCACTGTGTGGAAAAGCAGAGTACTCGCTGTGGAGAGGATGGGCCACAAAGGATGTTTTGTATAAGATTTGGTTGCCTGAAGAGACTTAAACTGGCTACACAAAGGTAAACTCTATATAAGCCATGCCCACTCACAGAAGCAGACAGTATTCTGTTGGGAAATGCACCATGTTTTCTATACATCCAACACACCCTTGCTATGCAAGTTAAAGGTTGCAAAAAGCTCACCTGACCATATTATAAAAAGAAATTATATATGATTTGGAAGAAAGCCAACAACATAGACCAATCAGAGGTTCAAAGATAGGTCAGGTCCTTACTAGATGTAAATCAGCAAAACATCCCTGTCTTTTGTGTACTGAAATCAATTTTTTCCAGCTACATCCTTGCTCTGGTTGGATGAGACACAAAGGAAATCCAGATACTACAAGAAGGGCTGCCATTTCTGAAGCCAACAGTAATTTCTATTTTAGCTCATAATAAGAGCTTTAGAGGTGTCCAGGAGTCAGTACTCAGTTGGAGCAGAGTATGCTAATTTGTGCAGGTGCTAAAACACAGTAGCTTGGCAGCTGTGAATAGGAAAGGGAAAAATAAGTGCTTCTCCATCTTTCAGTAGTGATTTGACATCTCTAAATGCAGGCAAAGGCTGAATCAGTTGAGAAGGTTGGTTTAACCAAACATTCAAGTAGGAATATATAAAATAAGACAGAAACACAATGAGAAATGGCTTCCCTTGAGTGGCTTCTAGGTAGACCAAAATTGCAGTGGGTAAAACCTCTTTCAGAACTATTTTATTTACTTATTTTTTTGCCACTGTTCCTTTAGTACCAGTTCTGGAAATGCTGAAGCAAATTAGAGCTGCTGTGACAGCACAGGTTAACCAAACATCTGTAACCCTCAGAAGAGGTGAAGTCTATTTGTGTTCACTCTCAGGTAAAGCTTCTCCTTTTGTTCTTACTTGATTCAAACAGTTTTACAGGTACTTAGTCATTTGCATTTTTGCAGGGATTTAGCTGTGATTGGGATGGCAGTGGCTGCTGTAAGTTCACAGCTCTGCCTGCTGTATACCAGTACCATGCTTAACTACCACCTGTGAATTGCATCAAGGTTTACAACAGCCTGGTCCTCAAAAACCTGCCAGTGTTTGGATTGGGGAACTGCTCACTGCACTCAGAGTCGGGCACGCACTGGGCACAACACATTTATGTGTTCCTTGCTTCACCCTCAGTTCCCAGCAGTGTTTTCTTTTTGCCAGTTTACACCACAAAAGTGGACAGTTACACAGAAATATCCACAACAGTTCCAAGAATCTCATTTCAGAGTGATAATAGGTAAGTTAACTTCTACACAGAATGGTTGGATCTTTCTCTTTTGCCTTCATTTCCCTTCACAACCATTACTTTGCATTTAGTAGCCTGGATTTCCAGGTGCTATTTTGTCACCTCTTTACGCAGCTTTATGATGTCTTTGTCCAATACTTAGTTTTGACAACATTAAAGATCAAAGAATCTCTTACAACTTCTTTTTGTTTGTTTGCTCTTTCCTCACTATTATAAACCCAAGACTTCCATTTATTTTATGGAAAGTCAAGTTTCTTTACCAGTTATGCTGTACTCAATAACTATATTAAAGAAGTTCTGAAAGTGTAGTCTTGAAGGACACCTGTGGCTCACATTCTTTTCAGTGTTTCCACCTATTCAATTCTTCCAATTCTTGATCTACTGAACTTTAAGTAATTACATTGCACGGTCATGTTATTCTGTAGATCTGATGCCCCTGCAGTCCCTGAATGCTCCTGCTCATGCACATTGTCTGTGATGACTGATTTTCAAATTCATTTCGGTAGAACACCAGAGAACACAACTAGCAACTCCAAAAAATTTATCTGAATGATTTCTTAACAAAAAAGAAATATTTATAGGCAAGACAAACTATTCACTTGTGAGTAGATCAAAATTCTCTCAGGCCTTCCAAGCTAGGGACTGTGACTCTTGCTATCTTTAAGGCTCAGCACAATAGTCTTAAAGATGACTAACACAGCTGGTTTCTGCTTTCAGAATAGAAAAGATAACAATTTTTGAAGTTAAAGAAAATCACTAAACTGAGGGAAGAGGAAGGGTTACACAGGTGTGAGGAGAATGTAAAGTTAGGTCTGAAAAAAAACATACTTAAGACACACTCAAAAATATTGACCTTAAGTGGAAAATAATTTATGTCAAGTCTTCACAAAGCAAACGTGTTTGTTGCTTCTAGTTTTGAGTTAGTTTGACTTAACACATTTATAGAGTCCCTCCTGTTTAGTGAGACCATAATATAGATAACAAACTAGGGGCATCCCTCAGGAGCTCTCAACACCTTTTTAAGAGAAAGAAGACCCTGAAGATACCCAAAGAATCCAAGAGTCTTTCAACCATTTTTCTTCAATCTGACTGTCATTAACTGTTGTACCTAGACAATCAGCTATTCAAAACATAAATGAGTTCAGTTTTGGGTTCAAGTTCAGGAAATTCTTAACTTGGTGAATAAGAAGTTCCACTGACATTACTTTGCATTTCCTGTCAAAGCACCTCTCCCAGGAAAGCAGGTTCTGCAGGTCTGATTCAGAAAGGACAAGTGTGCAATTTTAAACATCTGTGTTATCTGACAGCATCAATGACTACAGTAGAAAAGCCAAAGCCACAACTGTTTCTGATAGACCTAAATCATTTGGAAGCCAGGATTGTGAAAGCACGAAAACAACACGTTCATAATTCCTGGGCTGCTGAAGTCCGCTAACAAGCTTTATTTCTATGCTTTCTTTTTCCTAAAACGTACAAATTTACTTCTGAAGTCAGGAACATTGGGTACTCTGTAACAGAGCTCAGGAGCTTCTTTTGTAGCCTTAATGTATCACAGAATGCCCCCAGAGGAATAACCTTTTGCCTCATTACTTTGTTTACCATAGCATTTCTTGATTTAATAAATAAGGTAGCTAACATAATTCAGTGAAACATCAAAACTTTTACTTGTTCCTAAGGTTCTGTTATTGCTATTTAAAGTTATTTCATTACTTCAGAGGACTTATTTCAAATCACTGCCACATCTTTCTTTTGTTCACATTCCCATAACATGCAAGAAATGAGGAAAACTCTTTTCTTGATTACCTTCTCCTCAATCTCATTACTTCATGTTTTTTATTTTGAATTCTGTAATTCATTCAAGTTTCTAGACTATTCCAAACCATTCAAATTTAAATTACATGCTTCATTAGCAAGTAACATCTTTTCATAAAGGCTTTTTTGGTTAGAAGCAGCATAATTTTAGTCCCACCAATACTGACAGTCCTCCTCAGTTTTAGTCTTCTCTGTAGTTCTAATTTTTAGAATACTCTATTACTAATACCCAACTCTAGGGATTTACATGTGTATTGATTAGGAAGGAATGCCTATAATCCTAACAACCTCATTAACCATGTAGTTCCACCCAGAGAAGTACTTCATCTTGTCTCAAGAACACTTCCTAAATACGGTACTTCAGTGGCTTTATTCCTGTCTGCTTCAACAAGTAACAGTTCCATTTTCACCATCCCTTCCAGAACTATTTTATATTCTTCTTTGCTCAAGGGTTAATTTCCCACCATAGAAAGTGCTTTTAAGGCCTCTGCAAACTCTTTCATCAGCCTTTTATTTACCCAGTCTTGTGCAGTGGCTAATGTATAGTCAGATTCAGGAAGCAGAACAACAGTTTTGTATTCTTCCTTCTTCCATATATATAGGACGTGACCTAGCCATATAAAACTGTATTTCTGAGCCTAAGGTTCTATTTTGAGAAAGTGGAAATAATAATCCATATACAAGTGTAAAGAAATGTGTGATTTTAAATAATACTGTCTTACCAACCTTACATACATTTATTCTTTCATATACACTGGAACAATTTCTAGTGCAAAAGAGTTTCAACCTTCAGTGCAGACATTGTTTAATTTCTCATGTTAAGTCTTTTCGGGTTGAGTACAAAACCAGTGACCTTCACTGAATTATGAGAGCTATTGGGAACACTTTATGCTTCCATCTCTACTTCTTACTCATGCATTTCCTGACTGATAAAGACAGGAGGGGAAGACTTAAGTCCACTGCTGATGTGGGGAGGATAGACTACTGACTTGTGCAAAAGAAAGTTCTGCCTGGTATTAATAAAAAAAAAAAGAAAAACATAATTCCTAAACCAAAGCAAATGCTCTTCATCTGCTCCTTAGCTATGCAGTATCTTGTCTTTTATTTTTTGCTTGAGATGTCAAAAGTTGTGAAGACTAAGGAAATACCTTCTGCAAAACATGGATACATCTGGTTCCTTGATTGCATTGTCAACTCCGGTAAGGAAACAGACAGATATTGAAGTCAACAGGACAAACATTTTACATAAGTATATGCATGACTAAATTGATAGCATTACCAAATGCCTTTTATATTGGAAATGGAATGCTATCATTAATTTTCAGAGTGCTGCAGCAGCAGGAAGACTACTCATTAAGTTAAATCAAAAATCAACTTCTGAATGGATTCAGTGTTGGAAATAAGCACAGTTGTCATTTATTTTGATATAAATGAAGACTCACAACAGTTTCCCCCCTCCCCACCCTGTTCCTCCGTTATGTTTGTTTGATTCAGTGCTCCCTCTGGGCCACACAGGTGTACATGCTACAGAAATTTGGCTGGATGTGCATTTATCTATTCCATCCAAACACAAGACTTCTCGGGAAGCTCTTAGCTTCCACTTAGAGAAAAAGAAAATCACATTATGTTAATGGCAAATCAAAACTCAGCATTAGTAATTGCTGAAAATTCTCTAAAAACCTGCACAGTTAGTGGTAGTGGCACCCCAGTACTTCACAGCTCTGACCCTCTGCTCCCGTATGGTGCAGTTCTGCAACAGAAACCCATACCAGTAACTGGAACTGGTGTCAACCAGAGCCAGAGGGAACGGCATGAGATCCTGATTTGTAAATATCACTGGACCACTCTGAAGTGGGCTCATTTCTGGCTTTGCCTTAAGCATCACTTGAAGGGCTAATTCTGTTTCATTTCCCTCTGTTTTCAGCTATTTAGCATAATTAATTTGATCAGCACAGCGAAAAAGAGTTCTTCTTTCTCTCACGCTGCAATGATGTGATTTCTTTGACCCCTTTTTCTATCTTTTACATACAAGAGGTTCACATGGTTAGAAATGGTGACTGTTGCATTGTTAGCAGGCATATTGCCAGAATAACTACTTCAATAGGTGGAAAAAAGCATTCATGTATTTCAAAAGTGGCAAAGTGTCAGGTTGCCTCAATATCACATGCACTGTACACCTCCTGTTATGTTGCTCCAGTTAAATATCTTTTCAGGCAACATAATTGATATAACTTTTCAAAAATGTGCAAACTCTGACAAACTGTAGCACTCCATAATAAGAAAATATCACCTTTTAGGAAAAGGTCATGGACACGTCCATTATTAGCAGTTCAACAGTTAACTATTAAGGAGAAACACAGTATTGATTAAATCCAAGCTTGGAGCTAGCTTAATTTTACAAGTTTCAAGGTCATGAAAGTTCTAACAGGCCTACAAGAAGAAAGCTATTGTACCCTGGGAGTCAATTACGCTTAATTATCTTTTTAGAAATTTTTAATGGCAGTAGCTTTTTCTGTTACTACAACTCTGTTACAAACCTCTTAAGCATATGCTTACCTTTAAGAAAGTAAGATGACAACAAAATAAACATATGCTTAAAATCTGTTCCACCTGAAAACACTACTGCTGATTTCTAGCTCACTCTCCCTGTTCTGGGTTAACTGTACTCAAAACACAATGCACGAGATGCTCTTCAGATGGAAGGGAATATTCTGGCCCATTTTCTTCCATTGATTTATCATCCTTACTCTTTTAAAACCTATGTTGATTCTCTAGGGTCTTTGGGAGCAAAGACTACAGTAGATAAGGGATTTACAAGGGTTTCTTCCACCACTGGCACATACTATTATTTCCTCATACAGAACATTCAAAGCAGTTTTGGAGGCTATAAATTTATAAGGAACAAGGCTGATGATGGTCCAATAGATCACAGTGTAATATATTAATAGCACAATGATGTGCTCTCAATTGATATCCCAGATGCAGTCATTGTGGCTTGGGCTCATGAGCATCCACCTCAGTTTCGCACTAACTCAATCATCCTTTTTTTTTTTTTTAAATAGACATGCTATGATAACTAGGTTTTTGTTCAAAGCAGTGATTCTGTAAAACAAGATACTCAAGGTAATACTTTTATTTTTATTTTATGGGCTCTTGTTTTGTTTTGTTTACAATTATCAGTGCCTGCTGTGGGTTCTCCAGAGAGCCTTTTTTCCGAAGCAGGTGCACTTTCAGCTCATGTAATGGATTTACAGATATTTGGCCATAAATAGATAGTGTTAAATGCTGCTGTAAAAATGAGATAAATGTTTATTACCCAAAAGGTTAATAAAAGAATCCACCTGGGACTTTCTAGAAAAGAACTAATCCCTTTAAGCCTGCATTGAACCAGTGACAGTTGTGCAAGATTCACAAGCAAATTGCATCCCTAAAACATCCTAAAAGCAGAAAAAAAAAATATCCCAGACTGCACACCACAGTAAATAGAATGAAAGGCATTCATAAGATAGGTACCATTTATTATCTAATTTAAGCACTTAGTAGCAGCATCTGTTAACAAATAACCACTTTCAGCATTAGATAAGTCCCATGTTAGGTTACTGCTCCTTCCCAACTTCATTATCAAACAGTATGATTTTATCAGAGTAACACAGAAAATCTCAGCTGAAAAAGAGTTCTGAAATGGTCAACAAATAATCCAAAATGTCAACAGGAAGACAAAACAGCACTTGCCAGGCACAAGACTTGTAACGTACATACAATATTTTCACTGAATTGCACAGGTTTAATGGATTAAATATAACTGACATTTTACTTCCCTTACACCTTGCTGTTGAATACAGAAATTATATTTAGTAGCCTGGATGGAGAAAAGAATTTGTCATAGGAGTACAGATGGTATCACAACCATCAAACCTGACAGTTACCAATAACCAAGTGGACCTTATATGATCTGTTCATACAACACTGTCCTTTAATGTAAACTCCTCCATCCAGCCACCTTTCCCAGCTTTCCTTGGGGTTAGGCAAAACTTAGGTTCTTCCCAAATCAATTTCCCTGTGGCCTCCGAATGTTTTCAAGCGTTCTCTTTCCTTGTTTCCACTCATACTTCACTTCTGATAGTTGTATGTCTACTTTTTTCCAAGCAATAAAATGGATAGCAAAAGCTGATTATTCTTGCTAGATGTGATTAGTGGAGTTCAGAGTTATTTGGCCCTCTAAGTTTTAAAGAGCCTGGCTGTCATCTCC
This sequence comes from Scolopax mira, assembly GCA_004320125.1. Lineage (NCBI taxonomy): Eukaryota > Metazoa > Chordata > Aves > Charadriiformes > Scolopacidae > Scolopax > Scolopax mira. The sequence continues at coordinate 16,231 of BJBW01001447.1, read as the reverse complement.
CCCTTCTGGCTGGCTGCTAGAATAATGCAATAAATCGAAGTTTGCTTCCCCAAAGGAATCCAGCTACTACCAAGTATGGTGGAGTTAGGATAGATAAGATAGGTAGATGGTTTCTGGACTACTTGGCAGACGATACCACTTACGTTTCACTCTACATTCTTCTTATTTTTCCAAAGAGCTGACAGATTTTTTTTCTGGATGAGGACTATCTTCTTCAGGGAAGGATGAAAAGCACATAGTAATCTGCATTTATCAAAATGACTACTTGAAGCATACACTACAGATGAACCCTAGTTAAAAGGAGCTAACTGAGATTTGAACTTTCCTAGGGCTGCAAGTATGCTTTTGGGAGCAGGGAGTTACTTATCTCAACAACTGAAAGAATCTGAACTGTAGCTCAACAATAGACGTTTATGTTACAGTTTTCAGCTCCTGAAGTTTTCAGACTAAGATGGAAGGACGAGGCTGGTATGCAACTTCGATGCATTTTGGTGAAAAAAAAATTGCATGATACCAAAATGTGAAACTGAAACAGTGGACAAGGTGCAAACTAGCAAGTTCTAATAGACCTTTTGCCAGTTAAATACAAAATACTCCTTTTTTGACTCTGTATTTGAAAGCTACACAATTATATTCAGTTTTTAGAATGCTGACATAGGATTTAGGGGTTGTGGACTCTAAGGTCATAGCATATGCTATGACCTTTGGCACTTTTTTTTTTGTGCCTCCATTTCCCATTTTGTATAAAAGGAAATATGTCAATGCCTCCTTATAAAGACACAAAAATTAAAACTCTCTCAGGCAGTCAGGGTCTCACACCTAAAATGTTCAAATAGAATTCCGAAGCAAAATTTGGCCAATTGCTATTGTATCTTTTTTTCAGGTCACTCTATTCAAACTCTGGTTTTCTATATATTTCCTCCAAAAGTCATGTATTTTCTCTACACTGTCTTTCCTTTTCCATTTATTATTACTGATACGTTTCCCAGAGCTACAGAATTTTCAGGAAATCTAGCCCTTTATCTTCCCAACCAATACAACCCTAAAAGATTTTTTTTTTTGTTTTGCTATGAACACAGTACTTTAAGATATAACCATTCCCCTAGGCACAACTTTGGCTGTGCATGAGGGAATTTGGAAAATTCTATTTCTTCTGTGCTACAATAGTATTTGCTAGAAATATATTCTGAAGTTAAAGAAGTATCACTGCACATGAAGTTTATGCCTGATGCTTCAATCCCTCCCAAACTTTGTGATATTTTAAGCTAGTGCGTAGCTTCAATTAACCCCGCCTTTGTGTATCCTCAGGTTTGGAGTTCTGCACTGATGAAATAGCCTAACTCCATCCTGAGATTGACAAGTTATTAATTAGGACAGCAGGCCTGTCACAACCTCTAAACCTCACTAGCACTTCCACTAGTTCCTTGGAGGAATGTATTGTCACCTGCTATTGGGATTAAGCTTCTCACTTCCAAAATATAAGCCTCAGTCATGGCAGTAGATTGAAAATGACTCTATTAGTATTTTTGTAGCCCATTGGCCTCTCTTCCTTTTTGATTTTATGGGTGAAGTCTCAGACCACTGAAAACAATGGGAGTTTTGACACTGACTTCACTGGGGCCAGAATTTCACTCTACATATTCTACAGGGAATCCTGAGAGAAAGAATTTAATTAATAACGTAAATTATCAAGTGCAGTAGAACAAAGCCAGCCTTAAAATACCCTCAGTTGTCTCAACAATGGAGATAGTGACTTGGATAACTTCAGGCAGGACATAATCTACATAATCTTGCCATATTGGCTGGGAAAGAAGCAGCCAACGCTGCAAACTCTGGTGTACTAATACTGAATCCTTGTTGAAGGAGAATGCTCAAAGCACTTGGAAAAGACCCATCAGTTAACAATGCTGCTGGATTCCAACAAAGTAAAGGGAAGCTTTTACAAAAGGATGACTGAAGGGTAACATTCTTGGGAGTCCCTGTCATTTGAACTCTTGCCTTGACACAAAGACATTGGAAAAGTGTGCAGCATTCGGACTCAACGTGTGCATATTATCGTTTGCATTGTACCACTCTAGTATTTTAAGTGTTCTACCTGGAAGTCTCCCTGCCCATGGCAGGGAGGTTGGAATTAGATGATCTTTAAGGTCCCTTCTAAAACCTAAAGCATTCTATGATTCTCTAATGAGGCCAGTAACATACAGTGATGGAGATCATATGCAGCATGAGCTACATGCCGCTGGTAGCGATTGCAGATTTGCTTTAAGAGAGTTCTCAGTTGCATTGCTTTCACTTCCACCAGAGTACATCTAGGATATATAGTATCAAGACTAAAAAAAATGAGAAAGGGGTATTTTACAGGAAAACACGCATGCTAGAGTTTTGACGACAGCATTGTATCCCGTTAGAAACATTCACATTTACTGTTGGGTACCCTGAAGAATAGCTGCAGTGCTAAAACATTAGAGCTTTCGCAGCTCTACTGGTTTGGTGACAGCTGCTTTTGTTGGATTAGATTCACAAGAAAAGCTCTAGCCAATGCCATGTAGGTCACCATGTGGGGTTCTAGCACTTGCCACACTGCAAAAAGCATTATTTAAGACCAAGTTTTGTGGATGCGCCAAAGGCCTTCTGTAGCATCTGGGTGTGCTGGTTTCTACTTCAGTGCTCAGAGAGAAATACAGGGTTTCAAGACAGAAAACAGAAAGGGACTAATACAGTTTTTTGTAAAACGCAGAGCAATACCTAGTCTCAGGCAAAAACACAGGCCATCTCAGTCTTAAGCCTATGTATTTATCGAAGCCATCAAAATATAGCTTTATAGTCAGTTTTGAAAACATCCGTAGGCCTGTAGACCTCATGTAGAATTAACACAAGTACAATAGGTAGAAAAGAAACACCACTGAGAATACATATCTAATTGCACCCCAGTCTGTATAATATTAATTTTCACAGTAAAGTTATAGTCAGTCATAATACTTAAAAAAATCCTACCTTTTCCTTCCTACCATTTTCTAGTCAGCCTTTCTCAAAGCACCTCCAAATGAATACTATTTAACTGCTGTTTTTAAACAGAAAGGACTAAGTTATATTAGATTAAATTTCCAGTAAGCAAGAGTTAACATTGCAGATTTATGCATGACCAACATAACACACACTGGCTGTCACATTGAGGTCTCTGGGACTGCTCCAGCATGGAGACTACACGAAAGCACTTTCCCATTCTTGGGAGAGTTCAAGTCTAGGTCATTTTGGCAATGGACATGAAGGAAAAGCAGTGCTGTTCAAGGCTGTGCTAGAAAAATTGAAGTCCAGCTTCAGTCTAGATCTAGAAGAAGGGTAAGATTCTCATCCAGACCTTAATTAACACTTTGCTATTCTTTATATGCTATTAAGCATGTTAGATGCAAACCCACACTAACAGAATCCAGCAAAGCAAGCAATCATACCACAACTTGGGATACATACATAGACTTTTAGCTAGATCTAATAAAACACATAAAGAAGTAGGTAATAACTAACAGCTCACAGTACCACATTCACAGAAAGCCGCAGAAACACTCAGAGGAGGATCTTTCCTGAGGCATACAAGAAACTTCTGTTGCTTTTTTTTCTTTTTTTTTTTTTTGAAATTTCCCATTAAACCTTGCCATAAAAGCATAAACAACAAAATCTTTTTTCTACCTACCCCATGCACAGTCCTGCCTCTGCCGAAAGGGTCGCACAAGGGCTCTTCTTTGCCACAGACCACCAGAAGCAAAAACCATTTTGCCACTAAGGTGAGGCCTCAGAACCACCTAAGTATATCCATGGGCCTTAAAAAGGTCCACCTGGGCATCGTTAGGTTCACCAGTCCCTGCCTTCACCTGCAGGATCTTTAGTCCTAATAATGCTGTGTACAAAGACTGAGCTCAAAATAGCTTTCAGGTTAAGAAACTGATCAAATGCAGAGACTCAGGTTGTCCCTATAAGCATGAAGTGGTAAAAGGCTTTTTTTTATTTTTTTTTTAAACGGAGTCATTTCCTAGGATGTGAATATCCTGCAGTGTTCACAAGGCCTGTGTTTTCACAGCATTTAAGGCAAACAAAATCCTCTTGATGAAATACCAGCTCTTTCTGTGTGCAGAATATGGCATTAAATTTATAGAGCAAAGGAAGAAGCGGTTTACGTGCCTTGAGGGGAATTGAGAAGTGACAGTAGGCACTTAACAGCAAGTTCCAATTACAGCATTTAAATATAATTGCATACTCTGTTAATCTATGTCAGGGTGGCATCATTTTAATATGATTGTCACAAATTCTTTCTAATATTATGAGTGATGTGAGTGAAGCTGAGCCTCCTGAAAAAGTTCAGCTTCAGGACTTAATATACTCTCTAATTCTGTCCGTCAATTATGCTACAGCAGAGTTCAAATAAAGGTCTGGGGATCTAGAGGATGTAGCTACCTTTATTAAAGTACTTCTATTGTAAATACATGTACGGGTCAGGAGACAGTTATCATTTGGTCTTGTTATTTTTTATGAGCCAACTGCTATTAGAAGAGACTCTTGTGTATAATGATTTAGATGTGTCATGGAATCTTATTTCAAATGAAAACTGTAAAGTGAAATAACAAAAATTACAGTTTGACCTCTGCAAAAATTTTAATTTACGCGCTCCCATTTGTGCGTTATAAAGAGTATTACAGGAGACAATGATAATCCAAGGATCCCAAAGCATTTGGTATATCTTTTATAAACTCCAAAGTCCTAATTATATGATAGAAGCTTAGGTATACAAAGAATGGAGATTCATATTTGGTAGTTAAACTTCAAAACCTAACATTGGCATTACTTTAAGGTAATGGTAAAAATGTGTATTAAATTGTTTCTTCTGGTGTAAAGACCACTTGAAGTCTTCCTGCTTCATTGCTCCAACACATCTAGGCCCACATTGGGATTTACTGCCTCCATAGTTGTGCTAATGAAACCCATTGTATGGCTGCACTTCAAATCTGATCAGAATTTAGCTGAGTTGAAAAATATCTCCTTTCGGAGGATTTTTTAGTCCAAGATGGTTCATTAATCTGGTTTAGAAAATAGCCCAAGTGGTTGCATTGACACAAATGTTACAGTAATGCACTGCAACCTGGGGGCTGGAATGAATGACCGCAGTAGAGAAGGGAGAGAAATTGCATTGCAGAACTGTATAAAGAGCTTCCAAATTACTGATTCTTGCTAGAGACTATTTGAAATATCTTTATACAGGCACAAACTTCTGATTTTACACTTCTTCAAATGCCATAGATGTGTTGCAGGCAGAATACAGAGAATTTACTACAGAGGAATTCGTTAGATTTATTGTAGTGATGACCATGGTCAGCCAACAAAATAAAACTGGAAGAAAGCCCCAAATAACAGCAAGCTGAGAGTTGAATTACAAGACAGTAATTATAAAAGCATTCTTATTTTTGTGTAAATTGTCCCTAGATCTTCGGACAAGTTTATATCTCATATTAAAACATCACTGCCACCAATGAAACTATCCCCGAGCACCATGCTGGCACTTGGGTTGCTGTAATCATGCAGGACGAATGCCACTTATTGAATCACTGGATTTTCCTTGGCGGTTTCCCATCCAACACCACAGGGCTTGGCTCTGTTTAACTCTCAAGATCAGGCAGGATCTCAGCCAAGGT
>BJBW01001447.1:0-10395 GCA_004320125.1 Scolopax mira | reverse complement strand
AAGAGATGTGCATTTTAAAAATCAGTGAAGCAAGCGAATGATTGTCCTACAAGCTCTTGGACAACACTGCACAGAGCTACCATATGCTTCCTAGTGCTCCCCTAACTGCCAGCTGTCTCCACCTTACTCCTTCCAAATGGCAGAGTGGGCAGCCGAATTGCCAAAACTGATGTTTTGACCTGCAGTTATAGGCAGAGAAGAGGCTTGCGGTCCGTTTGATGAGAACATAAGCTACATAAAAGTAGAGCAAGGACAAAAGAGGGTCACGTTCTTCCTCTGCTGTCACGGAAATGTAACTCAGTGAAAATAACTGTATAGAGACATTTCTGCAAAACTAATGCGGGATCAAAAAACAAGCCCAGATTCTGAGCAGTATTTTACATTCATTTTTCCTTTCCTTTGCAGAAGAGGCAAATGTTAAACAAAGTGCCAAGCAAGAGAAAATCAGGTCCACTGCCCTTTGAATTCATGTCCTCATCTCACTACAGATAAGCCTAAAACAAACAAATTGTCAATAAGCATGCAGGCTGGGAAATCTATATTACAAACACTGTAACATAATGTCCTTTCTCAGAATGACCCAATTAGCTTTCCTCCATCCCTCCTTGTCCTCCCTTCCACCATTCTGTCCACGTCAATGGAGGACCATCATGATAATAAGTCTTGTTATTTTGTGCCACACTGTGCCTCATCTCTAGACCTTGCTACTTCTCAGGAGTGAGGGGCACCCATCATATAGAAACAGCAGGTCCTCACTACCTGCTGGACTTGGAGCTTGTCCTAACAGACCTACAGAGACACGAGGAATGAGTGTGATTGTGTGTGTGCTCCTAAACTTGATAAGGATGTAAGTTGAAAGGCCTTAGTTTAAGAAGAGAAAATCCACCTTTTACCCTAAATTACAGTGTCATTGCTCCCTGATCCTGTCATGTTACTAAGGATAGTGTAGAAACTCTTGAGAAAACTAATGTAAGATACCAGCATAATTAACATTGCTTTAATGCTCTTTTTTTTTTTTTTTTGTCAATGCACTGTTATGATGGTGTATCTGGTGATTTTTTACTATACCAGCTGGCATCCTAAAGCTCCCTTCTTATGAAACATTAAATTGGATAGGTTATGACTGCCTGATTTCAGTTGCTCTCTAAGGTATGCACCTCATGGGAGACTTTACAAATGAAAGCTTTCATTAATGAAACACATAATAGGCAGGTGTGAGGCAGAATGTAACAATACATCCTTATCTCGGTTATAAACTGAAAACTTGGGAGAAATACTAATAAACTATTAAAAGCTTTAAATTTATTGTGGCCCAGATAAATTGTGTCCTGATTGGATGTGAACTTAAAGATCATAAAACATCAAAAACTCTTATAAAACAAAAACGTGCCTCAGGCCCTAGGAAAGGAAAAAGACAACGCGATTACTGTTGCAGTCTTCATTGCCTCAGTATCTTCCTGAGGGTTTCATGACCAACAGAACAGAGCACTAGGCTTCATGTGCTACAACCAGACCACCTACCAAGTGGGCAAAGCTGGGCAGCAAAGTGCAAAAAAATACTTACCTTACTTTTAACTACCCTCCATACAGAAGGAAGGCCTGCAGAACCAGGCTCCAGAGGGGACAAGTTTTAGATGGGGCATACTATCGGACTGCATCCTGTCCTTTAATACTTTTTGAATTTCAGATGTGTTTTAAGGACATCTAATGTTCTCCAGGTTGGGTAAAATAAGTATTTGGTTAGAAGAGGAAGACCCACTGAGTGACCCTGTACATACTCTAAGGAAGCATTTATTGCACAAGCTGATGGTATTAGATGTCAGAGAATCCTCAGATGATTGCTCTTTCCTGGCATCCTAAAAGCCTCAGTTTGAGCTTGTATCACCAAAGACAGTTACCCTAAGACATAAATTCATAGAGAAGTCCAGTCTTCATTAGCTCTAATTCTCATAGAATGGCTTGTTTCAACTCTCTGGTCCTGAGGCTGCCCAAAGGCAGTTCTAGCTGGATGCAATAAACTTCCAGGGGCTGCTCAGCAGTCATAGGTCATGAGGCATCAGGTGAATGTCCTCAGCCCTAGAAAACACCCAGGAATTAATTGTAAGGCTGGATTGCTGAACAGATTCTTCACCAAATAGGAAATTTCTCCACCCTAGGGCTTCTTTGCATGGCCAAGTGGAACTGACTTTGTGCTTGGTGCATATGTCCTTGTATCCTCCAGAATGCTCTGCACTTTGAAAAGCTCCTTGGAACAGAATGGTACACAGAAAGCAAATCAAGCTCAAGTAACTAAGTAAGACGGTACTCCCTGTGTGTGTACTGAACACACACACACACGCATACTCATTATTTAAAACACCCCCCTTCTCCCATCCATATGTTGTTGCTTTTCCCTAATGATGATTCCACTTTGCCAGTGTCCTCTCCTGAACAGGAGATGCACAACAGCTGGTGAAACAGTACAAAGTCAGGGGAGAGGAGCTATTAGAGGAGTTAACTGGTGAAGCCTGGACACCACTAGGAGACATTTTCCATGTCACTGTGCATTCAGCATGGAATCTGTGTCATCACATGGTGCGGCAGTCTTGGCAAACCTGTTCTAAAGCTGAGGCTGCTGGCACTCTGCAGCTACCATCATCCCTGCTGTCGTTGCTCTTTGGCTGCCTTGCTGCAAATGGTATTGTCACAAATGGTATTCTCTTGTCACCTCTGCTGCCACGCAGACCTACAGAGCTAAATTCAGTCCTAGCTTACCTGTGTAGTCAGTCACTAGGCTGAACGGTATTATTCTGGGCTTCCTTTTAGATGGTAATTTTCCATAATAGGCATCCTGTAAAAATGGGGGATATAATTTTTTTTTGCTTTTACCCAGGAATAGACGGCATATGGGAAGAATTCCTTATTCTCTTTGGACATAACTATGTTAAAGTCAGCTCAGATCAGATGCTATTTTTTCAGTGAAGATCATTCATCAGATAAAGAATCTGAAGTTCAGGCTTTAAACCTGAATTCTTTAAAGGGATGGGAGACCTTATGAGGAACTGTAGTTTCTCTGGTGTGTAAATCAGCATAGGAGTAGGTAATAAGGTGTTAAGATAATTTTGTGTCTGTTGGAGGCAGTTCCCTCTACATAAAGCTGTATTCACTGTGGGTATGTGGTTATAATAATGGAAAGGCATGAGGACATAGCAGCTCCTGGCTCTTTTGTTCAGATGTTGTGAGCATATCATGCTCCTTACTGCATCAGACAAACTTGGTTTTCCAAGTGCTAGTCCTGTTCTGCATGTCACCTCTTTAATGCACCCAATTAAACTGTTATTTTACGAATTTTGAGGAGTTCTTCAAGACAGTAACTCTGCTTCAATGCAAACTTTGTACAGAAAGTAGGATATTACTTATCCTACCATTCTGCTGTTCTCACTTACTATGGAGAGGACACACTTGTTACTCACTGACCCCTCTGGATTGCAGGCAGCAAATGTTAAAGGGAGTTGCTGTATAGCCACCCTATGGAAGTCCTTCTCATTGTAACTAATTCCCTGTGCTAACACATCCTTAAACATACCTTGAAGGCTTTTGTTTGAGTTTTTTTAGGTTTTTTGTTGTTGTTTTGGTTTTGTGGGGTGTTTTTTTGTTTGTTTGGGCTTTTTTTTCTGAATTTGCATGTAGCCAAAGTTTTGTGAAACTCTCAAGGAGGATGAATTCCCACTTTAGAAAGAAAGTTTCTTTCTAGGGGCTCACAGTAATGGACCACTTCACACAGTGAGCAAGTTAACATGCAAGCTTTTTGGAAAAACAAGGTATCACAGTTGAGTTCATTATCTACCTGCCACATCATTGTGCTAGGAAAGAAAACTGTGAGAATAACAGCCCCACACTGAGATAGGTTCATAGAGGTAGAACGGCTGAGTTGCTAACATTTTTTTCCTTCTGCCAACTCCTGCATAAAAGGAAAACAATAATATACAAATGATCTCTACTTCTTTTAGGAAATTCTCTGTCTCTGAAAGGTTTCATAGAATCTTTCATTAACCTGCTATTATGTATCTGATACAAGCCTTTATTTATCCCCCCCCCCCCAAAAAAAACAAAAAAAAGTCAATTGTCTTTCAATGTAGAAAATGAAAGAATAATCTTAACCTTAACCTTATGCCAGCAACTACAGTTTCAGAGTCCATATTTCTCTCCTCTGCCATTCTCTACAATTGACAAAAACTTCAGGTTCATTTTTGCTGGCTTTGACATCTTTTTACACCTCTTGTCTATGCATTTGATTCCCTCCCTGCTCCTAGCTATTAGACTGCAAGAGGCAACCTGTGGTATTTAGAGGGAATGAAGTCCATTTTTTCTGCTTGTCCCAGATAAACCAGATGTGTACACATACACATCTACAAGATGTGTAGACATACATATAGACAAAAACTGTGCTAGTGTTGCCTAACAAACTCCCCTCAAGCATTTTCTTCTCAAGCAATCAGAAGACTTCCCTGATACCAATACTAGTAATTTTCATCTAGTGTGTTTGGACTAACCCAATCAACTCAATACAACTACACATTTAAAATGGTACAAGAGGACAGCTAGAACAGTGCAGTACGACTTGGAGCAATTTTTACTCTAAACTTCACCAGACATTGTCTGGTTTAGTTTATCTTTATGGCTGGTTCCTTAGCTTCTGGCAAAGCAAGTATTTAAAAAATGAACATATGTTGCATAAAATGACAATGCATGTAAATTTATTATTTTACTCTGACATACATTTCTAGCGTAGCCCTCTTTCTTCAGAGAAATCTCTATCGCTAGCAATTCTGGTCATGTTCTTGAAGTCTGTGTGGCCACATCTGTTGAAATGCATCTGCGTTTCACGAGTCATTCATTACCTTTAGATTTAGGTAAACAACCTATATGAAGTAAAGATGAACTTTCAAATAACTGATCTAATGAGGACAGGGAATACTGTAGTAATACTGTAGTAATTTGTGCTTCTGGAGTAGCTGTTAGGGTTCATCAGTTCTTTCTGTGGACAACACTGATTTATTGAATGTCTGATTCCTTGATTCAAGTTACTTACATGCAATGCAGGTGCCATTTGCTCATCTGCCTTGTAGATGAGTTGTAGATATTTTTTTTTTAAATAATGGCAAGGAAATACAAAGCACTGTGTTAATCGCTTGAAAAAATAATAATAATCTTTTTTTTGTTTGTTTACTATTCCCCAAATAAGCTTCCTTAGTGGATTTTTGTTCTTAAAAACTGAAAGTGAATGAGAGAAAACAGAATCAGAACTGCCTGAAATGTCAAATCTTAGGAGCACAGCTTGGAGAGCAGACAGATGGACCTAGCAAAAAGCAACCGCATATAAAAGTGCTATAATCCGTTGGAGCAGCATGTTAGTCGAGAACAATCAGATTCAAAATTGTTCCTCTGAAATTTTCTCGCTGGCAACCAAACATTGTGACTTTTGTCATCGTGCTACGAGGATGAATCAGATGGGTGACAAGAGCCAGGGACTGGAGAGAAAGCAGCAGATGTGAAGACAGAAAAGTGAAGCCAGCACAAAATGCCGCTATCGCTTACGAGGAGAGGTAGTGATTATGGCATTAATCAACATTCCATAATCAATGGCAAAAACTCTGAGGAGTGCCAATATCTATTCATCTTTATTTATGCATATGCCAATCCTTCTTTATAATGTTGTCCCTGGGAGTAGTTTCTAGGTTATAAAGATTGTTGCCATGAAAAGAGATAATTGTAGTTCATGACCTGGAGGCCAAGGTAGCGCATAATAACGCTATTGTGCTCAGGGATGTACAGAGAGCTCTATAATGAGGGTGGAATGTAACCAAATACGGCATTCCAGTGTAAAGTCAACAATGCATTTTAAACAGAAAATTCTAGCTATGCTATTAGAAATATGCTTTTGCCAGGATGTAATTACACAGAAAACCAAATTATATCACAAAAGTGATAGCATTCCTGACATCAACAGCCAAAAAGGTACTTTACCCCAGGAGCTTACCAGACCTGTGAACAATGGAAAGTTCTGTTGGAGGCCTGTTAGCCTGGGACTGAATCTTACCTTTGAGTGCACAATGCTTAACTCTTTCCTTGACTCTTGAGCAATGTTTTCTGTCTTGCTCACCCTGTAATTACATGCAATATCTGCCACGTTTAACGCTGAGAACGATTTCCCCATATAGTACTAAAATGTCCTAGTTATAAGCCTTAAAATTATCTAGGAGAGAGTCTGGCTTAGCAACTTTTGAGCCTGCTGTTTCCAGAAGGCTTGGGCTCAGCACACTGGATAAGGAGGCCTCAGGGATGCTTTGCTGGTTTTGGCAAGGACCACACTAAAAAACTAAACCAATTTCGACTTCTCCTCTTTACTGGTTGACACTTCGTTTTCTATTTTCAGCCTACTTTTAGAATAATACTAGAGTGCCTTTTTCATATTCCAACATACAGATAATGAGTTGCATCACATTAAGTTGGAGGCTGACGTGCTTTTTTTAAAGTGTTAAAAGTTTATGGGAATTTTGACTTAAAACTAGAGTCTACACCATGCTCCCTAGGGGAAAAGACAAGGCTCCTTTAAAACTTGGAAATGATGCTCCATTTGCATTGCATGGTATCTGAATATACTGGATTAAGTTGCTTTATGTGATGTTATGTGACTGAACGTAACCAAGTATAACCATATGGTCCATAAAGTAACTTGTGAAATAGACTTGCCTTGCCCTGGGAATAGATATTGCTCATTTACAATACCCAAAATATTCGATGTCTAAATTGCTTGCAAAAAGTACAAGGGAGCTAGGCTGTATTTTGAGGCCAGTCCAGCAGCCACATTGAATCCTGACAACAGTTCAGCTATAAAATGTACTTTTAGGTCAAAGATACAGAACAATCTGTATCATGCTGACTGGTGTCTTTAGTTTCCCAGTAAAGATCTGTTAAATATGTAAGAATGCTAAATTACTGTTCCTGATTATGTTGAACTGAATGCTATAAAGACTATAATGTTATTCTGGTTAGTTCTCCAAGGAAAAGAATAATCTCAGAACCCAGTTCTCCTACACATCTACCTCAAGGATAGAATAATCTGTTTGAAGTGATCCCAATTCATTTCTCTGCAGCCTTAGTCCTGTCTGCTATCTTTGACAGCTCATTCTTTCACATTCTTTTGGAGTGTAGTTTAATCATGTAAAGCTACAGGAACACTTCTCAAATATTTCAAATGCCCACTATTTCTGATTTCTCTCTTACAAAAACTATTTGTAAATCCTAGAAACTTTCATGACAAACCTAGAGAGACTCCATTAGCATTTCTGTGGTTGTGATTTTTAGTAGCAGCTGAATTTTATGGAATCACTGGATGTTACTAACATGGACCACAGTTACAAAGTTAAGGCTCACATCATAGTTATTTTAATATCCTGGATTAAACTGAATTTGGAGCCTGAGACTAGGCTATGACATTAAAAGATGCAGAAGTTTGAAATGGGGTATCCCTCAGGACTAAAGGAGGCTTGGATCTAGAATTTTTGTTTGAACTTTTTGCTAATATCTAAACTTACTTATTTTGAAGAATGACTGGGCATAGCTGAATGCTGACAACATACTCCTGTGAGAACAGAACTGGAGCACATTGAGCAATTGATAGTCAGATGACTTTCTCTTCTTTGTTCTTCATTGTCAATAACACCCATGAAATTCATATTTTAAAAAAAATAAAAGGACAGAGAGGAAAGAATAAATAATTTAATCAGTGGATTAATCTAATAATCTTGTGGTAGTATTGGCGACAAGCATTGTTGTTTGAGAGCACAATGAATAGCGTTGTTTTGATTAAAGCTGCCTGGAAAAAAAAGTGGTACTCTGGTTCTTAAATATCTTAATGAAAATAGCTATATTATCAGATATGTCCTTTCCCAGTTGCCTTTGAATTAAGTCATACTGGCTACAAACCAATGGCTGGGTAGGTAAATCAAAAGGAGAGATTTCTGACGAATGTCCAGAGGGAGTTCTATATATTACATGTTGTAACCCTATCATTAAAAAGTGTAGTGTAAATGCAAATATTGCATCAACTACCTGTTGACTTTGTAAGATCAGTAATTCTTTATTACCTATTAGATTTGTGGGAGGCATCCATAAAGATCTAAAGCCCTGCTAAGAGTTTAAATCTGGAGGTGATGAATTCTATTTCATTATGTAGATTTATGCCTTTAATAAAAGAAAAAAGAGAAAATTTGATATTAATAATAACGATCTTTGCAAATTTCCTAGGGAGTTACTTGACTATATAATCTTGTGCCGGTTACTTCATTCACAACCATTTTCATGTGCTTTTCAAAGACTGAACATTCATCTTCTCTATTTTGTTAAACGAGAGGTTTTGGAAGTCACATAACATATCTCCCTGTGGATGTGTGCTTACATGTGAATGTGTGTGTACGTGTAGGAAAGTTTCTCCCTACTTTGCACTCAGTGAAGTATCACACTAATCTACACGCAAGAACAGAGAGCGTTCCCACATATGTCAGTTCTAGAAGTATCAAGCCCTGCTCACAAATGTTGGATGAAAAGAGATAAAGATATTGGCTCCCCCCTCCTCAAGGAACTAATTTTTTGAGACTTATTTTACCTCCAAAAAGAGCAGGGTGCCTGAACTACTTAGACTTAAATTATAGTGATGTGGACCAAATATAATTGTCTTACCAGGTATTGAATTCTTATCCACAGCTGGGGCTAACATGCAGTGATGAAATAGGCAGGAAAAAAGAGGAATTAGAGGTAAAGAAATGTAGGAATGGCTATTAATTCTTAGAGGTATGCATGAAAGCACTGACTACTATGTCCATTTCACAGTATTTTCCACTGTCCCTCAGTTTCTTCCTAAAACGTAATTTGAGGTGGCCAAAAACCAAAGCAACCAAACTCACAAGCAATCAAAAAAACCTTTGATCTTGTTAATTCGTATCTAGAAATCCAACAGTAAGACACTACATATGGAAAAAAAATGGAAATAAAGTTTTTTTGACCTTTGTCCTTTGAACATTAGCTAAATCTTTATTATCCACTGTGACTGATGAGCATAGCTAAACCAGAATGAAGACACGCCAACAGTGTTCAAGTTTTTTATTTTCAAGCTCACTGTTTCCTTCCTAGAAAGGGAGAAACCTCTGCATATTGTATGATTAAGCTGGAACTAACAAAAATGGTGCCTCTTTCCTGTCACACTGTACAGCAGACTGAGGATATTCAAATCATGAGACTATAGATTTATTTTCCCTTATTTCATTAAATATGTATCTGTGAGGAAAACAGGCCCAGCCAGGATTATTCCCATAGAACAATTTCATAAATTGCATGTGTTCTGCACAGACTTTTAGGCACAGACTAAACATTCATCACTCCTTCCTTAAATTTTTTCCTCAGGTCTTTCATTTTATTTTTTGCTCCCCAGTGGCTTGCAAAAAATTGAGCCATTTCCTCCATAAAATACTCATCTTCCTAAAATAAGAAAATAGAAGCTTTTGACAACCGTATATCATTATGGTATTCAAGCTACAGAAAATAATCCCAACATCTGTTTCTCTGTCAATTTTCCAAACCCTAACCTACTAATAATATGCTAGACGGATGCTAAAACCAACTATCACACTATCTGGATCCTTCTGATTAAATAAATGCAATAGGATGTGTGGCAGCTTTTGTGACAACACGAAATGAGGGTAAAAAAAAATAGATGCAAAAAGAATCACAACAAAAAAGGAACATATGCCATCAATAAGTAAACATTAAAAGTAAACTCCAGAAAAATAATTTTGAGACCAGTAGTTTATCAGAACAGATTTGAGACATTCTGTTTTTACAGTTACATCACTTACAAGATGGTTTTGAAATCATTGCTGACCAATGAGGTAACAGCTTGGTATAATTCTCTTTTTTTTTGAGTGTGTCTAATGCTTGGAAAGATGTTCTCTTGATTGACCTTGATGTTTCACTCTGGATACTTGCATCCTGGGACTGTTTTTTATCAATGGGCAATCATTTTAGTGTTAGGAAGTCTGCAGTGAAGGCTGTTGTCATCTAGTCATGCAAGAACATTAAGAATGTTCTATTGCATGTGACTGTGACCTTGGTTAATGTTTAGGAAACAATAGCTGGATTTGGTAAAATAATTTTCCCCTAACTATGCTGGGGCCATAGATGAAAAAACAATATGGAAAAAGATGCTGGAATGACATCCATTTCTATGCCAAACTTGAAAAAGCTCTTCTGCTTGGTACATGTAATGTGACCGACAACTCTAAGGAGGTAAGAATGGCAAACTGAATCCAACTGGAGACCCCGCTACTTCAATATCCTATCTCCAACAGCAGGAAGCAG
>BJBW01001446.1:76800-140662 GCA_004320125.1 Scolopax mira | reverse complement strand
GTATTCCTACAGACACACCAATGGGCAAAACCCATTTTGTCTCCCACTCTTAGCCTCTCATTAAGGACTGCACGTTGATTATTTATTTATTTCTAATTTAGCAACAGCAGTAACATGGATTGCCTCCTTGACCCGAGGTAGTTGCCAAATATTTAGTTCAGAACCAATTTCAGTGCTACTGTAATCCCCTGAACTGAAGAGCTGGAGCAGAAGTAAAGCTGAGCCAACCTGAAACTGTAGCTGCACAAATGGCGCCAATCTAATTAAGTTATGAAAAACTGTCCCTCTGGAGATGAGTCTCCTGCAGCTCACAAGCAAAAAGGTGGAGAACATGTGAATCTGGCCACAAGCCTCAGCTGTTGACAACCCAACTTACAAAGCATCTGTACACATGCCCTTTGGGAAGAAAGATAAGTGGTACTCAGGGGAACCACGCATTTGTTTAACTCTTTGTTCCGTACTCGTCCAGGCAAGGAGAAAATGTTTCATATTATGCTGAATGCTATCCTAGATTCTGGCAGGATTACTCGTCAATATTATTACAGCCTCTTCAGTTACAGTGCTTCAGCAATAAAGTAGTTAGACTGGCTTTGAAATACAGAAATTCAGGCAATACAATCGCAGTATGAAAGAGTGCTCATTAGCCTTTGGCTGACCTTGAAAAATTGCATTTCTCTCCAATTCTTCCACAAATTGCCTTTAAGGAGACCTCCTTAGTTCTACCAAGTCACAAGGTTCAACTGTGTGACTCATGTTTTTTAGCCACTCTCTCACGATCACAAGGCATGCTTGCCTTTTGCATGCAGCCACAATTGCTACAAGGAGGATACGTAAAAAATGCACGGCGACCTTATTAATAGTGGCATGTTCTTATTTGTTTGGGATTTCTTTTTTCCAACCTCAAAAAGTTTCATAATGAAATAGTTGGTCTTATAAAAAGTGTCACTCATCAACTCAAATTTTATGGCTAGGTCACTGTAAGGACTTTGTCAGATTGTGACCGGGCATGATACAATTTCGTAGCTGTGGAAGCTGAATTAAGTGTAATCAGATACTTCTGGGGGCATGAGGTGGCTCTCAAAGGGATGTGCTCCCTTGTTTGAGAAGAACAGCACCACTACGTGTTCCCTCCAAGATCTGACTCTTGCTGGACACAGGCCACCAAATATGTTGAACCAGTAGGTCGACCCGTGTCCTGAATCTATAGCTCTGCTAACGACAGCCCTTGCAGCTGCAGAGGGGCCCTCCAGCAAAGCACTTGGATGAAGGAGGAGAGCTCAGCTCAAGGTGCGCCTTGCCCTGATGTAACAAGTTTCGGCACCTCCATGCTGAAGGTCTCAGACGTACTGTTTTCAGCAGAACTTGGCACCGGCGTGAGACACCTGAAATAATTACCTGCCTGCAGCCAGGCTGGAGCCAAAAGCTGCTCAGCCATTCTTCTGTTCCTCTTGCATGGCAGATGACGGGGTGCAGCGGTGCCGGAGATGGGGAAAAGCAATGCCTGAAGGAACTGTGGCTTTTTTTTGGTGGCACTGCTCACCCAAAGAGCTGGAGCCTGTCAGAGGGGCCTGCCACGGCTGGGTCAGAGCATGTTGGCAGGCTGATGTGCCACATCTGTAACCCCATGGCCACGGTGCTGTCAACCAGTGCCCTTGCTGAGCAGAGCCTGCATGGGCATCCTGCTGCTCAGCCCTCCCCATGGGATGGTCACTGTCAGCATGGCCACAAGAGCAGTCTGGTCCCTTTTCCTTGCAACCAGGCTACACGGGAGGGTGTGCTGGTGGACCAAGCAGATGCACAGGTCTAATTCCCCCCAAAAGAGGGCAGTGGTGCTTGCGGACATGCAGACGCGCAGGCAAGACAGTAGTTTTACTCTCCAGCTGCTCGACTTTCCCAAACAGCTGACAGAAACTCTCCCCGGCTCTTGGCACAGGCGGAGCAGTCCACAGAGCTCTCTCTCTTTCACACAGTCTTCTGTGCTCGCCTCTGCTCTCACTTCCTCCCTTTGACTCATTAGCTGTTTTACCATCATTTCTCTTGAAATTCAATGGGAGAAATCACACAGATCCATCCATGCCAGTGCTGAGTGCCCCCATATACCAGGTGCCTCTCTGTCCCCCCCACTGCCTATCAGTTACCCAGCTGCCAGCCGGTCCACATCTTCTGCAGAAGCAGCTTTTTCAGATGAGCTGTGGCTTGGGCGTAGCCGGGAATGGAAAATTGGATGGACCGCAGTTTATGGCAATCAGGCAATGTTCAGGAGCTTGATGTCACAGGAAACCACTGATATTGCGAATAATTCAGAGCAATTAAAAACATCCTCCAACTGTTTTTTCCCCCCCCGACCCTGTTCTGGCATCTGTGTATTTTCAAGTACCCTCTCCAACACCTACGGGCTCACCTTCAGCAGGTGTGGTTTGCAAAACCACATAATGGAACCCAAGCACCCGCCGTCAGCACTTGTACTTACCACGCTTGGCCACGGGGCCGTGTGGGCTTCCGTTTGTGGAAAGTCAACACAGGTCACAGCCTTGAAGTTTTTTGGGGGGGGGGGGGGGGAGAGGGGGAGATGCTCGCTTTGCTTCCCAGCATCAGAGGGTGTCTCAACTTGGCAGCCTCTCTGCCGTCTTGAGGTTGTTCGGTTAATGCTGTTTTCTTGGCTCCCGGGCTAAAAACGCCAGACATAATAGCTGCGGCCAAGGTATTAACAACAAAAACAGCAGCAAAGACAAGAGCAACACAAGTGTAGCTCATGAGCTTAGCTTTGCCTTAATGGTACAGGACCCGCACAGCCTCTGGGAGCTGGACCCAGAGCAAAAAAAACCGCAGCCAACTTTCCCTCCTCTTCTGCTCTTGATGGTTGGGAACGACCCTGGAGCAGCTCGGGCTTTTACTGCTGGGTGGAACGAGCCACGGCCCCAGCGCCCCGTGGCAGACACAGGCCCGGAGGTGTGATTTCTTACACAAACTCCTTTATACTGAATTTCGTGCCCTAGGTACGACACAGCCTTCACCTAAGCCGGGTTGGCAGCACCGGGCAGCAGTCCCCTGGTGACGCGCCTCTGCCTCCTCCACGTGGCTCTACGGCCCCTCAACCAGGTTTCCAAGCAGGAAGAGATGAGCCTGTCACTCCCTGCACTGACTGATTGGGGTCTCCTTGCTGAAAAGAAACTTCTTCTGTGAGAAGCCCGGCTCGGTGATGAGGTAAGCTTGAGTGTGGGTGAATGGGCAACACCCACGCAACCTCCTGGTCACCCTCTAGTGAGATAACCCTTTCAGAAAGTCTCTTCTAGATAGCAGTGTCATGCCTTCATTGACAAATGTCAGATGCTGTCCTTCAGGATTGTGTCTTGTGCTGTCAGAGAAAGGTTGAAAGATCTTTCAATCACAGGTGTACCTGCCCTGAAATGATGTGATGGTACCACCTGTAACCCATTTGCTTCGTTAATGCTTAGGCAACGCCTTTGCAGTGTGAAATCCCTGTAAGTAGATCTGGCTGCCTTAGCGTGGGCTTGTGGAACTTCTGAGTTACCTGGCAGGACCTCAGACATCAACTTGGGGCTGGGACATGCCCTCTACTGGCACTTAGGAGGATGCCTTTGGACCATTTAAAATGTAAGTAAGTCTTTCTTTAAAGAGCAAAGTCTATCACACTTCCTACACATCCCCTTCTTTCCTGAGACTGCCTGGACTGTTTTAAGTAAAAGCCTAAAAACTTACATCTCTTCAAGGGGAAAACCCTACTTTCATCCTCAGAGCAAGACCTACCGCCCTTAGTGGTGCATGGTGCAGACATCTGAGCTGGTCCGTCTGTTTAGTGTGGATCCATATGGGGAGACTTGTGTGACTCTTGAAAGAAAAGCCAGGTTATTAGTACTGCACCTGAGATAAGAAGTCCTGGTCTCCAATGGCTCTGTAGTACTCCTAGCTTTGGAGCTGGTGGAATCAGTAACTGAGTTGTAAATGGTGTTGAACTGCCCTCCGATGCCTGTTTTGCATGGTGGCACTTACCAATAGACATCTTCAGGCAGAACTTCAGGTTGGCCTGCAGCTTTATGAGTGGCATAGGCAAAAAACTGCATTTGCTTTTATCTCTGATTTTTTAGGTGCATGTGGTTAGATATGCTTATTCTCCCCTTGCCTGCAGAGGTGATAGAACCAGGGTGAGGACCCTCATAGACAGTACGATGCAATATGGAAAATCTAGGCCTTTTTCTCCCAAGACAGAGAAAAGTTATTGTTATTGAGTGTTAGGAGAATATGAGCAATGGCAGTATTACTGCATTTGGGAAAATGCAAATATGAAATTCTTTCCCAGTGAATAGTGACAGTACCGTGCTATGTAGAAATGCGGGGAATTAGGCAGTGTCATCCCATGTGATTTGTACATGCTTAAGAGGGAATGAAATCCTTGTGAACCTATCCAGCTTTACAGATGTTGAGGCCAGATCTGGCTTGCTGATGTGCCAGTTTTACATGGAGGCAACTCCACTGAGACCTGTGGGGTCATTAAATGCTGACAGAAGAAAGCAGAGACTCAGATGCTGCCACCCAACTTACCATGCCAAGAAACTGCATGCAGTTCCCAAATGCTTCATCTGTTGAGCAACAGCAGCAGCAATGGCAAGGTCATCTGTGATCTGCTTCGTCCATCACCTTACCCATGAGTCCGGAGGGGACACACACACCACCTCCAGGAGCAAAAGGTCAACAGCTTATCTGGACCCATTCTGGTTTGGGCCTCTCTGCAGTATTACAAGGATGTCAGCATCTACGTTCTGCCATTTGCACATCATCAGATCTCACAGGCTTTAAAGTGTCCTTTGCCGTACCATTTGGTGCCCAGATTTCCCTTCCCTCTTAAATTACTGTCATAGAGTGCAACCACTTTAATGCTGGAGCTAATGCAGCACCCTCTCTGCTGAAAGGCTCCGTTTCCGGGATCCTCATTGCAATTATCCCCCATCATCACCATTATCGCCCCCGTTGAGGGATTGTGTTTCCACCACATACCAGGCTGCTTTACAGGGGTGCTGCGTTCCCCCCTCGCTTGCTCTGTCAAGAGAAAAGTCAAGGCCAAAACAACGTTCTTCGGGAACATGGAGGGACCACCGAGAGGAGGTCTGTGAGCCTTCAAGAGGACTGCAGCATCGTGGAGGAGCGGTGTAGATGATGCCGGGTGCAAGCCACATTGAGCACCAAGAACCAGTGTCAGTGTCTGCACCTACTTTCCACCCCACCCCACCCCATCCATGGTGGAAGAGTGGAGCAGGCTGGACCAGGATGAGGACTGCCATCTGGATTTACATGCCCACTGATTTCACTCAGGCAACCATGTTGGGGCTCCCCACCTCCTCACCCTTGATTAACTTGGGGGTCCTTTGGCAGCCCTGCAGCCAGGTGCCCACGCCAGCCTTAGTGAAGGCAGCCTTGCAGTCTTTTTCTTCTCTCGGCCCTGGAATCAAGCCATCATGGGTGCTGGGAGAAAGGATTGGGTTTCCTTTTTTTTTTGGTTTGGGTTGGTTTTTATTTTTTTTGATATTTTTCCTATGAATCTGCCCAATTTTGCAACACTGCAAAACGAAGGCTTTGCCCGTTGGTTTTTTTTGTTTATTTGTTTGGTTTTTTTGTGTGTGTATGTGTGTCCTGCTGAGGGGAGGGAGGGATAGAAAGAGCTGGGTGAGATAAAACAATGGAAATTAGAGCAGGATGGAGGAGTGTGAAAAACAAGAAGGTTGAGGTTGTGAAAAGCAAGACTATGCTTGGGAGAGAGAAAAAAAAGCCCTTTTATATATTTAGACATTGTATTGCAGCCGTGCTAAGTATGCATCTAATGCCAACATGGTAGGTACAGAAAGCACAGAGCTGCTAACAGAGATTTTGTAGCCTAAGGAACAAACCAGGTGGCCTTGTGTTTAGCTGAAATCTATAAAATACGTGTAGGTGTGTGTGTAAATTGAATAGCCTTAAAAATATAAATAAATAAATACAAACCTTGGATTAAAAATGACAGCCAAAAAAATACTAATAAAAAAAAATAATCACATCAGGTAAGCCTGCAGAGTCTGGCAAACTCTACCATTGCTCTGAGTTATTCCTGCCTGACCCCTTATGAATCCTGTGCACGAGAGGCTCCTGAGAATCCCATCTCCTTCTTTACCACCAAAACCCATTTTAAAAGACAGAAGAGTTTAAAAAACTCATTTTCATGTTTTCATAATGCCTCGTTTGCCGGCATGTGATTAGACCTAATTAATGCTTGTAATCAATGAATGCTTAATCGCTGGTGGTGAAAAATGATAGATGAATGCAGAGCACTGCTTGATTGAGTGCCCTTTGAGTGGCTAATGGATCACTCTATTGCTCTTTTAGATTATGCTTAAGCAGGCAAAATATCTGGGCTGGTGCAAAACAATCCTGCATTGATCTCTCCAGCCAAGTGGGGTCCTTCCAGTAATTAGAAGGGTGGTGACAGGAACAGACTTGGCTGTCTGGAAGACCAGGGGGACTGGAAAGAGGTTTTTTTTGTTGGTTTGGGGATATTTTTTATTTTTTTTTTTAATTTGAAAGCTATGCAGCAAATAGCAAGGAAAAGACTGGTCAGATCTTTTGACTTTTAGCTGTAAAAAAATCATTTAACATTCCCTGATAAGCCTCTTGATTTAAACAGAGAAGAAATTTCTGCTCCCTGGGAGTTCCATTTGGGTAAGTCTGGCCCCAAAACTTCACAGGCTCAAATCTCTGGAACCAAATTCCAGGAAACATTCATATGTGGATGATGCATCTGTAACAGATACAAAGGGGAGAGGGGAAGCATTTGGCAATTAGGAGCTGGAATCCAGCTGGTACTTCTCTTTTTTCAGGTGAAATGTCTCGAGGGGAGGAGGAGAACCTGTCAAGGGCATGTTTTGCACTATGTCTTGCCTTTTCTCCATATTAAGGCTTTCCCCTGTGAACTCTTCCAAATGAGGACCATTTCACAAGCGTGGAGAACCAGCACTAGACCATGCTTTGCTCTCTGCTGAGGATCACCCTCACTGTGCTTCTCTGGATTCCCACCGGTGTGTATGAGAGGAAATCATGACCCACACTCTCTTGGAATAAGAACCATAGAATCGTTAGAGGTGGAAGGCACCTTAAAGATCAAGTTCCAGCCCCCCTGCCCTGGGCAGGGACACCTCCCATCAGACCAGGTTGCTCCAAGCCCCATCCAGCCTGGCCTTGAACCCCTCCAGGGATGGGGCAGCCACAGCTTCTCTGGGCAACCTGTTCCAGAGTCTCACCACCCTCACAGGAAAGAATTTATTTCTGGTATCTAATCTAAATCTCCTCTTTTTCAGTTTAAAGCTGTTACCTCCTGTCCTATCACTATGCTCCCTGACAGAGTCCCTCCCCATTTCTCTTCTAGGCCCCCTTTAATTACTGGAAGGTGCTATAAGGTCTCCCTGGAGCCTTTTCCTCTCCAGGCTGAAAAACCTCAACTCCCTCAGCTTGTCCTCACAGGAGAGGTTCTCCAGCCCTCTGATCATCTTCGTGGCCCTCCTCTGGACCCTTTCCAACAGGTCCATCTCCTTCGTGTGCTGAGGACTCCAAAGCTGGACACAGTACTCCAGGTAGGATCTCACCAGAGCATAGTAGAGGGGTAGAAAGAGGGACTATGTACCAGACATAGATCCTAAATCCTTGTCTGACTGTGCCTTTCTGGATCCTGCAAGAGCAGGACCGTCAGGTGCTAAGCACCCACAGGGCACAGGTCCCAGCAGGTCTGGGGAGGGAGCAGAGGACCACGGGGATCCCTCGGCATTCCACAGGCTCGTTTCCACTGTGATGATGTTGCTGAAGCTCTGCGTAGAGAAAAAAAAAAAAGCCATTAAGAAAAGCAATAGAGATGTCAGCTATGAGAAACTGATTTTCACTTTCCCTATAAATCCAGACGAGCTCTGTGGCACCCAGATCCCAGATCATCCAGCACTTATTTGCGAGGCTGAGTGCCTACAGAAGCAACGGCGCTTGGAGTCCAAGTGTGGTTTCCACAACCTAGCCCGTTGTCTCTTTAACTTTTCAAATGCTCAGGCCTGTGCTCCAACATAAATACATTGCCCAAATTTCCCTCCCCCGACATTATTCCTCTTGAGCTGGGGAAGATTATACGCAGTAGATAAAAAAGTGCTTGTTCCTTTGACAAATGCAAGGCTTAAAGACCACCCTCTGTTCTTGAGCAAAATTAGCTTATCTTTGCCCCAAAAAATGTTGTTACTAAATATGAGCCATCATTTGTGTGTGGCCTGAATGAGACGCTCAATTCATCTTATTAGAGGTTATCCTTTGAGGAGCTTTAAAAGGAAATGCATTGTTCTTAATTATTCTTATCTCAACAGCTGTATAATTCCTGGTTTTGATTAAAAACAAAAAAAAAAAGAATATCCAAAGAAAGATTATACTAAAGCTGGAGATGGGTCTGAACCCAAACTGCAGAGTTAAACTCCAGCTCTTAGTCTGTGCTGAACTGTTTTCCTCTTTCCTTTGAGAAAACGTGTCCTTTCTCTTCTCCCAAAGTTAAAACTTGAATCTGTGCAGAAAACAACAGAGGTACAGGTTTCATCTCTCTTTCTGCTTTTAAACTTGTCCTAATAATCTTCTTTTTGTTGTATCAGAAAACAGTAAACAAGACTTGGTCAGGAAATACTACTTGCCCCTGTCATTTCTGCACCCCAAGCTACGCTGAAAAATTTTGTAAATATTTTCATCAGAAAGTCCCAAACCCAGTATTTCTTTTCCATTCAGTGAAAATTCTAAAAAAAAAAAAATCAAAGCAAATTGAAATTTGGGTGAAATTTACTACCACGCTAAAAAAGCCGCTTTCTGTTGGTTAAATGTTTGCACAAAAAGTGACATTTGCTGTGATGCTGTATGGTTGTCACAAGCTGCTGCCCACTTTGAAGTGGAGCAGCACATAATGGATCAAATTCTCCACAGAGCTCAGTGCCAGAGTTTCAAGTGCTTGGCATCTCGCATTTGGTCCAGCTTCTCTGAAGTGGTCAGCATCCAGCAGCTTCTATTGTGACAATAAGTGGCAAGATGTTTTGCAAAAGGGCTTAGCTACCAAGCTGCTGAATTCTTCTGAAAAATCTGGTCCAGGATGGTATTGGAGGCAGTTTCAACCGGTTTGATTGAACCAGCTGTTGAATCACAGCGGATTCCCTGAACTTCTTATTACAACATGTCTCCGCCGCGAAACGTTGCCCCTCTCCCAACAAGCAGGTAGTCAATACATCCTGCTTCCCACTGGTACCATTTCAGCATCCCAAAAATACAGTTTAAAACCATTACCTCTTGTCCAATTGCAACAGGCCCTACTAAAACGTTCCCCTTCTTTCTCATAAGCCCCCTGTGGCGTTTATTGAAAGGCCGTAATAAGGTCTCTCCAGAGCCGTCTCTTCTTCAGGTTGAACAACCCCACTCCCTCAGCCTATCCACCATAGGAAGTGTTTTATACCTCTGATCATTTTTGTGGCTCTCCTCTGAACCCACTTCAACAGGTCCATGTCTTGCCTGTACTGAGCACTCCAGAGCTGGATGCAATACTCCAAGTGGGGTCTCACCAGAGCAAAGTAGAGCAGAATCATCTCCCTTGACCTGCTGGCCACACTTCTTTTGATGCAGACGGTTGGCCTTCTGGGCTGTGAGTGCACGTGATCAGTTTATGTCCAGCTTTTCATCCACCAGTATCCTCAAGTCCTTCTTGGCGGGGCTGCTCTCAATCCCTTCATCTCCCAGACTGTATTGATAGCAAGGGTTGCCTTGCATTCATGAGGTTCACACAGGCCCCCTTCTGGAGATTTTCCAGGTCCCTCTGAATGACATCCCATCCTTCAGGTGTGTCAACCGTACCCCTCAGCTTGGTATCATTTGTAAATTTGCTAACGGTGCACTTGATCCCTCTGTCTGTATCACTGATCAAGATATTAAATAGTACCGGTCCCAACACAGATCCCTGAGGGGGATCACCATCACCACCCAGACATTGAATCATTGACCACTACTCTCTGGATGCAACCGTCAGCCAATTCCTTATCCGCCAAATAGTCCATCCATCAAATACACATGTCTCCAATTTAGAGAGAAGGATGTTGTGCAGGACCACATTAAAGACCTTACAGAAGTCCAGATAGGTGCTATCCATAGTGCTTTCCTTGTCCACTGATGCAGTCACTTCATCATAGAAGGCCACTAGGTTGGTCTGTGTTTCCCACAGCACATTTGGGAGTTCACAGATGTTCTGAGACAGGCACGTAGCAAAAGGTATCTTATGAAGGGGGGTTGTCTAGAACAACTGGAGCATTACGCAGATTACATGACATGTGACACAGTCCAGTGACTAGGAATCAGAACCTACCTACACTCGCTTTCCTCCTACAGAGCACATGATAAATCACTAGAATACCCTGACTTCCTGTTGTCTTTCTTATATGGCTCCTAAAGAGCTCATCTGGAACCAAACATGCTATGAAGAACTTCTGTAGGTGTCCCTGTACGTATATTGCCAGCTTAATTTCTGGCAGATAGGAGCAAGTGACTGCTGTCCAACCGTTGGTAGTACAGGGCAGCACAGAGCACATTGTTCATGTTTCTCAAATATTTTTGGGTTTGGAAAGTATGTTTTTCTTTCCAGTAGATCTTAACATTTCAAAGAAGTATAAAACATCATGTTTGTAAATATCTAAACCAGAACAATTTTTTTTTTCATTGCAACCACTCCCTGGTGTACTGGTAGACAGGATAATAGACCAGCTTGTGATGGGAACTCTCTACAGTTGTGATAAGGCTCTGGCTGTTGGTAGGTTCAGCAAGGGATGGTTATCTTCTACAAACACTCCTCCCCCCAGTTAATATGGACGTCTATGTGAAGGTCACCTCCCATCCAAAACACAGCAACTACTGAAAGCACCTAGACACTATTTTTCTGCAAGACATACTACTATTAATTAAGCACTGTTAACTCAGAAGACCAAGCTTCATCTGAGAAGATGGTCGGCTATTTTCTGTGGGGGATTTGGGTCTTCCCTCCTGAATCACAGCATAGTCTCCATTTCTAATCCCCAAACAGTGTTGTTCTTGCTTTTATTTCTCATTAGTGAAAGGCTACAGGAGGACCACAAGATTAATGACTGCAGCTCAGCCTCACTCAGTACCTACAGCAACAGCAGCTGTTACCTCATACAAAACAGTATTTTTCTCCCAGGTAATAGTTCTGCCTACACCAGCAACAGAAATAAAGGCATTACAGTTGCCCAAATTCCTTACCTTATTTCTAGACATTCTTAGTGAATGTATAAAGCACCACTGCTAGGCATGGAACAGAGAGAGAGAAAAAAAATACGCCAAAAAGACCTCCACAAAGCTTAAAGATGCACTACAGCCAGATTTTAAAGAAACAGCAAGGGGGGTATGGAAATAGGCCATCTCTTCCCAAACCAGCTCTGACTCCTATCCAGACATATGCTTCACAAAGAGTAAAACTGCCAAACAGGTATTGATAACAGTGGAGTTATTTTAAAATACTTATTTTCTCTTAAAAAAATGAATATCTGCAGCTGAAGAGAACCTGACCATTAATGGGAACTTTAAGGCACCGTCCACACAGAAATAATAATTCCCCAGCACCGCAGAGATCAGACATGACAAAAAATAGCTTGACTCATCCAGACATTAATTCAAAGCAGCAAAATATATCCAATCCTACCCAAAGCTCCATCATGCATTTTCCACGTGGAAAGTAGACGGCTCCCACAGAGAGTATCTTGTTGTCCTAAGCACTTCTGAAGTTGCACTAGAAAAATCTCTCTTCCACCCAGTCACGCCATATTAATAGAGACATTATCACACACGTACATCATTTCCTATGGCTTGTATCAAAGTGAGGGCTTGACTTGAGGAATGACTGGGCAACCTCTGTATGTGTGACAGTCCCAGCAAACAGGGGTGCCCAACACCTCTCATGATCAAGTACATCCTACATCCTGAAGAAAGTGCGGCATACATGAAGATGTAATCCTCCTCTTCCACTATCATTGGTCTCACTTTATGACCTTGGGTGAAGCACTGGGCTGACTCTAAATGCGTACATGTAACCCTGACTATTACCCACCACTCAGCATCCATAAGAGATGAGGACAACTCACCCACTCTTCATTGCCCTGACATTCCTAGCAGCTAACAGGCTCTCTGCTAACTGGAAAGGAAGGACTCTGCATTTCTGAAGCAAGAGGATCTCTCACATCATAAACACGAGGTTGCGGATGTCATTTTACCAGAGGATACAGCTCCTTTTTCTTTTAAATTTGAGATGGGTGAAATAAATGGGCAAAATAAAACCTGATCCAGATTTTGTCTGAAGCTTTGAGATGGCCTTAGAAGAGAATTAGGTATAATGGACATGCTAAAATAACTAGATCTCATTTGAAAACATCAAAGAAACAGAAACACCACAGGCCACATTTTAAAAACTGGCTGCCTGAACAGCGAAAGGAAAACTGTGTAAGCACCACCTCATATACCAAATATGCACTGATGTGTGCGAAAAAGGATACTCACGTACTCCACCACCATTTCTCCTCAGGCAGTTGTCCGTTCCGTTACAAAAACCTGGTCTTGTACAGACAGAAAATAATCAAATCCATTTGTAAGAACATTTTGGTTATCTAATTTTAAAAACATATCCCTGGATGATACACTCTGCCTGAAGAGGACGGGTACGCTCCACCAACATGCAGAGCTGTTGCCACCATTAGCACTGAGGCTGGTTCAACTTTCTGCTCAAAGCTCGATTTTAAGAACCTTAATTTCCGAGTGCCCAAATGCAAATGCTGACTTCTTCTGTAAGGCAGGTTTTCCGTACTCTCTTTTTCAGAAGAGCTCTTCAGGATGTCTCCTGCTAAACCTCTGCTAGAGTAAAGCATGTTCCTCAATCAAGTATTTTCTCTGTACCTTTTACGAAGGGATGCGTGGTCCTTCTTACAGTGCTTCCATGACAGAACAAATGTCACAGTGAAGCTTCCAGGTATCGCACAGAGTCATTACATAAAATCTCTTGGAAAAATGCCAGTCTGATGGCATCAGACTCTAGGCTGCAGCTGTGTCCACTGCAAGAACAGAGGAGAGATGCAGAAGTTATTTTAGTGTGTCTTTCCACCCTGTTACCTTTCCACCATCCTCATCTGCTTCAGCTGGATAACGAGGATAACGAGGATAACAAGGATAACGAGGATAACGAGGATAAATGAGCCCAAGGTGGGCTGGCTGATGTCCACCAGCCCAGCCACCCCTGCCACCCCAGCCCACAGGCCTTGCAGGGTCCATGGGGACCTGCTTGCCTGCCCTGGGCATGCAGCAAGGGAAAATGGGTCGGGAGGATGGGTGTGAAGCTGGCTGAGCAGCCCAGAGGCTTGGGCCCAAGATTTTGCCAGTCAGCTTTATTGCAAACACTTGTGGCATCCCAATGAGAACACTTCAAAATGCTGGAGCTCACACCGCAGGCAACAACTGCAGAGCACAGCGCTTATTTATTTATTTATTGTTATTTATTAACTGAAAATGAATCTGTTTCTACACTTTTTTAATGGTGTGGGTGGGTGTGCGTGTTATTAAAAAAAAAGAAAACAAAAAAACAACCCCAAAACAGAACCCTCCTCTTTGCCCTGTGGAGTAGAGGAGATGTTTTTCCACCAGGGGAAGAAAGCAGCCTGCTGAGAGGGGGACACTGCGCTGCACAGCAATGGCACCAACTCCTCCAGGTCGTGTCCATCACAAGCTGACCTTTTCTAAAGCTCACGTGTCAGCCTTAGTGCTCAAGAAGGTGAGGAGAAAGTAGCACAGACATGTCATCCCATCTTCCCTGCCACTACGCTGGGCCTTAGCTGTGTTGGGCAATAACCAGTTATCCCAGGAAGAAACTTTTGCAGTTTTCCCATGACTTGATCTCTGGTATAGATTTTCTATAGTCTGCTTCATCAAAGCACGGTCAGGGTCTCTAATCATTGGGCCTTTACATCTCTCCATGGTGTCTGCCTGGTTGAGCAGCAGCATTGTGTCCATTTGTCAGACGTGGGGAGAGGCTCCAGAATGAGCTCCTGGATCATCCCAGGAGCCTGGACAAAACTGGGAAAGATGTGGGCTCTGGGTGCAGGCAGGGGTGCAGGCCAGAAGACCCTGGCGCTGTGTTGGGATACATGAAGGCTGCCCCAGAGCCACCAGCACCACAGCTTCATGACTGCCATGGGGGTGAAAACTAGCCCACCCCAAGCCCTGAAAAGCAGAGGGAGAGGCAGCTCCTGTGGCTGGTCCATCTTCTTATCCTATGGACTGGAAATGTCTGAAGAGTGCTCGCTGTAGAGGGAATATCTGGCAACATCAGCTTTCAGGCCCCAGTGACAGCTGACTGGTCAATGATGTCTCGGAAGGACTAAGCGTCTGCAAAATTCTGAGGTTCTACCCTTGTGTTTGCTAGGCACAGGCAAAATATTCCACAACTGTCAAATTTCTCTTCTCTTTGAATTATTGCAACTTTTAAATGCAACAGTATCATCCATGAACACTCAGAAGAAAGGCTAAAAATAAATTTAAGAAAATAACCCAAGTATCGGGGCGTGTGTGCGTCTCTCAAACCCAAGACTCCAACCTTGATCTAAACCAGACTGTTTCTCTCTTTCCCCCCACCCCCTTCTTATTTAAAGAGAACTGGAAGGGAAAAGACTCCATCAGTCTCTGAGTCTGTAAACCTTTCCCCTCCCTAATATCCGAGACAAGACTTAAAGAAGAACCAGTCTGGAACAGAACATGAAAAACCATCTGAAAAATGACTAGAGGCCTAATGCTGTCACTGTCCCATGTTTATTTTTCTTTCTTTGATGTCTGATGTCAAAGAGAAAATAATGTCATCTGCTGGAAACTCAAACATGTTTGCATTTTGAGGTAATTAGAATTAATGTTGGAGGGCAAAACTAACACCGAGCCACTCCAGTCTTTCCCATGTGAGGAAAACATTCCGTAATGACTTACATTTAATCTAGGAGCTGGCAGGCAGTCAGGAGCAGCCCGGATTCAGGCAACAGGGTAATATTTCAAAAACATTTTCTTAATTTTTTTTTTTTTTTTTTTAAATAAAGTAAACTAAACTAAACCAAACCAAAATAAAATAAAATATCTATATGTGCTCTGATTTATAAATGACGGGAGCCTGACTGGGCTGCTCCAGTTCCAGAAGGGTGTAACTGCTGAAAATCAATGGCTGACAAGGGTGTAAATCAGGGAGTAATGGCAGCCCTGGTTCAAGACCACCACTGCTTCCTAAGTACTCAGCACCCACAATTGCAGCCAGATTTTTCTGAAGAGCCCAAGCCCCCATTCACATCCAAACAAGGGCCAGATTTTTGTAAGTGCTTAGCACGCAGTCTCTCCCCATTGTGACATTAATGGCAACATGCTGAGCCCTTTCGGAAAATTGGTCATACGTGTTTGTTTTGGACCAGATCTTGTCACCCTTATCCATGTTGAGTAGCATTTTGCCCAGTGAAAAATCCTACTAAGTAGTGCCTCTCTGTGTGAGCAGAAGGACTCTCTCTTAAAAGACAAATGCACGTCATGTTGCTCAATGCCCTGCTGGACGAGTCTCAGATACTACGGGTATTACTGAGCTATGAAAAGATCATCAAGCTGAACTGAGTAGCTACGGGTTAAAGCTTGGCTCGTGAGAAACTGGGTTTGCCCCTCACAGGGTGAAAAGAAAAAGGTTATTTCTGGACTCAGTACTTTTGTTTGAATTACTCAGGGGTTAAAAATAGAAAAGCAACCTTTCCCAGTTCAAAGAAAATAAATGGCTACACTTATCTGCGTGGGTAATTAAAAACAGCTGAACTCCAAGAGCTGAAACCTTCCACACTGCTAGTCCTCACTGAGGAGTAGCTTCCTAGCAGCATCTGACATGTTAGAAAAAATTATTTTATTAAGGATTGCTCTGGGGTAAGTGACATGCAGATTGTTGCTACACTCAAAGCCAGGTTATTGGTGATAGGACTATGGAACAGAATTAAATTATTCAAAAATCAAAACAAAAAAAGCTTTTCCTTTCACATGGGTCATTTGTAGTTAAGAGCAGATCAAATGCTGTATTTTCCTTTCTGCAGCTCTGCAGAAATGTGTGACCTGGCCCTTGGCATCACACAGCTGCTGTGGCAACCCAAAGGACTGCAAGTATGGCTAAGGTGTTCACATGGCGTGCTTTGAGCTGCAGTTCCACCTCATCAGTTCCTCAACCCCCACAGGGAGTTCACTGGTTCAACAATCATTTTCCCCTTTTCATGCACTGCCAAGGAGTTTCTTTTCTGCCTTTCTGCCTTTTTTTCTGCCTTTTCTGACAGGTCACGTGGTCCAACAGATAGACATGAAAGAGAAATGATGCAGGGATGTTCCCGTTGGCTTGCCCAAGGCTTGGAACTTGGGCCGAATGACTAAGAGTGCAAAGAGGAAGAGTCGGAGCGGCAGAGGAATCAGACCCAACATTGCATCTTGACCTCTTGTCTCTGGTCATTTCATATCTCTCCTCAAACTTCTTGTCTGTGCATACAATGCCCTGGTCTTACCCTAGTGGAGTTACTCTTGCTCTGTACCACTGTCGTGGCATGGAGAGTTGTTGTGGAGGTAGGTAGGTGTCATCCCGTGGGTACCACATGGGTACCACATGGCGTCATCCTCTGGGCTACCTCTCCAGCCTCTCCACCATCCTGTTGTGGTTCAGCCTTCTATTGACTTCCACTTGACAGCCAGCTAGCAATTGCAAAGGCAGCAGATCAGCTGAAAGAATCAGCCATGTCTTTCTGCACAAAGGACAAGATCTGAAAGGCATTTTTTCTCCATGTTTCATCAAAGCAGCATATAGGACAATGAAATCCCAAACTTTTTGATTATTATCCAGTTCATCAGTCTTTTTAAGCCTGCAAAGTTGAAAGTAACTGAAAGACCTCTTATATTTGCAACATATTTTCTTTATTTAGCTGTGGCCAGAAAAAGTAAAACAATAGCACGCTGTCCTTTTCAAATTTACATTGGCCCATACAGACAACTCCAAAGACAATTTCCCTGATCTGCGACTGCCTCCCAGGCCTGGACTGAACCAGGCCGTTTCCCATGTTGACAAGACAAAAGCATCACTAAAAACTGCAGACGGCATATTCCTGCGAATGTCAAGGGCATGCAAATTCCTGGGCCCTGAGCGCTGCCTACACATCAGATGTGCTCCAGCCACAGCCAAGCAGGAGGCTAGAAGAGGAGGAGGGCCATGGAATGAGCTTCTTGTTGTTTTCTTCAGCCCTGGCCTTCTCTGTCGAGGCGCTTCCTATCTTCCCTACTCTCTCCACCTTCCCCCGCTTTCCTCCCCCTCCTTCCAAATGCAGTGTTCCTCGATGGGGGGGCAGGCGACCAGTGGCTCAAAATCAGTTTATGGGAGGAGCTAAAGGAAAATTGTATATACGTGTTAACCCAAGCTGGGAGCTCTTCTTTTAGAAGAGCATTTGCCCATTGGCTCCAGCCACCCCTTCTCAGGCAAAGCTGATGGCTAGGAATGGATTTCCAGGAAGCGAATTCTCACACAGAGGAAAGGCAGCACAGCTCTAAATCTCTAGGTCTTTTTTATCTGCAATGAAATATTTCCTCTGGTTTCTTCTTTTCTAAGAACACGGCTGCTATCATTGGGGGTTGGACTAGGTTCCTTTCAACCCTATACCACTCTGTGATGATAGCCTGCATGCTGCTTGGTGCTCCTCCCTAGCTCCCATCCTCTCCTTTGTTTCCTTTCTTCTAATTCCTTGTTCTTTTGCTTCCCTCAGCTCCATTTCATTTAGAGCAGCCGGGGTTTGCACAGCAAGGGGATGGTGAGATTAAACAGGTTTGGAAAGTTTGCCTTTGCTGTGCACACATGCTCTGTTTTCTTCCCTCTTCACTCTCAGTGAAGAGAAATGTGTCCAAAACTGCTGTGAAGTTCCTCCGTGAAGAGCTGGCACAAAACTCCCCAGCCAGAGCAGTGCCATGCCTTTGTCTTCCACAGGAACCCACACACAGCTTACAACAAACAGAACAGCAACTGTTAATAAGAATAAAAAACATCTCTCCACACACCATGCTAGCACTTAGTTCAACCAAAAAAAAAAAAAAAAAGAGAAATTAAAAAAAGATATCACCCAAATCACAAGTCTCTTGTTGCTTAATGTAGATATATTTTACCCAAAACTCATTTCACTTCATTTAGTAAGTCCATTAAAGCTGAAGGAGCTGCATCTGCCTAGAACTGGCACAAGCCAGGCGGCAATCGGATCCACTGCATCTATTGCTATAGTATCATCACATTCCATATGGTGCCGCAACCAGTCCGTATGCTGAACTGAGCGCTGCCTAAAACCCCTTCATCCAAAAGCTGCATCGATCTTAGCCTCTCTCAGACCAAGAGAAGGACCTTGCTCCTCACTTGCCCAAGGACTCATGTGAAGCTTTGAAGTAAAAGTTTTCCAGCTTCTTCCTCTGACCTATTAAAACTAGTCACTGAATGGACTTTCTAGTGCTGGTTAATAACAGTGATATCTAATTTCTCAGAAAAGTAATCCCAGTGATGCCAGTATCCCACTTATTATTTCACACCACTCCCTTTGAGTGCATATTCTGGTATCCCTTTACTTTACGGAATAGGAATTCCTTCCACATTCCTCCAACCTGAGAGTCTTTGACCCTGATCATACCTTACATCCCTGTAAGAGCAGTGTTGGAAACAGGAATCTTTGAGCAACAAAGGACCAACACACAAATGTATTTATCTGCTCCAAAATTCTCTTTCACTGACATTCCACTGTCATACATGGTATCCAACAAGCAGCATTTATCCCTGTGAACTTCTCCTCATGTCCTCTCCTACCTTTATCTACTGTCATGGCCAAGTTCATTTCTCATTTAAACCTCACCTTTCTTGTGTGAAGTGGCTTGGTTTTTTTTGTTTGTTAGTCTTCTAGAGCCAGCTGCAGCAGATTCTTCTATAACCACACATCATAATTGACCTTTTATTTCTCCTTCACCTTGCTTTCCAAATGCCATTGTCTCACCTGATCTTCAGGTTAAAACTCTGATCTAAGGGGGAAGAGGGATTTGCTGCTATTTCCCTTGCACTTTTTGCCCCACTGGGATTTCCTTGTACATATTCTAATCAAGTTCCCCACTTTTAAAATATGAAATCTAAATTGCCAGCAAATAATACCATCCAGTGGAGCACGTACACTCAGTGTCTGTATTAACTCCTGCTTTTTCCTTGGGGGTAAACTGAACCTCCCCCAAACTACGCATCAAAACGAGTAGCTTTAAATAGCAGTCATCTGTGGGATTAATCAAGTTTCTCCTTAAAACCATCCCAGATGTGCCAGTCAACCAGCTTATACTGGTTTCTGTAAGAACACCCACTGTTATTATTGTACCAACAGATTTTGCAACTTCCTTAATTTCTTTTAACACATGAAGGTCTTGAGCTGTGCTCTTTTGCAGCAGCGAGGGTGTGCTAACAGCAGAGGGTTGCAGACATCCATGCAGCAGGCCAGGGGACCGTGGGGGCTGTTGGTCCAGCGTGGACGAGGGCAGGGTTACTTTAAATAGTGGGCAAGCTCTGTAACGTAGCTGGCCATCTTCTTCAGTCTAGAAGCTACTTGGACGCCAGGCAGAGGAGCAGGATGCCAGCTTGGCCTTAGACAGCCACGTGAGTTGGGACTGTGTGAACCCACCTGCACTCGCCTGGTCCTATTTTTGGTTTTGGGGTGTTTTTTTTGCTTTTTTTTTTTCATTGTTTAAGGAGTGTGTCAGGACACCTGTGAGAGAAGGCAAAGGACAGGGCTCCACAGCCACTCCATACCAAAGCAGGGCAGAAAAATGGTGTTTGGCAGAGGATAAGGTTCCTATAAAAGAGCTCTCCCTCTGGGCCCAGGACTCTTGGGACATTCTGAGCATTTTTCTTTCCACCACCCTCAGGCGGTGGGAAATTGCTACCTCTTGCATGAGCAGGGAGCAAACAAGCAGGCAGTCTCCATTTCAGCACGCAGGAGGTAGGTGGGTGGCCTCGCCACGGGCATGCCTTTTATTTTTATCAATGGCCAGGTATCTTCATTCTGGCAACTCCAAGTCTACTCAATTTCCAACCAGCGTGGTCCAAGGAGGGTTAGGGCAGTTATTTCCCTTTGTCTCAAGTCCCCACATTTATCCTGGGGACTCCCCGATGAAAACATTTGTACCGAGGGCCTTTTTTCAGTCGTATCCCTAATACAAACATCAAACTCGGCCCTATGACATTAGAGAAATCCAATAACAGTTTCTCATGCAATGGAAACATTTTTTTGTTAGAGACATTTTATTTGGGAGCTGGCTATCTGTTACAACTGGCAATTCGAGTCGAAGCAACGGAGTAATATTTCAAAAATGATTAGAGCAAAACAAATGATCACATGAATGGTATTATTTTGCAAAACATGCGATCCTCAGTAATTTGTGGTTTTTGGTCCCTGGTGCTAAAATTGTGCTGTGTCTTTAATCAAGCTAATTATGCAAAACTCTCTGAAGGTCACAAAAGGTTCAGGCGGAGGCTTTTTGATGCTGAAATGCAGCCCAAACACCCATAGTACATTGTTCTGTTTGGAAACGAAGCACCAATATACTGCATTTGAAATTTCAGTGTGAAATACCAGCGTTTATACCTTACATACCCTCAGACTGCTTTGCACACCGTGGCAAAAATCAAATTACCCCCTCCTGCTCTCTAATGTGGATATGGAAATGAGCCTTCTCTTTCCATCGCCATGCCCTCTAAAAACATTACATTATACTTACAGCATTTATTTGTTTTTCTGGCGGCCAGCCAGAAACAAACAAACAAGCAAACAAAAAAATAATCCTCTTTCAAAAATACCCCTCCCTGTGAATTGGATTATGTTGTAATCCATTCTGGATCTACCCCAGGCCTGCGCTTGCCTTCTGGGGTAAAATGACAACGTTTTGGATGGTCTGCAGGGCTGGGCGGAGGGGGTGAACCACCAGGAGACTATGATAGAGCCCAGGTTTCTCTCCCACTCCTTCATTTTACAGCTGCAAGGAAAAAAAGAAAAAAAAAAAACCAAACCAAAAAACAACCTGTGCACAGAGTGGGCTTTGTCCATCTGCAAAGCACACGCTCTCCCAGGTTGCGGCCGCTCATGAGGTCAT
Source organism: Scolopax mira (assembly GCA_004320125.1). Lineage (NCBI taxonomy): Eukaryota > Metazoa > Chordata > Aves > Charadriiformes > Scolopacidae > Scolopax > Scolopax mira. The sequence continues at coordinate 119,389 of BJBW01001446.1, read as the reverse complement.
GATGTAGGAGACAGTGAAATGGTTAGTGATGCCAGCAAAGCAGTGGTGCCAGCCCTACCTGGGGGGGCATTTCTGCCTTACCAGCTCTACCTGGGGCTGCCCAGCCAATGTATAAGCCATCGGTGCCATACGCTACTGCCAGGGGGTTTGCTGTGGCTCTTCCCCACTGTTGATGTCATTTTGCTGGCATTTTACGTTGTTCTTTCCCTGCAAACGGCCACTCTCCTGTATTTTCTTCTTCTTCTTCCTGAGTGGTCTCCGTGGCCAGTCTTCTCCATCTGACTTTCTGGTGGGCTGGGGATTGCTGGTGTTCTGGAAACTCGATCGCCGCGTCTCCGGCTGCAGTGTAGGGACCAGAGCTCTCTTCAACTTAAATTGAGGGTGACTCGATGACAAACTGAAGGGACTTCAGAGAGGGGAAAAAATGATCCAAGGCTTAGATGTGGGCTGAAGGAAAATGAAGGGAATGGGCTTTGCACATATCTTGGCTGAATGATATCTAATTGGGGTATGATAATTCTCTATAAGTCTTAGGAGGATATAAACACTTAAGAGGCAAAGGAATTGATTAGGACCAGAAAAGGGAGTATAAGTGGAATTAATGAGATGAAACCGAGAGCAGGAAAATTTATGCTTTAGAGCAACATTTTCTATTAACGAGCTCTACTACAGTGTGGGGTAGGATTCCAAGGAGAAGCAATGGAAACCCTGTTGCTTAAGTTATTTCAGAGAAGACTGGACAAAACACTCAAGAACACACTGTAGGGAACAATTCCACAGTGACAGGAGGATGGAAAAGATGATCTAATAGTAGCTCTTTCCATTTCTAATTTATATGGTGACTTTATATTAGAGGAGGGTTTTTTTTTTTTTGAGCTGCCAACCAGTCATCAGTAAAAGAAACATGCTAAAAAGTTCCTTCTGGTATTCCATAACCGTCCCATATTTCCCTCCTTCCCAGGTTCTGTCTATTACACATACACACAATAGACCTGATGATTTATAGCAGAAACGTCATCCTCCATGCATCCTATTTTGCTGAGTTACTGCAGGGTCTCTGAACAGCGGTTATCTTGTGTGCTGTATGAGCTAAAATATCGCAGCACAGCACAGCAAATGCATGATTCAATGATTCAATATTAATTTCCTGGCTTTGAAAAGTTGAAAAGTCAAATCTTCTGTGTCATTTGAAAACTATTTCTTTTTCCTATTACCTTTTCTTCACATACACAGGCAGTTGTGTAGAATAACATTTGGAAAATCTTTGTAAATAGACCCTTATTAGGAGAAAGGCAGAAGCAGGCATTATTCAGTAAAAAGAGGGGGGGGGGGGGGGAAAGGCTCTGTGTACTGCAAAAGGTACTGAAAGAGAAAGAGAATTCTTACGAAGATACGTTTATTTCTGTGTCATTGACTTTGTAATACATACCATTCCATACTGCATAAGCTCTATTTTTTTTTTATTACTGCTTTACATCATATACATGAGTGACACACTCTCATTTCAATGAGGGAGGCCAATAAAGGTTCCCTTAATGTCTAACCTAATAATTTGAGCTGTGAAGTGATAGCACAGATTGCCTGGGGAGGTAGAGGATAAAAGTTGAGTTGCCTGCTAGAAATGATGTAGATAAAGCCCATGCTGCTTTAGATGAGTCTAGATTAAATGCCTGCTTGAGCTCCTTTTCAGACCTATTTTCTGTTTTTTACACTAACTTCCATCATTCTCTCTGCAAAATTTCCAGACGTCTATCTGCCAAAATATGTGCAGATGCATATAGGTCAGCTAAATCCAAACACTGGTAGAGTCTAAGGTCAAAACAGATTGTTGAGTTTATCTTGTCCAGCGTTTCTGAACATTTTCCAAACCATGACCTCATAGTACTACAGAACAGAATAATGGATCCTCTCCCTCCTTCTTGACCGTAGAGGAAGGGCAGCTGAAATCCTGCTGGAGGTCCCAGGACCCGAAGACTGAGAGCGAAGGCTGCAGTTCAGCCCCTGAAGAGAACTGCACACACCAAGTCCCAGCGCAGATGGGAGCACAGCTGCACGACTTAAGCGTGCAAATAGCGATACGCGCAGAGAGGACACGAGGTGTGCAAAGAAAAGGGACCCGAGGTCTGCTGGGTGCCACATACCAAACGAATTGCTGGTAGAAAGTGACTGGTTTTGACAGACTCATGCTAGTGTATATGAACACTGTTCAGAGACTCATGCTAGCGTATAGCACAGCTAATGCTGACTTCATTAAAGCTCCCTGGTCAATGAAAGCAACTGTGTGTCGTCTAGTGGTTGGACTGGAAGACGGGAAAGGCTTTGATTCAATGCTAGCTGTGCTACTGACTCATGGCTTACCCTCCAAGTAAGTCATTTGACCTTTCTGTAGTTCAGTCAATCGGGCTGGAAAATTGTGCGGGGAGAAAGGAAAAGCACTATTCTTACTGGAAACCACAGACAGAATCTGAGCTGAGTTTTCCTAGGGTAAAAAAGAAAGAGACAATATCAGAACGTGAGTCAGGATCGGAACCTCCCTGGCCTTTTCCACTCAGGACGTCTGGTAGTATCATCATTATCATAGCAGAAAATCGTTTACTTAAAGTCTTACTTCTAGCTCAGAAACCAAAAGGAAATACTTGGTGCCTGTGCCAGGTACACTCAGCTTCTGAACAGACTGAAGGACTATCTGAGCGGATTTAATAACTTTGGACTTCTCTACACGGATCATATTTAAAGGGTATAAATAACCAGAGCAAAAACTGGAACAGAGATGGATTTATATTACTAATATTTTTTTTAAAAATTTTCTGATGGGAAAATGGAAAAAAGTAGGGACTTAAAAATACCTTTTTTTTTTCCCTTGTGTTATGCTTTCTGTCAGATTTTGTACTATAGAGACCTAAAGAACATTTTTTGGCAAAATACCAAGCTAAATACAACGTGGTGTAAGTTCCTAATAATGGAAAGAAAGTTGTGGTGGGAAAGTGTCTAGAGCAGATTTTGTAGACAGAAGGTCCCCAAATTGGCTGCAAAACCAATTTCTTTTTCAGAATGTCTTCCTCATTTTGAAAATATAAATAGCTCTAATTAAATGCCCCAACCTTTTTCTTTTAGTATGAGTAGGAAGTGGAGTTGTAAAAGATTGATTTTGGCCAGTACTGCCATAAAGTGGTGAAAACAATAATGACCTGTAGAGGAAACTGAAATTCAATGGGGGGCTGAATTTGTGGTTCTGGGTACCTTGAAAATACCTCTATTTTTTTGTGAGAAAACTCTACTAGACCCATGAAATCAGACCCCTCCTTTAGATTTCAGGCAGGTTTGAACTATAGTGAAAGGCCCTCGCTCTGACAGATCACTCAAGTTGAGAACTACCATATGAATGGTACTGCTGAAGACACATCCACCCTTCTGCACACTGGGTCTCCAGGGGAAAACCAAATCAAACCCCACAAGCCCACTGGAGTGAGGGAGTCCTAGGCAAAATGCAGAAGGTGAGTGGTGCTGTTGGATTCAGGCACTGTGAAATTCTGGTTCTGAGACAGCCCTTCGTGGAAACAGAGCCTGCTTCCTGTTTGATACCAGAAATATTGAGATGTTTTGACCTGATGGTAGAAATACCACTCTAAGTGTGGTTTTAGTACTGTAGCCACCACATTGGTGACCTGCCAAGAGGCCTGCAAAAGACCTGCCTTTTATAAAAAAATGGTTATTGATTTTCATGGATCCAAATGTTTCATTTTGGTCTTCTGAACTTCTCTTCAGAAATATAGAGAAGTATCTAGCTCTTTCTCAGTCTTGATACAGGGACTATCAGAGCTTTTAGATTAATAAGACCCAGCAACTATAATGACAGCATTGCACAATAGGCATCATTAGCGGGGAGGAGCAGGAACATGGAGATGGGTTTTTCTCCATCAGAAGTTTTATTGTTATAAAATGTGGTACAGATAGGAACATTTTTATGAGTCCTAGGGACTCCACTTCTCCATCAGCGGCATGAGAAGAAAAGAAGTCTCTCAATTTTATTTTCAATTAGGTGGTAAAACATGATCAAGAGACTCCTTGTGGGCTCCTGTGAATTAAATCACCAGCACTGAATTGTTGTGTTAAAAGACATAAAGGACATAATGGACAATAGAGGTCTGGCAAGATTTCACAGTAAACAAATCCAAACTGAAACTTTAGACTTCTTTGAACTCAGATCTGACCTTGACCTAAGGTGGATTTACAACCACAAATTCGTCTCTTGTCGTATACACAGAAAGTCAGAAATGTACTGCTAGACATGAAACACTCTGAACTCTGAGGCTCGGAAAAAAAGCCATGCATCTGTATCACCTGGAAACTTAAAAATATTTGGAAGCAGAGTTCGATAGGAGCTGTCAACATTGTAGGCATGTCTCATCTGTTACAGTTCTGAATATTTTAAAAAGTTTTGCTTTCAATCTGTGCACACACTTCATTTATAAAATTCCCCTCTGTTACTTCTCATGTGTAGGAGACAATTATTTCCCAAAGAGCTATTTTTTTTTTCTCATATGATTCTGGAGGGGAATTTTGTCTGTTTCTCACATGCTCTTACCTTGCTACTAAATTAACTTTGTATACTACCAGATCATAGTGATAGTGCAGCTTCAAGGAATTAACAATTTGGTCATAAAGTATAAGTGCAACACGACCACACTACAGGAAAATCATTCCTGAAGGGACCCCACGTTTTCTTTTTTTTTTTTTTTTTATAACCTTGCTTTTACAGTAATATTGCATAAATTACCTTACATTGCAACCAGCAAAAGCCACTGAGCCAAGTCCAACAACCGACTTTCCTTTTTCCCATGTGTTTGAGGTGGTCAAATGCAAGCCAGCCATGGGCTAGAAGCAATGGATGCACAGCAACTATATGTGTGAGCTAAATGCGCCCTGAGTTCTTGTCCAGCCCACTTTAGAATAAAGAGAGCAAACAAATCTACCCACACATGTGAAGATTTAGCCTTGAAGGCCAAGTATTTAAATGAAGGATTTGCTGTCGGAGGATGAAGCAGCCAGATTAACTTCCAATTTAGCGTAGTTACTCTAGCATCATATCAGTGCTGTCCAAAACACGGTGCTGTCAGAAGGCCCTAAAATGTGTCAAATTGTGCTCTGTCATCATGACTCTACACTTCTCATACAATAGTGTGGTGGCTGTTATTTTCTCCATCTACGGACGACTGGAAGAGCTGAGACTGTCGCTAGTTTTTGGTACTTTCCTGTTTTTCCTGTGAAAACATTCCTACCTCTCACCAAGTTTCTTTCTCAATTCTCCTTTGTCCTTGAGCTCATCAACATCCTCTAAGCCAGAAGTTTCTCTTTTGTTTGAATGTGTTATTAGTGCAGCAAGTTGTCAGGTAATTTTTCTAAGTTATCTCTCCAGAAGCCTGCTGTGACCATGCAAGTCATACTTCAGAACCACAGTGCTCAATTTTGTATGTTTATGTAATTATATAGATGATATACTAGAAAGCTTTCGTTCAAAGATCCTGCTCTTAAAACAGGGCCAAGATGAGAAAGAAATGAGAAAACATGGCAGGTATAGCAGATGGAAGTGGGTTTATATGAAATTGTGTACTGAATGCAGATGCAACATCTAGAATTTATGAGATCTAGCCCCTAATATTTGAAATTGTTTGTACAAATATCTTGGGGTATCTAGAAAAAAACCCCACCAATTTCTCTTGGCAAATTCAGGAGTGAGGTCTGTAATTTTCTAAACTACTTCAAGATGGAATACAATGAATGAAGGCCAGTCTTTCAGATTAGGCAATGTCACCAGTATGGTGACAGCCTGGCATCTCATAATCTGCCAGTCAGGGCACAACTCTGCCTCCGAGTAGAAACTGCAGTAGGCAAGTTCCTAGATTATCTTCTTTGCATATAAAGCACCCATTTCTTGCTAGATGTTAGTGGATCTTCATCCTGCAACTGCCCCAGCATTTAACAAAGCCTTTGTTGCAGCACATGTACCTTAATTTGAGAATTTCACATGTGGAAAGTAAGAAGGACACGACTTTGCAGCAGTTTTTCTTTGTTTGTTTGTTTGTTGGTTTGTTTGTTTGTTTCTTTCTTTCTTTCTTTCTTTCTTTCTTAATAATTTGAAAACTTCTACCAGCCCTGGAATGTGGGAAGTGCTCCCACATGTAGGGGTATGATACAGTGGAGGACAAAGCAATACACTTGAATATACCTTTGTGCTTTTGAGACACTGACCTGAGCCTTGCTCTCTCTGCCACCACCAGTGGTGTCACAGCTAACCTTTTGAGCAAGTGCTCCAGGCAGGCAAAGGTTTAACTAACAACTGAGAACTCAGTTGCAAAGTAAGTTTTGACCATTGTCCCAATCCTGGTAAAAAAACCCTTCTCCCTCATCTCAAATGGCACAGTTTTGGGCTACAAATTGTTATTCTGATATCTATATAATCAGTGATGGGCATTTTAGTCATAAATTGCATCAACTGTGCATTACCAGAAGGTTCAACAAAAAAAAGCACAACCTTTAAGAATTGTGCCTCATGTCCGTTCCTAAAAATGAAGCTACACTCTACCATCCCACCATTCCCAGCCTTTCCTGAAACTGGAGAAATAGTCCCCTAAAATACTGGCTCAGCACAAAAGGACCAATCAGATGAAATCCTGATATTGGAGGGAAGTACTGTTCTGCATGACCTTGAGGGCTAGGAATGGGCAGAATAGAAAGGGGAGATTCCTGTTTTTCTCCACAACCTTGTAACTATACTTGGAAGGTCCCAAAAAATCAGACTGGGAAGTTGGGTTCCTTCTAGTCACACTGTCACTACAGTCATATTTTTAGTCACTTATTTATTTCTCCAAAATCCCCTAAAGAATAAATACCAGTGAACCTTACTGGAGTTCTACGGATAAATAGAGAGGAGATGATTTCCACTAAGATTTCAAAAAATTTGCCTGAAACAGCTGTCCAGGTGGCACATCCAAAACACCTGGTAGAATGGTACAGCATAAGCTACTGGTAGTAACGAGGGTTAGTCTCACTTATGAATAATCTCAAACCCACACCAATGAAATATTTATCATGCAATGCTCTGTCTTCTCCCCCTCCCACTCTGACCAAACAAAGTGAAATCAAAATTAATCAGTAAATTACTTTAACCTCGGTAGGGTTTCTCATTAATTTGTGGTTTCTCATTTCCCACATCCCCATCGCTGCATAAAACTTCCCTTTTTACAGCCACTTCACTGTTTACATGATAAACATACTCCCTGCATTACCCTTCTGGACTTGAATTGCTCAAGCGTGAGAGCTTCAGTACATCCCACTTCCTTACCAGCCCCTTGAAACCTCCTTGATGACAGTGCTTGGTGACCACAGCAGGCAGTGAGTACTAATATTGCAGTACAGAGAATTTCCCCCCACCAATGAAGCGTAACATCCAGTTTCTCCAGCTGTTCTTCTCATTCCTGGAAACCTGCTGGAAAAAGCCACTGTGGAGGTAAATGGACTATCTTGGCACAGAGGCGTCACCCACATCTCAAAAGAACTGACTGAAGAGCATGGGGCTCTTGCCTTGAGACCAGCAGCTCCTTTTGATGCACTGCTGGGATAGAAAATAAGCTTTCAAGTGTGTCTATTATCTGGAAGCTCACCAAAGAGGAGGACATTCCTCTGGAGGTTTAGCGGGAACAATTGACTCCATGCGAGTTGCTGGCATGGGAGGGTGTGCCGGCAAGAAAAGGCTTCCTGGCCAGAGCTCACCCTTGCCCTGTTGTCCCCGGTTCCCTGCCCCATTGCAGACCCACAGACTGCTGGAAAGCACAGCCCTTTCCCACAGAGCCTGCACCCCAAAGCACAGAGAGGAACCCAGTCTGCCCATTTCTCCCACTGGCACAGGGACATCTGCCAGTGTTGGCGGAGGGGCGGGTATTTCTGCCTCTTTTTCTTTCTTTTTTTTCCTAACTACATAAACCACCTCAGGAATCAGCCTACCTGATGTAAGACACATCACTTCAGTGACTATGTTTGCTGTGGAAAAATTGCACTTCACCAACTCACTTTTACTACGAGGACTTGCTAAAGATAAACCCAACTGAGGTACACGTTAGTGCCAGGAATGTCTCTATCCCACCATCTCATCAGCTCATAGGTCTTTTTAGCAGTGTCCTTCCATAATGAATTCTGTGATTCAACTGACAAGGGCCAGGAGAAATAACCTAAAATCTACCACAATTTAGATTATACTTATCGTTTTATTCCAGCATAAGATTAAAGCTATCTACAAAACTAGAGGGTTTATACTGTAATCACAATTTACCAAGTTAATTTGTATGTTCTTCCCAATTAATTAACTAAACAGTAAGAGCCAGGACCCAGTCTCAGATCCAGGGATACCATCTGTCACAACCTGGCTCAGTCCCATCGTGTAAGGTCACCAGTCTGCTGTGAGTGGGCTCAATCCGTGGGGTCCCACCTGCTTCAAAGCCAGCCATTTCTGAGGAAAAGGGCCTCTTCTTGTGCTTCCCCCGTGGCCCTGCAAATCTTCCAACCTCTTTCCAGGGAGGTGAAACCCTGCAAGGCAACCACCCTGTGTTGCTCGAGGTTTATGCACACTTCTGGGAAACCCATCTGGGGCTTCAGGGCAGTATTTCCACATTTCCAGTTTACTGCCCCACTGCCCCAGGACAACGTGATGGGAAAGCAAGTAGCAAAAAGTTTAAGCAGAACAACATCTGAACCACAGGCATGGTACTCGTAAAAGGAACTGAAAATCCTAGACTTCTGAAAAAGGGCAAAGTCTTGGCTAAGTCACCCCTGTGACAGTCACCCCTTTGACCCTTGAGAGTCACCCCTCTCAGCCTGTGAATGGAAGGGCTGGAGTGAGAGGATGAGCCCATCCTTGTTTTCCACTCAGCTCTCACGCAGGACTCGCCCACGTTTAGCTGCTGTCCTTCACAGTCTCTCCACTAGGAACACTTGGCCCTTTTCTCTCCACTTTTATGTGTTTAAAAAAAATATAAAAATGTCCCTGGTACCTAGAAGACAATCAGCAGACTTAGTCTTAATTTAGCATCATGGTGGCTTCTTAGAGTTAGTGCCTAGAAAGGCCCTAAGCATATTTCTGAGACAGAGCCCAGGGAAGGGGTTGAGGCCCCATCCCTGTGAGGTATTTAAAAGACAGGTTGACATAGTGCTTAGAGACATGGTTTGGTGACGATTTTTATCAGAGTGAGGTTAATGGTTGGACTAGATGATATTAAAGGTCCCTTCCATCCCAGACAGTTCTATCATTCTATCAAGAAACACAAAAGAATGATTTGTGAGGAGAAATAAAAAAACAAGCATCTCACCTACCCACAGAAGAATATGTTCTTTAGAGAAAAGTAATTGTCTACCTTTTAAGCTGTGCTGAATTTAAACACCCTTCTGAAACGCTTATTTCTCATACATAATGTGAATGATGCTGAAATGGATACTACAAATAATACATAATAAAACTGCATTTTAATGTGTGCATTTTTACCATATTAAGCAAAATACACAGCCTGTACATGTAATCATCTAGGTAATAATTATGGCTGTACATGTATGTGTATGGGTACATGTGTATCTATGTGTTTTTCGTAACAAATCTGAAAAGTGAAAATAGCAAATACGAAGAGGGACATTTGGGATGGATCAAGGAATAGTGGAGGAAATAAAACCTTCTTCAAAATTAAGAATATTTCTCAATGAACCCCAAAATGTGAAATTAAAGATTGAAGGTATAAATAGCAGTGAAGAGAAGCTGTATATAGCTTTGCCTGCATTTACAAAAAAGAAAAGGAGGACACAAAATAGATTAAAATTAATTAGGGACTTTGGGTGCTTCCATTTTTGAGTGCCAAATTTTATTCACTGTAACAGCACCTTCTGAAGGTGACTCGCTTAGCACCGAAAAAAGGCCCTTTTTAGTGTCTGAAGTTCAGGACCCCAAGGACGCAGTTGGAAACATTAGGGGAAGGACCAGATGTGTGAATTATTTAATTTCCATTGATGTAAATGGGAGTTAAATGCATAAAGAAGGGATGATGTGCCTCTTTGCTACAGCCCTGTGTTGTAATGGATTCAGCAGAGACTTAAAACTTCCTCCAAAGATTTAGAGCTTACAGGATTTTTAAACGAAAATCCCCAACAACCAATGAATAAATAAAAGCCTCTATTGTCATTCAACGTGATACTTCTTTTTCCATCAGTGTAGCGGTTTTAGAACTTTCCAAAGGTGGCTTAAGCTATAGGATATTTCTCTCGTCTGCTGCCTAGGGGAGAGCTGTGTGTGCAGTGTCATGGTTTAATTTAGGCAATGTTTGGGATTATGCTGGCAGGCACAGCCCAGTGGAGGGGACGGGCTGAAGAGAAAATGTCTATGTGGATCCTTGCTTGGTTTAGGCAGTATTTGCTTTAAATGCCAGAATGAAACTCAGATCAAAATTTAGACCATTCTTCAGCAACCCACCATGGGTTTGAAAATATGTTTTCTTGGGATTTTTCTTCCCTCTCCTGTCAGTCCAGAGGGTCACTTGGACCACTTTGTTCTATGCTTAGGAATACCAATCATTTTGCACTGCTTTTGAGGATATGAGAAAAAAATAAATAAACCAAACCATGAGTTTTGAAGGCTGAAATGAAGCAGAAACCTTTTGCTCCTGGCTCCAATGCAAGTACATAGAGATGGCCCAAAGCCCAAGCCATACTTTTCGTTTTGTTTTTTTTTCTTTGGGACCTTACAGTTTGAGAAACCTAGGCAGTCTTGCAGCTCATTAGTTTGGTAATCCCTCTGCTTCAACAACAGAAGCAGAGGGAGATGTGACTCATTTCCCAACCACCGCTACCTCTGGCAGCTGAAGACAAATTAGTGCCCAGTCTCTGGGCCAGCAAGTTAGATGTCTATAAGCTCAGCTGTGCCAGGCTTGGGGAGAAAAGATGGTGCCACCTGAGTGCATGCAACAGCCATGCCCTTTTCCCTCAAGATTTTCCATCATAAAGTAGGGTGAAACAAACATGCATTTCCAAATTTATCAACAATCCACTGTTTTCTACCAGCTAGGGGGAAAGAAAGGTCAGGAAATCCTTTATGTACATAAACAGCCACTGCATTTTGGATTTCCTTTTTTCTTTTCTTTTTTTTTTTTTTTTTTTTTTTTTTCCAGGCAGAAGCATGTTTCTTATTTATCTGAAAACATCCTGTTCAAATTTAACATTTTCTGTGGTCAGTTGCTGTTCATGATTATCTCAAATGAATCAGGATGGGAATCATTTCTGATGGGTGACCAACAGGGAAAAAAAAAACAAACGAGGAGAGAAGATGTATGGGGAATCCTTTTGTGGTGTGGTTGATATTATGATCTGTATTTGAAATGGGATAGGATATGGAGGGTCTACCAGCACTTCTGAGAAAATCAGCTAGAAAGTCAGGGATCTGCAGGACATCTGCAGGGCAAATACATCCATGTGTCCTTATTTGACTATTCCTCATTACTGCACAGTTTAAAAAGTGTGCGTCATGAAATAATCTGGGTAACCTTATGTTCTAGTTGTTATACATGATGTGCCCCGTGCCTTTCCCTGAACCTATCATACAGATTTTCAATCAGACATACATCATAACAGCAATTATTGGACTCCTCCTCTGGGAGATACTTCTACATGTGCATTTTAAGTGACCTTCAACATTTAGTTTAACGAAATGTTCTGAATCCAACATCTAAAGTTCAGGTTTCCTGAACTTTGCAAATAACTGTCTGGAAATGCTGTCTATCTACAAATGCTGCCCAAATTAGTAGAAGCAGCAGGGCATGCAGAATATTTTTGGTTTTGTTTCAGTAATGGTGACTTTTTTTCTTCTTCAACTTTCATAGAGCCCCTTCAGCTTGGAGAGGCTCGCTGTGCATTGTGGAGCATTACCATGAGAAGAATGTTGAAAGAGTTACACCGCATTTGCCTTTTGGGTTTTGTACGTATAAATCAACCTGAGATCATAAAACACAACCTGTAATAACAATCACCAATATTTAATAAATTTCTGACTAGTTTGAAAACCTGTTCAAATACTTTGTACCACCCACAAAAACATTTGTAATAAATTGCAAGGCAATAAAAATCACATAACACATAATTACTGGCATTATTGTATACTTCACTTTTATTTTGAGGGGGGAGGAGTTGAGTAGGGAGAGGAAGAGGCTGGGTTTGAGGCAAAAAAGGGAACTTTTCAGTTGTATTTCCTGAGCTAATTCGTTATATGATTTTTTAAAATAATACATTTTAAGCAGTGCTAAATATGGCAAAGGGCTTTTTCGAACAGCTCACAAGTTCTGCTTCTGAGTGAGTCATCACTGATCAGTAGAATTCTCTTAACAGGGGATTTACAGCAGAAGAACCAAAACCTATTTCCATTGAAATCAGTGGCAAACTCCCACTGACTTCAACAGAGGATTGACCTGACAGACTTATTAGAGCCAGGGATGGAAAAACTTAAGAGAGGTGTTGGGGATATTTTTAAATAAATCTACAAAGACTCTTCCAATTCAACTTTCACAGCTTTCGGCACATTTTATCATTCTCCTAGTTTGCACACAGGAACGAGGCGTAAATGTGCAAATGGCTTAAGTACATACAAACACTAAATCCATGTTTACATTTGCCCTAATGTAAGCTTCTCCCCTCTTATCTGTGGCTTGTGGTGAATTTACAATACTTGTGTGATAGTTTGTTTTATCAGGACGTAGGTTACTAACCACTGTAAGGCTATTCTGTTTGCCATTCAAAAAAAAAAGAAAAGGAAGCTGGTTCTACCAAGCAAGAAAGGGACCAGCAAATTTATTAATGCCATCCCCCCCAAAACCCCAAGAATGCCAGTTTTCAGGTGAAAATACAACCTTTTGTGCTTAAAATAAGAGCTGAGATGATTGGAAGGTAACATCTGCAAAACACCACAAATTATTTAGAAGCATTGATTTCTGGTTGGTTTTTTTTTTTGTTGTTGTTCTTAAAATACCTAGCAAGCCTAATTCCCAGGGAAAGTCACAGGAATTTAGGAACTTGCATGCCTCAGGACTGGAGTGGAGAAGGACTCACTCAGAGTCTTACGAATATGTTATGTGTGAGTATTTAGACATTTGAACTAAACTACCTAATCAGTTTTTAAAAAAATATCAGCTATGAGCTTTACTTATGATCCAGGTTAACTCCTTTTCAAAACCTTATTCACTCCTTAATAGATTCCCTGATAAATATTACTTACCCAAGATATTGCAAAATCGGAGCCATTCAAAAATGGCAAGGAACGCCATTAATCTGATAAAAGGCACAATATAGGAGAGATTCAAAATGCTGTAAGGATCACACAGACACACAATGTCAGAAATGGTGCCTCAGGAGCTGGATCCGAGCGATGGATACACGAGATGCAAGGCAGGGCTCAGTGCTTCTGGAAGTGTTCTCTCTATCATCTCTAATCTGGACTCTATTTTGCCCAGGGATTTCTGTGATTTAAGCAAACCAGAGTAGATCATGTTTAGTTTTATAACTATAAAAATATATAAACACACATATATATATATATCTCACATTTTTACTACTACAAAAACCTCACCTTCAGCAATAGAACTTACAAACCAGTTGAAAAGCATCTACAGACAACTGGGCTCCTTTCTGCAGCTGAACAGACAAAGAAAAACTCCCAAATTCTCTCCCTGCTTTGCCCAGGATGCATACACACACAAACGTGCGCACACACGTACATTTGGGATGTTTCTAAAGCATCACCATTACTAAAGGGGTCTGAGAAGGAACTGTTTATACTTGGAGCCATAAAAAATGGCTTGCAGGGCCAGCCCCAAATATCAGTCTTGGCTCTGACTTCACATGGGGCATGGACCCCTTGGGGTGTGGGGATGGTACCAAGTGGAAGAAAAAAGAAAGGCAAGAAGTTAAGAGCAGGTACTGAACTTTGTCATTAATGTCTTTGCCCCTGGCAGGTATCCCAGGATCTCTATGGCACTCACTCTAGAGAGCAAACTGACAGATCATTTGAAGGGGAGCAAACTGCCTTTACTTCCCTAAAAACAGGACTAACAACAGCTCAGCATGTGGAACTCTGCAGTTCCCAACCTCCTCCTTTTTCCTGACTAGTGCATTTTCATCTTTAAACAAAAGTTTTGAAAAATTCAGCTAAAAAAGTAAAGCACACAATTAGAAAAACATCCATTTCAATGCTGCTGACATGCTCTTCCTGTCTCTAATTTAAAGTCCTGCAGGTGAAAATGCAAGCAAGTAATTTGGGGCATTTCCACAGGCAGTCACAAGACCGAGTAAAGACAAATGGTGGACTAAAGGAGGAACAGCCCCTGCCAACCCCAGCAGCTGAGTTAGGAAGTTACATTCTTCCACCAAGTCCTTTTCCCATTGTTAACATGTGCACCGAGGCATTCGGGGATGATATGCATGCAGACAGGCACGGGATTAAACAGAGCTGCTCACAGAATAAATTAGCTTCACCATCAATCACACAAACCTTCCAGCCCGGCTGTCAAACCAGAGGCTCTTCTGGTTTGCACGGATTACGAGGAGTAGGGAGCAAAGAAATTCTAAGCATTGTCCTCAGCATCAGGGTCACACTCCTCTTAGGATCATAGAATTGTCTGGGTTGGAAGGGACCTTGGAGATCATCTAGTCTAACCATCCTCAGTCTGATAAAAACCATCACTAAACCGTGTCTCTAAGCACTGTGTCAACGTGTCTTAAATCCCTCCAGGGATGGTGCCTCACACCCTTCCCTGGGCAGCCCATTCCAAGGCTTAAGAACCCTTTCCATGTAAAAATTGTTCCTAATCTCCAATCTGAACCTCCCCTGGCACAGTGTGTATACGTGCGTTACTTGTAGATCACTTTAGGGATCACCACAAGCAGTGGGTTGAGAGCGTGGTTGAAGCAAAGGGAAAAAAAACCAAAACAAAACCAAAAAAACCCTCTGCTGAATGGTATTAATAAAAACACGGAACCAAATTTTTAACAGGCTGAGGCGGAGGAAGCAAAGTGCAATTTAGTGTACACTTGAGATGCGGGATTAATGCTCCCAGAGCAGAAAAACGGTGGAGTCCAAATGTCTGAGCTAGTAAAGGCACATTTAGACACCTAAACAACAACGGCCTGATCCGCTGTGTCGCCGAGCACCTGTGTGAAGTCGGGAGGTTTCGGAGGCTGGCTGCAGGAGCACAGGTCTGAAATTGGCAAATCTGAAACGGAACAACAACCGGGGAGAAGCAAAAAGCTGCGTCAGCAGATGCACTAGTCCTCGCCGTAGCAGTGTCCTGCAGATGTTACAGAGACGAAAGCAATTTTCCACGATAGATGATAC
Source organism: Scolopax mira (assembly GCA_004320125.1). Classification (NCBI taxonomy): domain Eukaryota; kingdom Metazoa; phylum Chordata; class Aves; order Charadriiformes; family Scolopacidae; genus Scolopax; species Scolopax mira. The sequence continues at coordinate 103,983 of BJBW01001446.1, read as the reverse complement.
GTTCAATATATATACAATTAAAGTAATGGGAAACAAAATGCGAAATGGGGTCACGCTCGTCTGCTCTTTTGAAGAAGGTTTTGTGCTTTTTTGGTGTTTTTTTGTTTTTTTTTCTTTTCCATAGAAAGAAGCAGCTGAATGCAACTGTCGTTTAGTTACATCAAAACAACATAACATGTGTGAGCGAGGGAATCCTGGCACGTTAATTGGCAGTGTAGCTGGTAACGTGCTGTGTGCTGGACACTGATGCCTCTCTCTCTCTCCCCCTACCCTCCCTGCCATCTTTTTCTCTTCTTAATAAGAAAAGTAAACTCAAGAGAAGGTTTTCAGAACACAAATCGGCATTGTTCCCTGGATGGTAGATACGTGGGATGTACGTAACAGATTTTGTTCCACTGGGTATGGGAAGATGCTCAAGTCACTGCAGGGTAAGCCAGCATGTTGGCTTCACAGCACACAAGCTGCTCTACAGTAATAATCCTTATGCACCCTGCAGGACACTGCAGTAAATGCAAAATACTTCACCTCTCAAAGGACTTGGATGCCTAAAGACACTCTATCTCCATGTGTCTAAACCCATACTGAAATCCATGGGAATCTGGCACAGGAGTGCTTTTGTAAACATTACTAGCTGTCCACCTGCAACTTTATGTACCTAAATTCCTTTGAAAAACCTGACCTTGGATCTCGGGCAGGTAATGAACCATTTTCATACTCGTTTCGTTTGATGCATGCAGCGCATGTAGGCCATTAGGAGAACTATTAACTTGCTCGCCACCGCGTGAGTTTCTGGTCCTTATGGCCTCTGCTGCTGGGGGAAAAGCAGGCGGCTCCCGAGGTGGGTGGAAGGGATCAGCATCCTATTGCACTTGGCAATGCAGCTCTTCCACATCCACCTGCATCCAGTCCTTCTGCCAAACTACAAGCCCCAGTTTTTGTTTGGTTTTTGGGTTTTCTTTTGTTGTTAGTTTTTTTTTTTTGCCTGGTCCAGTTACATCTCCCAAAGTGCAGGTGGACGGCTAATATAGTAGACTGGAATTTCCTCAAGTTCAGCTCCGAAATCAATATGCTCTGATTGCACCTAAAGGGGCCTGATTTTCAAAGTTGAGCAACTCTGGCTGAAGTCGAGGGGGAGCTGAAAAGTCAGTCCAACAGAAGGTTTGAGAAGGCAACCTCCAAGTGAGGTGTGGGGGTTCAACCCTTCCCCTTTCATGGGGAGACCACTGCTACAGGAGTTAGGGATCCTTGATGCTCTCTGACTCTGTAGGGTCAGCACTTTGCTAATGTTGTTTCCTCTGGCTCTTTTCACGGGATCATGGAATTACAGAATTGTTGGAGTTGGAAGGGACCTCTAGAGATCATCTAGTCCAACTCTCCTGATAAAGCACCACTGGTGTAAGCACTTTTTGAATGGTGGGGGAATATTTGGGGAAAATACAGCCAGATTAGCCCAAATGACTGGCACACACTTTCAGGCAGCAGTTGAGGCAACTCACACAATATTACAAGTTTCAGGGTCTTTGTCCAGTAGTGACAAATTAAGAGAGGAGTGCGATGGCACAGGATGATTCAGAAGTACAACTGCAAATAAGCTTTGCTGTGATGTTGTGCCTCACCCAGCTCTGACATCACTCTCTAAGAGTAACACGCGATATGCAATATGTGATATGTGATATTAATATACTAAAATTTGTAAATGTTGCATAAATGCTTTGTAGGTATTAAAGCACCTAGTGCTTATCGTTTCCACTCTGAATATATCCTTAAAAATTGGAAAGATGTAAGGTTAAAATGTATTTGTTAGTTTGTATTTTTGCAGCATTAATAAATAAGTTGGAAATAGTCTCATGCATTTAAACTCCATAATCCACAGTTCCAGATTGACCCTTTATACTAAATACATGTAAACAAACAAAAAGGTTGAGAAGGCACTAAATCCACTGAAAAGGCTTTGAGGGTGGCAGAGCCCTGGAAAAGACTGCCCAGGGAGGTGGTGGAGTCTCTTTCTCTGGAGACATTCCAAACCCACCTGGACATGTTCCTGTGCAACCTGCTCTGGGTGGACCTGCTTTGGCAGGAGGGTTGGACCAGATGATCTCCAGAGGTTCCTTCCAGCCCTGAATCATTGTGTGGTTCTGTGATGAACTTTGCGATGAGGATCCTCTAATTTCTCCTTTAAAAATACAACCTAAGCCTGTACTGTTCTATGCCTACCAAGAAACAATGATGCAAAGAAGTATTGCGTAGGTTATTTAAGCCTGAGACTTACTGCTAAATGCACCTGTGGCCATGAAATGCTTAGTTTAATTTCATGGGTTGAGAAGCCTAAGTACGGGGAGATAGTAGCTAGTTAAGGCCCTTATAACCTTTCTTGTTACCAGAGGAATTTTCTCTCTAAGCAGTTTGGCACAGATAAGGAAAAGAACCTCCTGTCTCCCATCTCTTAAGCCTGCACTTTAGCCACACATCCTTTCCCTCCCTATCTATGTGAAAGCTGGAAGACCACAGCGTCTGGCAAAATATTTAATGATAATAATACTAAAACATTTCCCACTGACTGAGGGAACTACAGAAGTAACACATAGTGTGTGTAGGCCTCTGTCCAGGAATAATAAACTATAGGTTTCAGTCTGATGGTGAAAAAGAGCTCAGATAGCAGTGAAACAAATACATTTATCCTTATAAGAATGAAAGATATCTGTGCTGGGCCAAATATTAAGTGATAATTACTAGGGATAAGCAAACCCTATGGAGTTGGAGGTTTTGTAAGCAGCTCAGGCTTTTAATATGTTTTGGAGTTAGCGTTTTATAAAATCCCAGGCTTAGGGAATAAAAAAAAAAGAAAAAGTTGGAGCGAGTTGGAGAACTCATAACTCTCAGTTTTCTGTTCCTGCTCCATTGCTTCTGTTGGAATAACAGCAATGGTGAGGTAGGCCCCACAAGGAGGAGAATTAAAATCTTGGTGTCCCTCTAAATCTTGGTCACCTTGCAGGACACAGAGGCTGACACACTGCCTCTCACACACCCAAGCAGCTCAGAGGGATTGCTTTTCTCTCAGCTGATCAGGGAGAATGGCCATCAAACATCGAGGTCTTCAAGCCCCATTTTTTATTGCACCCATAACGATAGTTGGTGCTCCTTTGAGCACTGGAAGAGGCTGCCCAGGGAGCAGGGAGGTGGTGTAGTCTCCTTCTCTGGAGACATTCCAAACCCACCTGGACACGTTCCTGTGCAACCTGCTCTGGGTGGACCTGCTTTGGACGGGATGATCTCCAGAGGCCCCCTCCAACCCCATATCATTCTGTGATTCTTCCTCAAGGTTTTGCCTGCTGCAAGTGGCGTATTACCTAAGAATATTTGCATTCTTTTAGGAAAAAAGAAAATAAAAATAATAGAAAAAAAAAAATCTAGGTGCCACGTCTTCCGAATGAAGCTGTCCTGAGTTGTGACTTCTCTACTTGAGAGGTTTGCGTTGCTGATGGTACCACACATCTGCAAGAAACTACACTGCTGTCCATCAGCCCATCACCAGAGCAGCCTGCTTGGCTTTCCGAGCTCCAAGCTGAGGAGGACAAAAATCAAGAGCTGGAGCACAGAAGTTGTGCTGGCAGCAGTGGCAGCAGCTGGAAGCAGGGAGTTACTGCTCTCCAGAGATACCCAGCTGTCTCGGCAGATCCCTCCACCGTGTCAGCTGCTTTGCCCTCACCCACCGTTACCTAGCTTCACCTTTGCTAACTCCAAGCCACCAAAGTGTCTTCTCTTCACCTGATGTGGAAAAAAAAGCAGCCTGGTCCTGCAAGTAAATGCTTTATTCTTTATGTGGCCAGAGTGAAGGAAATGAAAGAAAAGCAGGCTCCCTCTGCTACATACAAGACTTTGCCACCTGTTCTGAAATCCAGCAGCAGCAAAGGCACGAAGGCAGGGTGCCACGAGACAGCCAAACTCAAGGTGTATGCCACCATAAACAAACATGGTCTGGCTTTGCTCTGCCACAACCAAGCCCCTGTTTTTTTGAAGGACACTTGCCTTCCCAAAGAGCTCAACAAGGAAGTTTCATACTACTGACATGGACAGAAACATTTTTGCCCACAGCTGCAGCTGAGTATTTTGGCATCCATACTCTTTTCAGCTGTAAACAGCCTTCTAGCAGCCTCCCAATATCTGAAGGGAGCTACAGGAGAGATGGGAGTTACTCTTTGCCAGGGAGTGCAGTGACAGGACAAGAGGTAACAATTTTATATCGGAAGAGGGGAGATTTAGATTAGATCTCAGAAAGAAATTCTTTGCTGTGAGGGTGGTGAGACACTGGGATAGGTTGCCCAGAGAAGCTGTGGCTGCCCCATCCCTGGAGGGGTTCAAGGCCAGGCTGGATGGGGCTTGGAGCAACCTGGTCTGGTGGGAGGTGTCCCTGCCCAGGGCAGGGGGGTTGGAACTGGATGATCTCTAAGGTCCCTTCCAACCCAAGCCATTCTATGGTTCTATGATAAACATTCTCCACTTACCCTGCACACAGCTTATATTCCTGGGCAGCAGTGGCAGCAGCAGCAGACAGGGCTTGGGCATAATTCTTTTACTCAGCTTTTTCCTCTTGCACTGCCCTTGCTCAGCTCCAGATTCCACCAACCCCAAAAGTAAATGAGTAAGGAGTTAGTGACTCTGACTCCTGAAAACAGACCTCTCAAAGCAGATGAATGTAGCTGTAGAGTCCACAAGCTTCCATTGCTTCTCCCATCCAGAAACGAACAGAAGTGAGGACAGCAATTTCTATCCACAGGAGACCTGCTTTCTGAGAGAATGGGAAGAATGGGAGAGCTTTCCAGAAGCCGTGGGGTGCACTTGTAAGAAGTGGGATCTACTGATAATATGGGAATTTTCCCCTCTTCATAACTCAGACAGGGGGAAGAGTGTCTGGCCACAGCTAGGAACTCATACATTGTTAATTCAGGACTTCCTTCTCTTCACAGCAGCTCGAACTGGCATTTTGCCCCCCTTTAGGAAGAAAACAAATCTAATCCTTTTGGAGTTCTGCTCCTCATTTCAAAAGTGTGTGAGTGGGTTTGAAATGAAACAAAATATGTCCACCTCTTCTTAGTAATGCCAAATTACTGGAACTGATTGGAAGGAGCGATCGAAGGGCACATTGCAGGAACTCCCCACAGATTGCATGAAACAAACTGTAAAACAATGCAGCTCAGGGACCAGTGGGTTGAGCACAATCCTCCGAGAGAAACACCAGGCCAAATACATCACTAAAGCACTGCTGCTTTCAAAGGACCTGAAAGATGCAATCGATGCATTTATCAGAGAGTATATGCTGGAGCCTACCAGTCTGAATTCTACTTGAACCGGTACAAATTGGGCGTAGCGTTGTTTGAATTAATGACCTTATGTCAGCAGAAAAATATCCAAGCCAGGACTAGAGTCTAGAAATAAACCCTTCACCACCTCCACCCTGTTTTGTTTTCCTGTCCCCCTGCCCCAAGCTGAATCAGAGAACTCAGCCGGATGGTATCTTGTCACTGAATACACCAGCTGAAAATGACTTCTGCTGAGCTGGGTTAACCATGGAAACACAGCCTTGTAAGCCAAACAACAAACAAGGAATTTGTAAGCAAAAATCTCCTATTTGAGGCCCTAACACCATCCGAAAAGGGTGCAAACCATACCAATAATGGTGTACATTGCTTGCTTCAGTCTCTCTTCCGAAGATGTAGCAACATGCACAAAGTGCGAGCTAGAGAAGAAAGTCTGGAGGAGGCACCAGTCTGTTTGCATTATGTAGTCATAGTGCTAGCTGGAGTTGACTTGCAGCATCTGTGAACAGGCTTCTCCTAATAAAGAGCCTCTTTAATTGAAGGATAAGAAATCCTGCCATTTTATCACCTGGGATAGAAGTGACGGGGGAGTGACGCCGACACGGAAGAAGGGTAGGTGTTTAACAAGAGAACAAGGCAACATTTATGGAGAGAAGCAATCTGACTCGCTCCACAGGAAAGCTGGATTTCTAGACAAATAGAATTGCATAATCATTGAAACAGTACAAAGGAAAAACAGATCCAGAATACAGAACTGACCATAAGGATTAATAAAGCAAAGATTTTTCCCTAGCTCGTGCCCTGTGCTTTTTCTAGGAAATACATGAATGATAGATAATTGTGCATGACTTTAAGGCAGAAAGATACTGTGGACAGGTATTGCTGTTGGGACGGAGGAGGTGGGGAAACTATTTTGTTTTTACCTAGAATCATGAAGAAGAGAGTAACTTCAATATGCGAGTTATCCAACGGGGATCTCTGGTATCCACATGTAACTCCGGAGACAAAAAAGATTCCCTAATCAGAACCAGCATCGTTTGCGAGACATGTGATTTCAGTTTGCAGGAAGAAAATGTCAAGAGAAATATCTCCAGCCCTGGGGAAAGGCACAAAAATGTCGACAGCACCGGAGCTGTCCAAGGGAAAAATCAAACCAGCCACAGCCATTAGTGTGAGGAACAAGCACAGGAGATGCAAGATAAAGAAGCCCAGGACTCAGGACACACAGCCCGACCGAAAGCCACAGCTCAGAGTACGTACCGTAGGAAGAAGATGAAAGGCAGAAATTAACATTCTCAGCCACTGAATACAAGTGCAAAGAGCGTTAAGAAGTCTGTCCCAGCCTCCAGCCAGTTGAGAAGGAAGAGCAGCTTTCAGCTGATGAAGAAATTGTAAGAGGACTGGAGGTGTCAGTTTTTAGGGTTTGAAAAAGAAGAGGTCCATTCCATTGGCAGTTCCTGCAGCACTCACAGAGCAAGGTGAAAGATTGCACTGCCAGCACTGGCAAAAGTTTCAGATCATAGTTAGGAATATGGTTAGGTGTACTGACAGAACTTCTTTCAGAAAAGAATAAAAAGTAACAATATTACTTTTGAATCTGAAAAGTTTTTCCAGATTCATGGGTTCATTTGGTAGAAACTATTTTTGTTTCTGTCAGGAGGCAAACGTCCCTATCAGGGTTGAAGCTGAGGGGGAGGAAATCTCTGAATAGTTTTGTGCTTGTGCCTTGCAAGTCATAACAGGTACGACGAAGGACACAGCTAGCAGGAAAAAACAACTGATGAGTAATTTCAGCACTTCCAGAACCTGTTTTCAGGGCAGAGGTAAGTCGGGGGAGAGGAAGTCTAGAACTTCAGGGACTTTTCTTATTCCGGGAGCTTGCCAACATGACCAACATGAGGTAAGTAATTTGCAGGTCAGCTAGTTTATGATCAATTTTATGGTTCCCACGAGTTGCAGGTTGCTTAGTCCGAGTCTATTTTAAACTAGTCGCGTCTGATGAGAGATAAGAAACTAGTCATAACTGCTTTCCCCCTACTAACTTCACCCCACATCCTACCCTCCCAGTGGCTGTAAGATTCAGGAACAAATCGAGCTTCACAGTTTTCACTGCCTAAAGCCCACCCCGAAGGAGAGGTTTGAAACCCATGGCAGGAATCATACCCAGTGTAAAACTTGTGTCTCTGCTACCTACATCCATTGTCTTTCCTGACTGGAAACTGAGTTTCAGTAATAAAGTGAAAGCTACGATTCCTCAGATGGAAGCATTGCTCAAACCTGAAGAAAGATCTGTGACTTAAAATTATAAGCCATTTCTCTGCAATCTTAACAATTGTCACAGAATTGTCACAGAATTGTCAGAGTTGGAAGAGACCATAGAGATCATCCAGTCCAACTCCCCTGCCAAAGCAGGGCTGGCCAGAGCACATCACTCAGGACGGCATCAGGTGGGGCTTAAAGATCTCCAGAGAAGGGGACTCCACACCCTCCCTGGGAAGCCTCTTCCAGGGCTCTGCCACCCTCACTGGAAAGAAGTTCTTCCTCATATTTGAGTGGAACTTCACACGTTCCAGCTTTGTGCTCGTTGCCCCTCATCCTGTCATTGGGAACCACTGAAAAGAGTCGGGCTCCATCCTCCTTCAACCCACCCTTTAGACACTTATAAGCACTAATAAGGTCTCCCCTCAGCCTTCTCTTCTCCAGGCTAAAGATTCCTAGCTCAAATCTCTTGGAGCTTGCAGGATTTGGGCAAGTAGAATTTCTCTGTAGAGTAAGCCACAGAATTTCTCTCTTTCTGAAGCTACCTGTAAACCTAAACTAAATTATAATGATCAGGACAACTCATATTCAAACCCAAACCAGAAGGCATCCTTTCCCTTTGGGAAACTGCAGGGTTAGATTTAACACTCAGAGTAGCAAGGACTGAATATTTTAGGTTGTTATTACCAACAATGTTGTGTTCAAAGACCAAGCACCAGATAAGGTAGCAGAAGGGTCTTTACCTGTTCCTGTCCCCTATACTAGCATTAAGACAACAGTAACATTTGAAATAGGGAAAGATTTCAAGCAGGAGGCACTATCAGACAATTTTTTTTCTTCATTCTGCAAGTCCCCCTGGCAAAAGGTGGTGGATAGCTCAGGAAGAGCATGTAGTTTAGTATTCCTGGCCTCTTGGAGGTAGGGTAGATTAGGCCTAGGATTTTGAAGACAAACTGTAGTTTTCTGTAGTTTGCAAGGATTGTTTCTACATAGCTACTGGAATAAGGAACAGGTATTTTAAATTACATTTTTCAGGCCAGTATTTTGAGATCTGAAGAATATGATAGCATCTGTCCATGCTGCCTCTAGGTCTCATCTTTGTTTCCAGCACTAGAAGATTCTGGCTCCAGACCTTTTCTTTGCCTCATTGAAGAGGAAATGACCCAGTTGTAAAGCTAATTCATCGGTTCCTCATTTTCTATACACAGACCTACTCCTAATTGTAACCTGGCAATTTTTTACAGACACAAAACTAAGCATTTCTGCCAGCTGGTTTCAGCTGCATTTCTAACCATAATAACAGCAGAAATTGTCCTTATTCATTCAGACTTGCTGTCTTGAGGCCACAGGATAGCATGGAGATTTGCAGCAGGTAACCATAAGACCTAATTTTTCAGTTTCTCATATCATCCACACAAAGGCTAACCAATGATATCTCTTCATTGTACCACAGACTAAAGATTCATGGTTAATTCAGGATCAGCTATTGGTTTTCAGGTTAGGTTGAAAGTTAGGGTTAGAGTTCAGATAACTTTTGGGACAGCAAGGACTAATGAGATAGTTCTATTGTTGGGTACTGCATGACCTGTAGGACTAGAAGCAAGGCTATCAGAGACAAATGGCTTGTGATTAATTCTCTTACTGGTAGGGGTCTCCGGACTATTAACCTTAATTTTAAGGTTAGGGTTCAGAAGATCTGGGTCATAAGAGCTAGATTTATTACTAGATTCTGCAAAGCCCAGAGGGCTAGAATGATGGCTTGAGCAGGAATGAGCAAATGATTTGTGGTTCGGGGCAGTTAAGGATGACTAGGCCATGGGAATAATGTAGCAAACGGTTCGCACAGATGCCAATTTTGGCCTCAGCAAAGATTTGGATTGGTAGCAAACAAACGATAAGTTCAAGTGTCTTTTACATTTAATTAACCTACCACCAAAAAAGGTTTCTATGAATATATTAGCTTAACAAACCTAGCAGATTTACTTCTAGTCTGTTAGATATACGACTTTGTTAAGCAAGTGATACAAGAGTGGATTAATTTATCAGTTCACTTGTTCTTATTGGGTGCAAATTTTCAGGAAGGAACAAATACATACACAAAAACATATTAGAGCGTGAAGTCTGCTGTCACTGACAGACCAACTCACTAATAGCAGGTCAGCCCAAATCATGCAACTAATCAGAATTTTTTTCTCATTATGATTCAGGAACTAATTCAGGAATATAATAATTATGTTATTCAATATTCTCCATATTCAATATTCAATATAAAACCATATTTCAAGAAGACACTTACAAGACAAGTTGAAGAATGAAATGACTTGCCACGTGCATCTCAAAATCTAGCTACAATAAAGTCACTAACAGTAGTTCTAATGACCGTAACCATTACAACCATAAATCAGAACAAAATAAACCAGTGGTTTACTGATCAAGAGAAAGCCTCCAAAGCAAGGTGGAAGGGTGCTATGTAGCAGAATGCTGAAAAGACTTCCACTTCGCAGTACTGTGGGGGTTTTGACCAAAATTGCTTTGGTGCTCAGTGTTCATGATGTCAGTGGTGGCTTGTGGTAGCAGACCTATTCCCAGTCACTTGACTATTTGCCATGACATTTGGCATGTATCATTCATCTCAATGTTATTGTCACAAATCTAGCTACCCAAGTTTTCTGATAAGAATTGACTAGAGGGGCTCAGAGGCACCGAGCGTGGTGTAGTTCACCACAGTCCTGTTGCAATAGCCAAAATTAATCACATGATAACAATCACAACCAATTCTCAAGCAAGTACTCAGAGTGTAATGTATGTGAACACAGACAAAATGAAGCCAGACATCTTTTAATCTCTGAGAGACACTGGTCAGACCTGAGAAAGAGAGAGATAAAAACGATGCCTAGACCAGGAGATGAAAGAGTGAATCCACTGATTGACATGCATGGCCCGTTGGTTTTCTGGGTTTTGATTCCTCCTAACTCTGCCTCAGACAATTAACATACAAAGATGTCACACAGGGGTGGTCCCGAACGGACCTGGAAAAGAGTAAGAGTATCCTGAAGAGCCTCAGTCTGTGAGGCAGAGGAGGCAACAGCTCTCAGATGGGGGTAGCTGACTTTTGGGGCCTCAAGACAATTGCGAGAAAGAGAAAGGGAGGAGGCAACTCACCTTCTTTGTCTCTTCTTTTCCTCCTTTTTTTTTTTCTTCCTGGAAGCTTTTTCCCCTTCTCTGACAGGTGCTTGAAAATGAGAGCATTCCCTTTGAGCCAGCAGTGGCACAGGGGTAGGAAGCCTACAGGACCAAAGGCTGAAGATCTCTCTGTGCATGCAGCTACCTGATGGCTGCCTACTCTTCCCTGTTCCTTCCCTTCCCTGTGCAATGGTGAGCTGAGCAAGGTGGAGGGGATGACCTGCAGTTCTTGTGTTGGTGACATGGGTAGGGCTGCGATTCCTCTTTCAGGAGATGAGGTTCAAGATCTTCAGCTTGAGGAAGGCTGCTTTGGGGAACAGTTATGATGGTTACACCAGGGAAGTCAGATTAGGGGGTAGGGGTAGGTATGGGGTGCAAGGGCAGGAGACAGCAAGGATGACACACCCAGGGCTTTGGGAATAGAAATACAGAGAAACACGTAGGAAATGATGGACCAGAAGCCAAGGTCAGGAAGCAGGGGCAGAGGTGGACTAGACAGGCTCTGGTCTGCTAGCATTTGAAGTGGTAAGGCTTGTTGTTAGGGAGAGATTTATTTTCTAGAGCTATGTTTGTTATACTTGGGACAGGGGTACTCGAGATGGGGGGAAAGGGTCTGCAGAAGGCCAGAGGGGATGCACGTGTACGGTGAAAGGGACTGACAAGGTAAAGGGAACAGCAGAAAGAAGTAAGGGAGGAACAGAGACAACGTTAAGCACCTTGAAGAAGTTTGTACATAGCTGAGTATTACAGCTGGGGGCTCAGAGCCCTGCTTCGAGACCTGGACAGAGCCACATTAAAGGCTCAATATCACAACACCACTTGACCAAGCTCTTGGGAATTCAAGGGTGCTATCAGTTCACCTTTCAGCACTGGCTGGTTGTGAAATCCCAGTACAAACTGTCACAGGAGGAAATCACTGTCCACTACACCCAAACATTTAGTAAATCTGGTAAAGATATAGAGCAGGATACCAAGGCTGTAAAAAGTTATGGACTGGCTTCCACCTAAGGAATGGTTAAATAGACTAAGATCCTGCAGCCCAAGGGACAATATGATAGATGTTTGTAAAATCAGAAGCAGCAGAAGCATGCTAAATAGGAAAGAACTAAATACTGTTTCTTCTGGTATCCAAGCCAGAGGGCATCAAATGAAAAGCAGGAAACATTTTTCAATCAAATAAAAAGGTAGCTTTTCCCTTCCTTAACTCACAGTAGAGCCAGCTAACCCCTTGCCACAGGATGTTGTGGGATACCACAAGTTAACTTGCACTTAAAAATTCATGAACGAATTCACAGAAGAAAAATCCATCAGAGCTATTAAAAACAAAGGCCCCATCTCTGGCTCAGGAATTACCCGAGCCACAAATTCCTGGAGTCTGAAGAGTGTTTTGAGGAAGTCTTGCTACATTTGCCCTCTTCCCACAGCCTTCTTCAGTCATCTGGCCCTGACTGTCCTCAGAAATGAGCTACTAGGTTAGGGATGGACCTTTAAGCCCGTTGTTGTGGGTCAAATGCAAGACAGAGGTAGACAAAAGCATGGCTATTACTATGGAATAAGCACAGAAAGTCTAGGTGTCAAGATAAATGGATCCAAGCCCAGAAATTTGGAATGCTGAGCTTTAGCCATCACTGGAAATAAGATACACCAGTCTCACAAACAACCATGAAAGCACCACTGAACAATAAAGGGAAGCCAGATAGGGTGGAGGCAGGTCCTTCACCAGCAACAATAATTCAACCACATAGTGGGAGTTTGGTTTCAAAACCAATATATTTGAACATCTGTGAGACTTACGAGGCTGTAACGGGCTGGCAAGACAGGATTCCTTGGCTCTTCTGTGACTTATGTGCTTGTAATGTCTGGCCTCAGAAAATCAGCAAGTACTGGCACAAAGGACATGGCAACAACAAGCATTGTACAAGGGAACAGGCAGCAACCTGCATGGAGCTTGGGGGGGGAAGGAACCCAGGCTGCTGCTGGTCAGAGGGAGAGAACACAGCAGGAAAGTCAGTATGCACTGGAGGGATGCTAGCTGCAGCTTTTTGATCATCTCTCTTCTACCAGGAGCTTTTCAGTAGCCTTCTGACACTCACAGACTTACCCCACTTCCCAGCCTAATGCATACTCATGCAATTCATATCTGTGCATTCTTTTCCCCTTAATTTCCTTTAGCTTAAAGAACTCTTCTTGAAATCCAGTATTGACTATTCTCCTTCTCACTGCTCCCGTACCTGCAAACCAGCTCTGTCTCTTCATTTACACAGATTAATAATTTCCTGCCTCAGCCTCTTTTTCTACCAGACACGGCAAGCAAAGCTGTTTTTTATTTTCTCCCATAAGATAGACATAGCTTCTAGTTTAAATTCATCATTCTTCACCACACAGGACCAGAACCGTACATGGTATACCCTTCTTGGATCTCACCTGTGCCTGTAAAATAATGCTAATATTTTCCTAACTTTAACAAAGTTATCTTTCACATAGTTTAAGGGTTTCATTTGTTGCTTCCTGGGCTCCTTCCAATGACACAAAGATTTGTTGTCACAATGTAACCCAAAACCCCAGGCCTTTTTCCTCCTCATGCATAGGAAAATTGATGAGTTCTCAGCCCAGAGCAGACATTTCTGGCTTTAGCTCTTTATGTGTCTGACCTCACAAACAGCCCAGTCCTCAGTGTCATACGATTCTTTGTGTATATTTGGATCTCTCGTTTTTGTTTTTTGACAGCGGTTGCCGTCTTGAAGTCAAAAGCAGATTTTATTAGCATCTGTATGCTAATAAATTCTGTATGCATCACTAATGAAAATATTCAAGTAGGTAAGGACCAAAATTACCTTTGCAAATGTCTACTTGTCTTCTCTTGCCAGCTGTCCTTAACCTCTGAGTACCAGCCATCCTTGCATACCCTTTTACTGACCTTGAAGCTTCAGTGTTAATTCCTCTCTGTTGCCTCTTAACAACTTGTGTTGTCTATATACATTCTACAAGAAATTTTTAGTGAAGTACACACAGACAAAATCCACCACATATCAGACAGGTATTTGGTTATCGTGGTATGACAAAATCCTATACACCTCAGCAGTTTAGGTCTTTCCCCCACCATTTCTAATTGTCCTTATCTTTAAAATATAATCTGAAATGCTGCATATTGGGGAGGGGAGCCTAGAAGGCAAGTAAATTCTCCAAATCAGATTTCCTCCCTTTCAGCAGCACTAAACTTGTGCTTTCAATTTACTAGAAATATCAAACATAATTTCATAGTAACGTGTCATTTACTCTCGTTAGTTACCTGGCACCAGCCCTTTTATAGATTTATTACATTAGTTTCCCCTGTGACCTGCAATTTCATGTGACAGTTCTTTCAGCATTCAGAACTGGAGATTATCTACTCTCCTCACTTGATTGTAGTAAGCATTTTGAATTTTGCTTCACCTCATTTGGGTTTCTTCAGATCCTCATTCCTGTTTGTCATCCTGCCAGTCATCTCTCTTACCTGAAAACTGAAGTATTTGTTCAATTTGGGGGGTTATACTTTGAGAACCAAATCTTTGCCATATCTTTAGTTCATACAGTGTTCCCATTTCATCTCTTTACTTTTCTTGTTGTCTTTCTATTTCTACAACCAAAGAACTTCTTGCTGCTTGCTTTAATGCTCTTTTCAAGGTTCAACTCAGTCTGATTTCTGGCAGTTCTTGCTCTGCCTGTATACTTCCTGACATCCAAGACATAGCTTTCTTTGCTGGTTGATCCTTTTTTCCATCCCTTGTAAGCTCCCTGCTTACTCTTAATAGCCCCCTCGAGATGGTTATTCATCCAGTTAGGGCTGGGGCCCTTTCGGTACGTCTTTTCCACCCACCTTGGTGGGTTCCAAATTGCAGATAGTTTCGTACCTTTGACTTGAGAAATTCCAAACTTCCTCCACATTCAAATCCCCGTATTTTTTTCATGCCAGTTGACTTCACTAACCAGTTCCCTTAAAATTTATCATATGGATATTTCAGAGTGTATACCATTACATATTCCTTTATATGTTTAAAACACAAGTACCACTAACTTCAGTTGCAGCTGTGAATGCTCAGCACTTCTGCAAAACAGACTCTAGAGTCTCCTGTCAGGACCCCAGAAATGAGGAACACACAATTAGTGACCACCTGTGGAAAAGTGTGATGCCTGGCAAGGCAGAGGGACCGAATGGTAAAGAGAAAGGGAGAGAATCCAATTGTGGGAGCCGGTATTCAATTATTATAGCCATATGAATTGTTCTTTTTCTACCTACAGCCGCCTCGTTCCATCGCTATACCTCTCATGGGTTTTTCTAACTAATGAAGCAAGAGTATTTTAGACAATACCTTGCCCTAGTACTCATTCCTGATTCACTCCCAAAGCAGGTCAGTGAGTAAATGGCCTCTGGAGAAAGAATAGCAAACAAAACCCTCCAAAACACTATGTCTGCAATTTAAGATGGTATCAGAGAGCAAATTTGTGGAATAGGGCAGGGAAATGTAATCAAGATTGCAAAGTTCAGAGTACTTTGGAAATTTTCAAACTTCCAGGTGCATAACTGAAACTTTAATCCTACTTCCAATATGTATTTTTCTGGGAATTTTGGCTTGTTTTCTATGTTTTTTGAAAGCAAAGTGAAAAAACAGAAGTTCCATCATGTAACTACTTGTAAGCACTGTGCTGTCAACCATATGAATTTTCCACACGGGTCTAAGTAATTTAATTTAATGGCGTAGCTTATAGCAATAGGTTGTTGACCTCTTTATTGGCAACACTGAGGTGGGATGACACACACTCTGGTAGCATTTAAACAGACTTTTGCTGACAGTAGAGTAGCTGTGAGAGGACCTAAAGATCACGTGTACTACTGCATATTCCTCGGCTATTTGTCTCTCCCATGTCAGCATTACCCCGCCTGTCTCCTCTTCTCTGACACAGCTTTGCCTTCACTAATGTCCTCCCTGCTGCTGCCTCAAGATCCAAATTTCATCTTTCTCATGAAACCTTTCCACTCACTGCTCCCAGCACAGCTCTCTCCTTACCCTAAAACTATGAGTCCTCTGGGTGCTTATGCACGGTCCCTTTTCTTCTCCCAATCCTAGTTGTAATGCCCAGAGAGCCTCAATTACTATTTTACATCATAGTTCCTCTTCTACTAAGTCTTGCCACTCTATGACAACTTCCCCCAACCATTCACCCTTTCTTGTTGCCATATGTGTTCCAACACATAGGATATATACAGTCTTTGTACCTACCTTCTCACCAGCTGTTTGCCCTCAACTCTTTACCTAGCCAGTTGGTTCCAATTTTTCCCAGCTTCATAGAATCACAGAATCATCTTGGTTGGAAGGAACCTTTCAGTTCATCAAGTTCAACCATCAACCCAACACTGACAAACACCATCACTAACCCATGTCCCTCAGCACTATGTCTGCCCGGCTTTTAAATACCTCCAGGGATGGCAACTCCTCCACTTCCCTGGGCAGCCTCTTCCAAGCTTGATAACCCTTTCGGTGTAAAAATTTTTCCTAATATCCTAATATCTGAAACCTCCCCAACATACCTTGTGGCTCTGGGCTCTGTGGGTGCTTTGGCTTGTAGAGCTGAGAGGGCTGGTGGTATTGGAAGGGATATTCTGCCACTGACTTTCACTGTAGTCAAAGCCGGTGGAGACCGGAGGTGACAGCTCTCCTATAAATGCAGAAAGTTGCTTTCTTGAAAGTTTATTTAACTCATCCTCAAAGACAGTAATGGTCTAAAGTTATGCAGCTCAAAGACATTTTGTGCCTGATGATCTAGATAGACTTCTTTTTAGAAAACCTACCTCTCCCTCTCTTCCTTCCCCTGCCCAGTTATCTTCTAATCCTGTTTTCATTTCCCAGCAAGCATTAGGTTCTTCTACCTTCTCATCCATTGTCACAGAATCACAGAATGATATGGGGTTGGAGGGGACCTCTGGAGATCATCTCGTTCAACCCTGCCAAAGCAGGTCCACCCAGAGCAGGTTGCACAGGAATGTGTCCAGGCGGGTTTGGAATGTCTGCAGAGAAGGAGACTCCACCACCTCTCTGGGCAGTCTCTTTCAGGGCTCTGTCCCTTCAAAGTAAAGAAGTTCTGTCACTTCCCTTCTTTCTCCTGGTGGCTTCCACTCTGTCCTTATCATTCCTCTACCTGATGCCTTGTCCCTTTTCCCAGATAGTTTGAGATTTTCTTCTTAATCTCAAGAACATCTCGTGACAGTGATTGTGACAGATCAATTTATACATGGAATATATACTCAGGATCAGAATCATAGAATCATGGAATGGTTAGAGTTGGAAGGGACCTTAAAGATCATCCAGTTCCAACCCCCCTGCCCTGAGCAGGGACACCTCCCACCAGACCAAGTTGCTCAAAGCTCCATCCAGCCTGGTCTTGAACTTCTTAGAAAGAAGATTTCTTTTAATCAATTTCAGATGTTTTTCTTTTATACTCAATATATACATTGTATATACTCAATATACATCCCAATCTGCAGCAAATATTCTGATGTTTGGTGTTAGATATATGTGAATCAAATCCTCTTCTTGCAACTTAAGTATGTATTCCCATTTTTTCTCCCCCCTTTCACAGAGGGAAACAGCTCAGCCTCTCAGTCACATAAGAAAAAATTTTTTTACTTCTCTTACGTGACTCATTACAGTGAAATAAACTTGAACAGAACATCAAGAATGGAAAGTTGGACACCTTCTAAATACATAGATAAACTAAGGTATTGGGAGAGAAAGAGAGGCAAATATTTTGCATGGACAGTTTACAAACCCACAGCACTCTTAGAAGCAACAGCTGCTCCATGGATACAGATGAACTGAAAGAGGGCTGGTTTCTTTGATAACTCTGTTTCAAATCAAATAACTCACCTCATAGCAGTTTCTAACACATTTTAAGGTACTTTTTATTTTTGCGTGGGATGCCTTGCAAGGGCTGTCACACTAACCAGGGTGAGAGGTGACAGAATGCAGCATTACTCAGCCCCGTTCATACTTGCCAGCCAGAATTAGCTTCAACATTGCCACAACCAATACTAGATTTAGTGCCTTTCCCAGACTTTGAGTTTCCCTTCACGTACAGTCTGCCTATTTTGGCTTCCTGTGCAGTACGGGCTGGTATGAGGAACCCCAGCTCTGGAGCTAGCGTACGTAGGGGAAAAGAAAAAAACCAAAAACAACAAACCCAGACAAAATCCCCAACGCTGATTTAAATACGCACTGTGCTGCCAGGTAACAAACCCACTGACCATAGGAGGCTCCCTGTACTGTGAAATGACACTTATCTTGGCAGAATGCATGTGTCCTGCAGCATCCTGCCATGTCCTAATGAAGACAGGCTGCCAGAGAACAAAGATTAGCCGTGTCTGAGACCTCGACGGGTCAATTCAATCAAGCAAATTCAGAGGCGTGTTGGGTGGGTAATTCTGGAACAGGCTATTACTATCACTAATGTAAGCCACACGGCAATATTTCGCTGCCAAGGCTTTCATCTGCTGATAAAACAATGTTCTCAGGAATATAACACCAGGAGAGACAAAAAGCAAAAGCAAAAGTATCTCCGTCATGCAAACGCCCACTTCCCCCCTCTCTGCCCCATGCTCTAATGGTGAGAGTTGTTTCAGAGCGTTAAAATTGGGGTCGAGGGGAGTTTTCTAATCAGCTTACTTAGAAGAATTGTCATTCTGTTCTGAATATGCAACTAACTGAGCAGTAACTTAAAACCCCAAGCTCTGAGTACCCTTGGATGGAGACCAAGAAGCCTGAACGCTATATCCATGCAGCTCTGATTAGCTACTTCCACGCCTGTGCTGAGCACGAGGCATGTTTCAAAACCATTTGAAATGGCTCTTTACAGTGCTGTGCTCCAACACAGGTTAACCACCTGAGAGGCAAAGAGTGCCAGACCACGTTACAAATTTTGTTCTGAAGCAGTGGCTAAGTGGAGGCTTGGTTTGCCTGCTTGGCTAAGCCAAAGAGCTGGGAAATGCATCAGGAGGAGCCATCTTCAACCTGGTTTTCAAACATGCCTCCTCCCCTTAGAAGCGGGGTTAATCCAAATAGGGCCAAAGTTTGTTTGCAAGGTTTGTGAACCTTTAACAAACCACTTCCTCAACAGACCATCCTGGTCTGAATTTTGAGTTCATAACGAAAACTGAAACCTGGCCGGTGTTTGGTGGTTTGGGATTTGACAGAGAGTATTTCACATGGCCCTAGTTATTGGCTAAAGAAATACAGTGTGGCTGTGTCTACAAAAGAGAACTAAATCCCTGAAAACTGGATTGGTAAAATAGCAAGTGTTATTAGAAAAAGTGTGATGGGCAATGGCAGCCTAAGTACTTCTGTGGTGGTTTTTTTTCCAAAAAGCCTGTACTTAGGATGGATTTGGCACTATTTCAACTGCACTATCCTTTAACTGTCTAGCCCACGGCTTTCATCACAACTACCTGAAGATCTGGCTTTTTTTGGCTGAATGGGATGACCTTCCAAGACTGTGTGGAAGAACAGTCTTCACTCTTGGGGAAGAAACATAAATCTCCAATAGGTCTGCTAAAACTTCAGGAAGGAATTAGACCTTTGACACAACGGCCCATCTGCTTCTCTAACAGCCAGCACTACACACTGTTTGTAAATGGTGCTCACGAACTGAAACACAGATTTTTCCCACAAATGGTAAGAGACAGGAAAAAAACTGCATAAATCCTTATGTCTGACATGAAATAGAGAATCATAGAATTGTCTAGGTTAGAAGGGACCTTTAAGATCATCTAGTCCAAACATCAACCTAACTCTGATAAAAATAAATAAATAAATAAATAAATCACTAACCCATGTCTCTAAGCACTATGTCAACTCCTTTTAAATACCTCCCAGGGATGGGGCTTCAACCACTTCCCTGGGCAGCCCATTCCAAGGTGTAAGAACCCTTTCCATGAAGAAATTTTTGCTAGTATCCAACCTGAGCCTCCCCCGGTGCAACTTGAGGCCATTTCCTCTTGTGCCATGGCCTGTTCCTTGGAAGAAGAGACCGACCCCCCCCTGGCTACAGCCTCCTTTCAGGGAGTTGGAGAGAGTGAGAGGGTTTCCCCTCAGTCTCCTTTTCTCCAGGCTCAACACCCTCAGCCTCTCCTCACAAGACTTCTTCTCCAGATCCCTCACCAGCTCCGTTGCCCTTCTCTGGACCTGCTCCAGCATATCGATATTTTCTTTTTTTTTTGTGGTGAGGGGCCCAAAACTGGACACAGCACTCAAGGTATATAATTCATAAACAATTGTAACGCCAGGTTTTCAATGCATGTAATAAGTCTTGTACCTGGCATAACAGTGGAGATCATCAAGGAGGTCAAAGAGGTCTGTGGATATGCTGTGGACTCAGCGCTTTTCCAGCTGTTGCTTTATACCCTTCTTGACAGAGACAATGAGGCCAATAGACATCAATAGCCAGCATCAGTTTGGAATCAGGCTCCCAGTTCTGATAGAGAAAAAAAAAAAAGAAAAGGTTTATTTCACACTCTAATATATTTTATGAATTATGTATTTTTCTGGCTCCAGCTCTATAAGGTTCATTGAAAAGGATTCTTCCTCTCCTCCACCATTACTTTAGGAAGTAGTCTAAAACTGTATTGATCAAAGGACTGACAAAACCAATTTGGCCAGGGAATGAAGGATGCTGAATATGAGCCAGATGGGCTGGTGTAAATCGGTGTTGTTCTCCGGGCTTCACTGAGGTTAGGGACAACCAGGTGATGATTTGCCTCCGTATCCCTACGCTGATGCCTGCGGATGGAGTCTGACGTGTGACTCTCCCAAACAAGAATGGGATTTAAGTGCATAAATCTTTATGCATTATGATGAAATATATCCCCTGAAAAAAAAAATAAAAAAAAATCATACTTCTATTTTGTGTTTGTGTCATAAAACTTAAAAGAAGTGAAAATTTTAGCTGGGAGGGAACTTTTATGACCTAGTTATAAATCTCTGCGAGGAGCGGTTTGCTATTGAAACACTGACAAACTCTCAAGCAGAACAGTGCAAGTGGGTGCGCCAGTAACATCCCCTCCAAATTCTACTCCAGTGCAGTCAGTGTGTCTCATGCCAGCATTTAGAGTCCACAATGAAATAACCAGTACAAAGAGAGGAAAATAGTCATTTCTGAATTACTGTCCCTCTTCAGAAAATAACCACAAAAACTGGGTAATTTTGTTACTAGAATGTTGTGGTTCATATGTTCTAACAAGAGACTGTCAAAGAGAAAGCAACATATTCCCTCTTGTATATGTAAACAGGAGAAAGAGAGGAATAAGGAATTGGTCACAACGGTACTGGTGTGACAAAGAGAAAGCATTCTGTGTTGTCCTTAGAGATAATTAAATGTTTTTTAGATTCTTCTTTGTCTATTTCATAAGACTGTTTCATAATTTTTCCCCCCCTCCAGGTCTGTTTCTTTGCTACTTAAATCTTATTTCTGCTTTTTAATTTTCCTTTTTTTTTTTTAATTATAGATGTGAAGCTCAATGAATCTAACAAAAGCTTTTCAAATATACTCAATTTTAACATCTTTTATCATATCAAGGTGCCTTGATCAATGAATCAGTCTTTTTTTTTGTACAGTTTGTCTCCTGTGCCCTTTCCTGACAAAACTGCTCTTACGAGAGAATGACATTTCTGTTTTACAATCCCAACGATGGAATTAATGACTATGCTTATTAATTAGGATTATTGGAATTTCCCCTCTTTCTGTTTCATAGTAGCGCTCCACCTCTGCTTGCCAATCATAATTATAACTACTGACTCTATCACATTTTGCTTTTTTTAAGTGAAATAAAACGTTTGGCTTGGCCCCGCGCCAAGCATGGGGTCATTCCCAAACTTGTAATAACATATCCTTAGCTGATGTTTCTTAGTAACATGTGTAAATAGGAAAAAACAGTTGCACTGCGGGGGTTTAGCTTGGCCACATGTGACTACAGTTAAAGAACATGGGAAGAAAATGAGTGGTCTTTCCATGAATAGCTGTCCAGCCCGACGGCGAGCACGCTGAGCAGGGACAGACGTGCAGACAGACATCCAACCTTAACCACTTTCTTTGCTCACCAGCCATCTAGTGCAGCGTGTCCCCCTCCTTCCCTACGAACCGGCCATGCAGCCACGCAGCTGAGATGGAGAGCTGAGTCTCAAAAGAGGAGTCCAGCAAAACCACGGTGAAGTCTCCCCGAATATTCCTCCTCCTATCTTCTCTTTACCTCTGGCAGCGTTAAGATTCTGCTACAATTAAAGACACGTCTCGGGAATAATGACATTACAAGTGGTTTCTTGGTAGCACCCTCCAGATAAAAGCAGAATGATAGATGTCGCTAGGAAAGACGGGCTAAAGCTGTGAAGCTTTGGGTCTTGGATAAACCAAGATGTTTGAGATCAAGGGGTTTTGCTAGGACTGTTTCAAAAATGGGCCGCCCTTCAGCTTGGCTCAGACTTTGGAACGCCTAGCAACTGGAGCTGAGGAACTTGTGAACCGAGGCTCTTCACGTTCACACGGCCAAACTGCCCCACGCTTTGCTGCAGAGTAAAATTTTACGAAAAGGGACACTCGATATGGAAATAATACATAAAGCAGCAAATATTCTGAACGTGTGAAACTACCCAAAAATTATTTTTTCCTTCCAGAGGCCCTGGTGACTTTCATTGTTGAGATTTCTACCGATTGTTTCAGATTAAGAGGGTTTAACGCTGGCATTTGGCCGTGAAGACAGTTGGAGGCTGGATATGGCTATTAAGACAAAAAGAAAGAAATTACTGTCAAGGCAACACAATTCACTTAACAGGTACCCCTAACACTCTGTATAGCCACGGGTCTGGTAAAGGCACTGCCCAGCTCTACATGGGGCATTCAGGGTCAGCTACAGCTCCTTAGCCCCGCAGAACAACTCACCCTCCTGACTTGAAACCCAGATGGGGGAAAGCCGGGGGCTGCACACCATAGCTCCCCTCGTCAAGGGCCAGGTGCCTGTGCAGAGGTATGAACACAACCTTCTGAAACCTGCCTGAGATGGGATTTGGCAATGTAGAAAATAACATCTTGGCAAAAGAAGGAAAAGAAAATATCCCAGTATTGTAAATGGAATATGCTTAAATAGAGTTTTACCTGATCTTTCCCCCTCCCTGCCCTTCCAGAGTTGTGATCTCTCCATTTGCAAAGAAAACCTTTCTTGCCTTGCCACTGTGCCCAGGGACGATATATTCCCCGTCTGCCCATGGGACAGCTCATACATGCCCATGGGATATCAATACAGGGCCACCATATGCTTTTCTTCATTACAAATTTCTCTTTAACTCTTAGTGACCCGAGTGACTTTGTCTAAAGATGATCCAGTGCAACAGGACCGCGTTCCCAAGGCCAAACGAGTACCCCATGGACTGGGAGGAATCCTTCGTGTGTGGTTTGGTGGTTATGGCAAGGAGCCGGAATTGATGTTTGCTGACACACTGGTGTGCAGCAAAGCAGATTTGAGGCAGGTGGAAAATGAAGCAACATCAATCAAAAATTATGTGCTTGGATTATCATTCCTAGAGCGCAAGAGGACACGAAAGCCCAACCTCTCAACTGGTCCTGGATGAAACAGTGAACGTTTTGTTTTTCACATGAGCACCACAGAACTTTAACGTAACTTGTACAGAAGCAGGTGTCCCCTCTATCTTTTATATACTATAAGGTTTCCTGTATGGGAAACTGGGAAGTAAGTCCAGATATTGGCCCAGGCTATAGTGGTTGCATTTTTTGAATCAGTCTGCTGGCACAAAGGAATTGCAAAAATGGTTTAGCCAGATATCCGAATATTTCCCTGTCATGGATCTACCAATGGGAGTCACCTGGAGATCCATTTCAGTCAAAGCAAGGAAGTGTAAGCAAAGAGGTCATCTCATTTTCATATGGGCTTGATCTGAGTAGAACAGGTCTACAACCACCATTGCCAAAGAATCTCAAAATCTCTGAAGTTCTTAACATTCTCTCTCCACTCCTCTTCTTTCATTTAGTCTTTTATGGATCCAAACTTTCCTTTGCTACATTATGGACTCCATATTAGTTATAGTCAAATCGAGATGTCATACAAAGCTATGCACTGCACTATCCGAGCGTGAGAGGCAGTGGGAATAATTCCCAAAATCTCCCTGGGTTAAAAGCAGTAACAAAAGCTGGAGTTACCCGAGTTTCCCATATTCAGTGGATGCCTCTGAAGACGATGTACGTTACATGGTGTGAACACTGTAAATAGGGGTACCAGGATATTAGAATGGGAATTGTTACTAAGGGTGCCCAACATAAGCTGCAGGTTCCCAGAAGCTGGGCAGAATCCATTTATGTTGAGTGCTTATTCCCTAAACACATAATTTACTTCTCTCTCTACATAGTGTTGTGCTCTCTCTGAGGCATAGCGTTCCTGACTTTTTTTGAGGGGGCAGGCATTTTATTCCAGCAAGACTGGAGCTAGCAATCTAGTCAAGGTCCACCACACCCGTAAGGAACTAAAGCAGGAAAATGGGAATGATTTATTGTGATGGTTTTTTTATAGACCTTTCCTCACAGAGAGGACTCCTCACATGTACATAATGACATTTCTTCATGAGATGGCCCTGCTGCTGGTATACATACACAGCACTTCCACACGAGAAAAGGATAAAGACCACGTGAGAGAGAGGCTATGACACATATAAATGGCAAAGTAATCTCAGGAGCTATGTCACATATCTGTCAACTTCACCTTCCATTTACCACCACAGACACTCTGGTATGGCCAATTCGTGTCACTACCTTAAAAATTGGAATTCAAACATGATTTTAAGGGAACTGTGTAATTCTATTACAAGGAGATATTCAGTGTTTAGATAGCTGCTTGGCACTTGACACAGACATCTCTGAACAGACAGGAATAAAATAAAGGCTCTCATGTAGACTTTAGAATGAACCAACGGTGTTTTCTCCAACTGCCGTGAAATGCTCATTTAACCTTGACCAGTGATGCTGGAAAAGAGCTTGTGTGAAATTAAAGCAGCAGAGATCAGGGCCAAATCCTCAGCTGGTAAAACTGTCAGAGCTGGACTGAGGTAAATGGTGTTAAATCCTCACTATCGAGTGGGACAGTCCGCTTTACATCATCCAAAAAACATTTCAAGTACGAAAAGGCAGCTAGAAAGCTCAACAAGAGCAAATGGTTTACAGAGCAGGAAAAGCTCCTAGTCATTAAAATAAAGGGTCAAGCATATAGGCCAGTAAACTTCCCTTCATTTGATCAATTACGCTTTAAAAATCAAATGAAAACCATTCTTAAGGATATGTCAAACAGTTGAAGCCACAAGAATGTCCCACAGTTGGGTAACAGTAAGGCAGTAAATCAGATCTTTTCGTAGGCATGGAGAATGCAGGGCAAACAATAACAAAACAGACAAAGGCAGCAGAGCTGGGTATCCTTTGAACTGGACACTGCAACAGATACATCCTGAGAGCATACAGAAAGCAAAAAAAACCCCAACAAAAACCTAAAATGAAAATTCTGGCTTTTTTCCACTTCCAATTCCCAAAAACATGAGGAAGTTGAGATACGAGGACATCGTCACTGCTTTCAAACCAGTCATTCTGCTACATGAGGTCAGCAGTACTGCTGCTAATGACTTCAGCTGAATCAGGCTTTGGTGTCCTGGTCTTAATTTATCATATTATCAAAGCATATAAATCCACACCAGAGCAAAACTGGAATAATGCTGTAGTTAATCAAGCCTAATGAAACAATCGCCCTGTAGGATACAGTGTAGCTGTATCTCTGATGAGGGGATTAATACTCCCTCAACTTTGAAATTAGCTAAAAAAGATTCTTGCTATGGATGTCACAGATCACATACAGGGAGGCTAACCAGCACAACCCTCTGATCTATGTGACCTGGAAGAAAAAATAAAAACCATACAAAGAGATACAAATCAATCGTTCTAATGACCCACCCACCAAAAGAAATTCCATTGGCTAAACACTAATGTAAAAATTCAGTTTGATAATATGGGTGAAGCCTAACATCACAAATAGCTGCAGATTCATAAATACCTTCTTGCAATCCAAGCAACAAAGAAGCAAGACCTTTTTTCTCTTTTAACACATAATTAGTATGTATTAAAACATATTACTGAAGAGGAGGAACGACATAAATGTGCCACCTGCCCAACATCAGAGCATGCATATATTCTGACCAACCTGCTGGGGATATATTTTAAGATCTCATTGATGAACTTCCTTCAGGAAAAAATTATCTACATTTCCAAAAATTATAAGATACTTAAATTCTGTTAAGTTGATATTAATCTTCCCCTAAAACAGTCTAAATATCAGTATGAGAGATCCCCGAGGAATGAAGGAAGCAATGGATTAATAACGGCTGATGGTTTAGTTTACAAAATAGGTTTGAAGATATTGAAAGACACAGACAATCTGCCCATATAACAGAGAGGCAGAATGCTGAACTGAAATCTGGTTGAACAGGCAACATCTGCCCAGGAACTGAAACCAAGCAGAAAGAGTTGATTTACAGCCTCAATCCCTTTTGCTAGCTCAGGCATCTCCTTGCTTCAGTGTGCTCCATGTCGTGCCTATAGCTCATTCCTATAGCTGTATGTTGACTCTGGCCTCAGCAATCCCTGCTGGGATATTTTGTGCCACAGTTCCCATTGCTTAGTCCTCTATCCCCTGGCCTTAAATGCTCACATCCTGGCATGTGAGTGAGGTCACTCATGGAATCCATGCTGGAAATGCTCACAGGTCATTGACTGACACTCTTTGCCCTGAAACGCTCTCTGGTGTGACTGGGAGAAGCACTGAAGCAAACACATCATTTAGAGAACGACAAGAAATACCACTAACCTCCAAGGATAACTTCACCTAAGGGTAAGGAATGTTCTGCACCTTACTGAAGATTTTCCTGTAAAAAGTAACATTTGTGTAGCATTAAGAGGTACATATAAACAGACATCTCAGCCACCAAGAACTCTGTTCATTTATTTGATTTTTTTTTTGCTTGAGAAAGCTACTTTCTTCTTTACGCACCTTCCACAAGTACACGTACTTTGCAGAATCATGTTATTGTCAGAGTTGGAAGGGACCTCTCGAGATCTTCTAGTCCAACTCCCCTGCCAAAGCAGGGCTGCCCAGAGCACATCACTCAGGACAGCATCCAGGCAGGGCTTGAAGATCTTCAGAGAAGGGGACTCCACACCCTCTCTGGGCAGCCTCTTCCAGGGCTCTGCCACCCTCACCAGAAAGGTGCCAAAAATAGTTACCTCATATTTGAGTGGAACTTCCCATGGTCCAGCTTGTGCCTGTTGCCCCTTGTCCTGGCACTGGGAACCACTGGTAAGGGTC
>BJBW01001446.1:0-69625 GCA_004320125.1 Scolopax mira | reverse complement strand
GGACCAACTCATCGTGAAGCCACAGCGGCTCCCCCAAGAGCGATGGTGTGCTGGCTCCTCTCCTCCTGTTACTCTCCCTTCGGCCTGGCAGGTCTCCTGCACAACAAGGAGGCAGCCAAGAAGCTTCTGCAGCGCCGAGCCCGCATCCCACCCACCTTGTAGTGCCAAGCCCTGGCCTCCTGTCATGCTCAGGATGCCAGAAGCATCCCCCAAATGTCTGCATCAGGGACTAACGGCCATAAAACCCCTCCCCACAGGCTCCCCCTAACCCATATTACGATGCGTGAGGTCTCGTGTACCAGGTGGAAATGGTGACATCCCTGGGCCTCCTCATCTAACCCTGAAGCTGGGTCTAACTTCAACGTTGGTCTTGCCCTGCACAGGAGGTTGGGCAGTAACCCCCAAAGGTGACTTTTAGGACAAGAGGAAATGGGCACAAACTTGAATATAAGAATCATAGAATCATCTGGGCCAAAAGGGACCTTCAAAGGTCCTGTAGATCCGAGCCCCCAACATGTTTAGTTCCTCCTAAATATGAAGAGGAACTTCTTTCCTGTGAGGGTGGCAGAGCCCTGGAAGAGGCTGCCCAGGGAGGTGGTCGAATCTCCTTCTCTGGAGACATTCAAAACCCACCTGGACAAGGTCCTGTGCAACCTGCTCTGGGTGGACCTGCTTTGGCAGGAGGGTTGGATGATTTCCAGAGGTCCCTTCCAACTCCATATCATTCTGTGACCTTCCAAACCAAATGGTTCCATGATCCTAAGTGCTGGATAAGTAGAAATAAAACATCATTATTGCCATTTCCCACCACAGAAGCAAAAGGTATAGACAGATAAAGTCATTTTGGACAAGATCACAAAAGGACTAGAAAAGTTTCAAGTGGTAACAAGACCTATAAGCTGATAGCCCAGCAAATCACTGCCTCCCTCTGTATGCTATCCTGATAACACTTCTTTGACAAAATCTTTAAATGGGGGGTGGGATGGGTTGCATTAGACTAGATACGGGTTACGTTCCTGGATTCGCTGTAGATACAAACATCAACAACTTAAGTGATGGTGTATATCCATCCCATAGGAAAATATGGCAATCGCTGACGGGATAACTAGAAAAATATCCCATTTGAAATGACCAAAAAGTTTCTTTCAATGCTAGCAGGGAAAGAATTGTCACTTTTTGTCATTGCCACTGCTCACCTGTGTGTGTGTCTGCTGGCTCACTTACTCCTTTAGGTTCCAACACCATAAACCCAGAATTGGTTTATGAATTGGTTATTGAATATGGTTATTGAATATGGTTATGAATATGGTTATGAATATGGTTATTGAATCCTCTGAGGTTTAATGAGCCTACTTTTGTTACAGCCTGGTAAGAGAATTTGCCTTTAGCTATCTGTGTGATATGATTGTATAAGCGCATTTCTTAAGAAGAACATTCTCCACACTTAAACACATTTTAAAACAGTGTTGTGAGGGGCCAAATTTAATTCAAAAGTGGGCTAACTCATAATAAACAAGGTCGCTTTTACTTTGTTCCCACGACTGCTCTGATTGTTTGGCGAGAGGATAAGCCTGACCTAGTGGACACTGCTGTCAACTTGCACTTTGGACTTCCCAGGAGATCCCTGGAGAGGCCTTTTGCTCAGTCCCACACTTTGGCTCCCTGTCTGCAAAAATGAAGCTAATACTTCCCTGCCTGGCAGGGGCAGTGGGAGTAATTCCCCACTCCCCCCCCCTTCCCAGGATTGCAAGATGCCTGAAAACTGCATCAGTGAAGGCCATATAGGTGCTCAGAACAGATACATCTCTACATATCCAGACAGCTACAGGCTTATTGTGACTCGATCAAGTTTAAATATTTTAAGATAAAAGCTGTTACTTCAAGCTTCTTAGACTCAAGGAAATCCGTAATAAAAACAAACCCTCAGCACAGAAACAACTGGGATTATTCACACTCGGAAGAAGTGAGAGAAATCACTTGTCAAGGTCACTTTTGAGACCTTGACAGACTGAGGAGAAAATAAAAAAAACCCCAATGTATGAAATCCATGACAGGAAATAGATTTAAGATTAAAGCTTCTGTCCCCATTACTTATTCAAATGAAAAAAAAAAGAATCCAAAAGCTGATCTCCAGCTCCTGCAAGCTGAAACACTGAAAATGAAAACGAGTTTACACACAGCAGGCCAAATTTACCTTTTCTAAAATGCCTTGAAGAAGGGGTCTGGGGCATAGATTTGATCCAAAATATTCACTCTTTGGGGAAAAATCAGTTAATCTTGAAAGCACCACAGCTCCTCATTTGCCATACGTTGCTGGAGTGTCAGGGGACAACTCTCTCATGATTTACCCTCTCTTTCTCAGCTCTGGCACACTGGCCTAGTGGAAACTGATAAATTACAAGGTTGGCTGCCTTTTCACCCACTGGCTAGAGATTTTCCTTCTAAGCCCTGGCATGCAGGAAATTCTTGTTTTAAAATACGGTGGAGTGACACTAGCAGGACCTTTCAATCAGAAGGAGATTCTGCTCCATCAAAAGCACAGGACTAGTCCTGTTGCCACCTCAGCTCTCTTATTCCAAAGACTTAGGCACACGGTTCCCTGTAGGGACACCAATAAGCACCACCGAAGGAGCCACACAACCTCTTACAACGGAGTTGGGCCTGAGCTCCAAAATTCTGGTCTGAATCCCAGGTCCACCCTGCGTCTCCCTAACTCTGGATTCCGAGTTTTGTTCAGCCCCGAGTCACAATTACAGACAAAGTCTCAGAAACGTAGACGGATGAACTTCCCTAAGTGGGAGCTTCCAAGCATCTACGGGCTTAATTGGATCCTGATCCCCATGACTAATGACTAAAGGAGCGTGAAACGCAGTGTTACACACTATGTAGAAAAAAAGAGTTCCACGGTACCACCCCGGCCTTGCTAACTAGGATATATTTAGTGTGCCAGCGTCCGACGTGGACGCTAATGGATTGCTGTTGTCATTGTGCACGAGTTACGTGTTGCAGAGAAGGTCTGGGACCTTCCCCGTAGCGGATCTGCTCTTCTCCCACTTCTGCATTTCAGTGGCCCCCTTCGGTCTGAGGTTTCCCCCCTGCCCGTGTTGCTTCACTCCCCCCACGTCAGAGCGCATGGGGGGAGTGTTACGTAAAGCACGTGGGCACATCAGCGTGGAGTATCTCTGCAGACGCAAATATGTCATATGTCTGGGGGTTTTTTGCAAGATATGGAGTGTTTCGTATGCAAGCTACTACCAAGGGGTAGACACGGAAAAGGCATAGATATAGACGTGCATCTGCATCATCTTGGAAAATGGTGACACCTTCCTATGCGTAGGGTCATGCAATTTAAAGCCACTAATACCAGAGAAGAGGCAAGAAGTTGGTCTTAGATGTTGTTTGAAGGATGAAAACGTTTGGTGTGCTCTTGGTTTGGCAGCCAGAGCAAAACACAGCTATTCAGAGCAAAATGATAAAAATACAGTAGTAGTGAGAACCTTCTAACCAACTATGTCAAACCAATTTCTCATACTATTTCTTTTTAACCTGGTGTTTCACTCTCCATTTCTGCATTTGATTTCGAGTAGCACATTTTTCCTTCTTTCTTTCAAAGGAAACATAGATCAAAAGAGCATTGCAAATCCAGAGAAGAGGTTACAGACAGAGATTGCCACTTACCTTTTGCTGCTGCTACCCTTCAACTGTAATAGAAACGTGAGAACACAGAACTGGAAAGGACCATCTGGAACCATCTGTGAGCCGTTCCTCACACTGTAGGCTACTATGAATTAAAAGTTTAATTGCAGACAGCGCATAGAACATCTACTCCACATGTCACAGGCCATAAAACAGTTCCTATGTAACACAAAATTAAGAAAGAGGATGAATAATAATGAGCATCCAGAACTGTAGCAGGCTGTAGAAAGAACACAGCATCAAGCATCATCATCTTTTAAGAACTGAGGCTATCATCATTTTAGGGTAGAATGATTTTAAGAAATGAAGCAGGAATTTTGCTGGCTGAAGGAAAGACAAAAAAAAAATAAAAATCCCACCATCCACTACTCTGACCCAGGAGATTTCTCCTTTACCTCAAAACTTGCAATCCATTTAGCTTGGAGTGTGTGAATCAGATTCTCCTCCCACTCATTTACAGGAGAGGAGTCCATGATGGAAGCATGTGTTTATTGCCTGTAATTCATCTCCTTTTCATTTCCCCCCATCAGTAGTACTACAGTCACTGTATTTCAGCCATCAGGCAGGTCTGAAAAAGTTAGAGAAGCCCATACTGGAGAAGGGAAAGCTGGGCCAACTCACTGTAAAGATTTAAGGGTGGTGTTCCAGCCCACTGATCTGCTGCCAGTGGATCTGTAAAGAAAATAAAAGAAGAATATGAGGCTACATTAAAGGTATAGCTGAAAAAGATAACACAACAAAAATGCTTCTGTTTTGTGGGCTGGGCTGAAAGAAGGCCTTTCTCCCTATTCATTCCCAGTAAGTCTTCCTTACACAGTGTGACTGTTTAATCTAAAAAGGAAAAGTAATGGCTAATGGGCCCTTTAACTGGATGGCTTTAGGATTTTGGAAGATGTTATCTTCTAGGGTTAAGGCCAGGCTGAATCCCAGCAGCTTCACTTTGCCACAATCATAAAACAGAGCATAAAACAACTGTCCAGAAGGAAAAAAAAAAAGAAAGAAAAAAAAAAAAAAAGAAGTCTACTGCTTCTTTTTCTCTCCCCTGATCCTTAAGGGCTGATTAAGAAATATGTAGTCTGTGTAAATGGAAGGTATTCCATAAATACATTGAGTGGAGCTTACAGCATCCCAAAGGAGCTATTCATCAACTCCAACAGGAATATGCACTGGGAGGCCTTCACTGAATTAAAAACAACAACAAAAAAAGAGCTATCCACTTATCTCATCATTTGGTTATCTCTGATTTCAAGGAGTGCATAGAGAAATGTTAAGCCCTCACTAGACTTTTAAAAAGATCTCCTAAGCCCAATGCCATTTTTTCCCCCTAAGTACAGGAGACATATCCAACAATTCCTGCCTGCACTGTCTTGCATTAAAAGTACATTTTAATTACATTTACATTACATGGGATTTAAATAATATATTTTTACTGGTTTAGAAAAAGCTATTAAACCACAGATTGAGCAATTCAATACTCCATTGACAGACAGTTTTAAATACCATTGGCATGCACTAGTGTCCACTCCGCCTGAGCTTCAGCAGAATTTTTGTAATTAAATTTAAGATTCTTTAGGGACTCTAAAGTGGAAAAAAAAAAAAAAAGTCGGCCAGGGTTCAATCTCACGAAATACTAAACATTCTCAAGACAGATTGAGTGTCCTCAATTTTATCTTAATCCAAATGAAAGTTGATGGTGCTCAGTATCTATCAGAAATGCTCAGCACTTTGCAGGGTTAAATCCCCCAAGAACAAGCAAACAATATGCTCTGAATACTGACAAGCCTTTAGAAAACACTCTAATGATGACCTTAACCGTGACCTGGAGGGACTATTTCTTGTGGGACCAGAGATAATTGAGCCACTGTGCAAATTCACACTCAAGACTTTCCTGACCAGAAATGGTCAAGTTGTGCAAATTATGAGTTAGCGCTCTTAGGTTTCAAGATACACATTACTGTCTGGCAGGAAGCAAGAGCTATACAGGAATTTTATTTAGAACCTGAACAATGGTTAAAAAAAAGAAAAGGGGTACTCTGTCTGCTAAGCCATTGTTCTCAGAAGACTTCCAGCCTCCATTGAGAAGGTCTGGAAAGAAGAACCTTGTTGTATTGCACAGTTCACAGTCATGTTGAATGTGACACAGTCATGTAGGACATGTTGACTCCACAGTATGTGAGAACTTCTGTGCTGTGTTGGTCTCTAATCTATGGAGCATACAAAGATGGGACATGCTTTAAATTTCACTGAGGTACACATACTTTCTTTGGTCTAGAGTGCAAAAGGGGAAACTAGGAAGACGAATATTAGAAATCCACTCAGACTTGTGGATGTTATAAATACAGCTTTGAAACCGCGTGATCCTTCTATGATCACAAATGAAACTGAGCGTTATGCACTTCACTCACTGCACCATCTTCTTCCCACTAGTTGGAATCATGGAATTATCAGAATTGGAAGGGACTTCTCTAGTCTACCTCCCCTGCCAAAGCAGGGCTGCCCAGAGCACATCACTCAGGACAGCATCCAGGTGGGGCTTGAAGGTCTCCAGAGAAGGGGACTC
Organism: Scolopax mira; assembly: GCA_004320125.1. Lineage (NCBI taxonomy): Eukaryota > Metazoa > Chordata > Aves > Charadriiformes > Scolopacidae > Scolopax > Scolopax mira. The sequence continues at coordinate 63,369 of BJBW01001446.1, read as the reverse complement.
CACACTCTCCCTGGGCAGCCTCTTCTAGGGCTATGCCACCCTCACCCGAAAGAAGTTTTTCCTCATATTTGAGTGGAACTTCCCATGTTCCATGTTGAGCTCATTGCCCCTTGTCCTGTCACTGGAAACCACTGAAAAGAGTCCGGCTACATCCTCTTTCAACCCACCCTTTAGATACTTATTAAGGTCTCTCCTTAGCTTTCTCTTCTCTAGGCTAAAGAGTTCCAGCTCCTTGAGCCCTTCCTCGTAAGGGAGGTGCTCCAATCCCTTAATCATCTTTGTTGCCCTACTTTGTTGCCTTTGTTGCTGGACTCTCTCCAGCAGTTCCCTGTCTCTCTTGAACTGGGGGGCCCAGAACTGGACGCAGTATTCCAGTTGTGGCCTCACCAGTGCAGAGCAGAGGGGGAGAATGGCCTCCCTCGACCTACTGGCCACACTCTTCCCTATGCAGTCCAGGATCCCATTGGCTCTCTTGGCAACAAGGGCACATTGCTGGCGCATGGAAAGTGTGCTATCTACCAGGACTCCCAGATCCTTCTCCTCAGTAGTGCTTCCTAGAAGATCCATCCCTAATCTGTATTGGTGCCTGAGGTTCTTTCTCCCCAGGTGTAGGACTCTACATTTGTCCTTGTTGAACCTCATTAGGTTCTTCTCTGCCCAGTTGGGGTTCAATTAACTCTGAAGGAAAGGGTAACAGCTTCTAAACATCACACCTTTGGTGTGCAGAAAGGCTTTGGGGAGGGTCCCATGCAGGTAGAACTGTGACGGCAAGTTAAATCAGCGGGATGTAATTGTCAAGTAAGAGCTGGTCAAAGAGGCAAGACTGAAGAGGATCGTTTGTAGAACTTGCTGGGGACCTTAATGACTGCAGGTGGGCAGAAATTTGGTCTTGCTTATCTCCCAAAGACATTATGTCTATCCCACTATTAATCCTTTCAGCTTCTGACACACTGGTACATGTTCTGGCAAGAGAAAGCAGCTCTTTTTCATCAGCCTCCTCCATTCACACAGATACCTTTCATCCAATGCTGCCCCATCCCTATCATTTTAACTGGACCCCATACGGAACAGTGAGACTGCCAGAAGGCAAATTGCCATGCTTTTTATACCTCAGCTTGTATGATTTAATCCCTCAGAGTCAGAATACCACAGCATATAATGAACTTGCATCTCGTCAAACCAAAGGGACCAGCCAAGTGACAGAAGGTAGCAGCTTAATATGACACTGCATTATAATGCAGCTCTGGGGAATAAAACTAAGATGAAATTATTTGGATGGAAAATTTTTGGTTATGTTCAAGTTTTTCTTCCAGACAAAAAAAAAATGTTGATTCCTCTAAGCTGGAGCTTAGGGTAGTCTTCCTGAATTTCTTTACTGGGAAACAAAGATGGTAAAAGTACCTGAAATTTCTGTCCCGGTAGAAGTGCACTTTTCAAATTACATTCTCAAATAATAATAATATGAATGTTTAGAAAAAATTAAAATGGTTGAAGTAGATGCCATAAATTGAATTTTTTATCCAGATATTTATTCTTTTGAACTTTCAGTTTGATTTTTTTGTTCTGTTGCATCTTGGGAAAATTTTCAAAATTCTAACAGCTTTCATGACTTACCCTTTTCTGCCAATCCTGAGAACTGCAATAGACACAAAACTTGCTTTGCGCTAACCATGGACTTGCATTCCACAGAAGACAAAAATACATCTGACAGTGGCTCCAGATCTAACTGGGTCTACATGGATAAGAAGAAAACTAGAGTTATATAGAGATGCTTTTATAGAAAGGAACTGCATGAATGAGACTGCATTTTGCAAGTCAAGAAGAGTGAAAATTGCCAAAAGTTATATTGAGTTATATGGGCTTCATGGATTTCCTGACTCTTCTTAAAGCAAACAGCAACAGGTCCTTTATTCAACGCAAATAATAAAATAGCAAGAATTATCATTGTGTAGAAAGGATGGGATAGGAGTTGATATATGGCTCCAAAAATGAACGGAGTGTTTTGCCTGAATTTTCACCAAAGATGCAGCTGTTGAGCATAAAAGGCAAGGTTATAGAGTGAATGCAAATAAGAATTTGTAATGGACACATCTGAGGTAAAAACAAAACCGAAGCAGCTAAGTATGCTCAAATCACAAGGTAACCACCACCCTAATTTTTATTTTTACTTTTTTAAATTGGCCTGTTAACCAGTAAGCCTGGTAACAATCTGTTAGTAAATCTGTCGAGCTGCAGGAGCACTGAATTACTGGCAAATTTTGAATGTGGCAGCCAGAGATAACATAGGGAAGTGTGATCCAGGCAAAAAAGGGCATTTGATCTCAGAAATATTTTAAAGAAAAGAATAATTGAGGGCGTGCAGCTGAGTAGTAAACGGGGGAAAAGTGGGCATGGTTTCATCAGACATACCTTGTGCCAGAACATCCACAAATCTTCCTTTGATATTAATGGCAATTTCCTGAAAGTATAAGACAGTTTGTATTTCAGTAGACACACGATACGATGCTATGACAGAAATTACTAGGAACTTTAAGAAGAATTGCACTTTAGAGATTGGTGATGTCCCAGAACAGAATATGGAGAAATTCCAAATCTTCTTCCCCTTAGGATGAGTAGAACTTCTTTCCCAGTGATTTTCTCAGGAACAAAATCTGGAGAATAAGACATTTTAAAGTCTTCAAGAACTTCAGAGGAATACGGTGCAATGATGGTTGAAAACAGGACCTATGGATAGTTAGGACTAATGAAGGACTGCTAGAAAAAAACAAAAACAACTTTGAAAGGCAGCTACAAAAGCCAGAGATGATGGTTACAACCATATTTATATTACTGTCAATCTGAGCTGTTTTCAGAAGAGACTGTAGATCTTACATACAAGGAAGAAATTTCCAAGAGGTAAGATGCCAGTCAGGAGTGATACCTGGCTTGGCAGAGTCAGAGAATTCTACCCTGAATGAGATGGGTCTGAAAATGGTTAGTTTAGCAGAAGAAAGAGTCATCTGCCTATTACTTGGTGCCAAACATGCCACATCTGATGGCACTGGGCAGACAACCACTGAAATGGAAATACACGGTGTGTGGCCACAGGTGGTGGATCTTAGAGACCCATGGTGACATCAATGCCTCTGATAAACTCAGAATTCCCATCTTGACTGGCATGAGGGATGGTCACCAACATCTAGTCTTTGCAGCCTGCCTGAGGTGTACGTATAGGTATGTAGATATACACGAACGTACAGAAACTCACTTCATCAAGCAAATACTAGAGAAAATAAAATTTCTTACAACTTAAGTTATATAACGTTGCTTGTTGGTGCATTATATTTTGCAGCATGATGCTAATACACATTCAAGTGTATTATCATGTGAAAGAAAGCAAATACTGGAGTGAGGGTCCTACAGGAGTAGATTATCAAATCTGGGCACATCAAATTTTATGAATAAGCATGCTAAGTAATTCCCACCAAATTCTAAGCAGGGGAATTCTGCCAACTTCTGATTGCATATATTTTCCTTGAGATTTGAAATGGGTACGGAATTCTTTATTTCCTAGGCTAAACATTTTTGGCTGTGAATTTAACATTCCTAAAAAGTTACAGATTAATGGCCTGGAGACCAAAAAATTCCCCCTTATCCTCAGAAGTACATTACAGGCAGAAGCAGTGCAAGTTCCCTCCATTCTTCCAGTAACCCTGTCCAAACTTGACACAGACAACTTCTTTCTAAAGGTTACAGCAAAGCAGACTGGAGAAGAAAATTAGGCAAAATGGCATATATAACAAATAACATGATTTTAAATATGAACCAGGCAGCCTTGAGAAGGACTGACATTTAAACATTATGGCAATTTATGGCGAATCTAAGCAGACTGGCAGATTAGGCATAATCAGCTGACATGAGGTTAAGTGGTCCTTATCTGTAGTAATGTGTCTTCCTATAAATCACCTTATTTTATAGGTGTTCTTTCATTCTGTGATTTTCTTTTATTCCTAAAGCCCTTAGTACTTATTAAAACCATAGATTCTGCTGAAATATCGAACCGCATGCTATTTCAATGAATATAAATTAGACGCAGAGGAATGCAAATAATTGATACGGGAAGCTAAAAGTAATAATGACATTCCATGATCAATAGGTGTTAATTGCAAGAATAAATACTTCTTGTCCCAACTAGTTCATAAATCAAGTAGAAAAACAACACCAGCAATACATCAGTTCAAGTTCTACTTGGAATTTTTCTATCGGCAATAATGGCAGAAAAAGAGGAAACAGGCATGATAAATATTTCTGTTCTGCATTTTTCTGTAAAAAAGAAAATGGAAGACTGAATGCATGTTTTCTAATGGATTACTTTCTGGCTTATCAATATCTACAGATGTTGTATTTTTGTTAATCATTCCCAGGTCAAATACATGTCTCTAAGCGATTTTAGATGCGTTGACCTCAGTGCTCTCTTATGACCTGAGAGTTGGTTTTCAATATTTATAAAAAAACGAGAAAATTCAGAATTGGAGTTGTTCAGCCTGGAGAAGACTCTGGGTAGACAGTATAGCTTTCCAGTATCTGAAAGGTGCCTACAAGAAAGCTGGAGAGGGACTTTTTACAAGGGCATGTAGTGATAGGATGAGGGGTAATGGTTTTAAAGTGAAAGAGGGAAGATTTAGATGAGATATTAGGAAGAAATTTTTCACTATGAGGATGGTGAGACACTGAAAGAGGTTGCCCGGAGAAGCTGTGGCTGCCCCGTCCCTGGAGGGGTTCAAGGCCAGGCTGGATGGGGCTTGGAGCAACCTGGTCTGGTGGGAGGTGTCCCTGCCAAGGCCAGGGGGTTGGAACTGAACTAGATGATCTTTAAGGTCCCTTCCAGCCTAAACCATTCTATGATTCTATTATTAGAAAAAAGACTTAGTCTCATTGCACTTGATTTGATTCCTTATCTGATTCAGTTAAGTCAAATTACCTTTTCCTAAGTTTAAATCAGGTACAAAGGCTGAGAATTGTTACTGACCATTGGATGCTTTGACACTGAACAGGGCAAAATAACGGGTTCAGGATTCCTTCAGTAAAAAGATTAGAGGGAAAACGTAAATAATAGTAATCATCATCATTTCATGGAATATTGATGAGTATTTGGAATCCCAAATCAATGTGGTAAAATCAACATAGTAGACATTAAGTGGTGTTTAACTAACAATTGGTTGATATACTTAACTATTCATGAGGAACTGCATAGAATAGGGCACTTCATTTTGATTCCACCAAACCTTCCAGTGTCTCAGCGTTCCTCAGTATATTTGAATACATAACATGGAATATAATAGTACTATTGAGTCATTACTGGTAACAGGTTGAGGTAATTAAAGTTTGGCACCAATAGTAACAGTAATAATAGTAGATCACTTATGCAGATCTGTGTTGGTGACCTGTCTTACCTGCTGACCCAACTTCTTAAGTTCTGCTCAAATGCATTGTAGGTGTCTCAGTACCGTGGGGAGCAACAGAATACACCTTTCAGCAGAGAATACGTGTCCCACTCACGGGATGTGGCATTTCACCCCAGGGGAAAAAAAAGTAAGAGGTCACAGTAAATAAAAGAAATGAGCAAAGCTCTTTGTACTGTATTGCAAACGAGTAAAGGTGTTTCTGCAATCTGTGAAACTACACCTTAAAAAAGCATTTAATCAATCAATCAATCAATAAAAGAGGTTTTGAAGCAGAGGCACAAAATCAGAAAGGTTTCAGGAAAAACACAAGACTGAATTAACCTGGGCAGGGTGTTCATCAGTGATAAACTTATGAAGCTCTAGCAACATATAATTTTAATGACCGTTTCCAAATCCCTACTTTAAGATATAGGACAGTAAAAATATCTCTAACTAACAGACAAACACATGAAAGTGGAGAGTGACTGGAAACTGATGTTAGCTAAATTTAAACTGGAACTAAAGTGCATTCTGCCCACTAATAGTGACAATTATTCACACACGTAATTTACCAAGGACTTTGTCCCATCCCCTGTCTCATTTTCTATTTGTTTCATTCAGATTCAACAAATCATTTTGATGAGAATTAAGGAATTTTTTATGCTGATCCTTAGGAACTTTGTTATCAAGAGTGGACGTATTTGTGAAAATCAGCACTCAGTCACATTGGCGAGATGGAATGCAAGTATTAGTGAGTGAAATCCTACGTCTTTTATCTTGTAGGAGGTGAGGCTGGATCATACAGTGCTAAATCTATTATTCTGCAGTAATATCATGTTGTGATGCTTTCTTGAGGAACTACCCAGCCTACTTGGAACAGGAGAGTGACCACCACAATTTTTTCACGTAAGTTCAAACACCACAAAGTTGAAGAGCTAGGAATGACTGTTGACCATAACAAGCAGAACCCAAGATTTACTCTAGTTTAGCTGAAGTCAAAGAGAGTTTTGCTACTAATTCCCAGAGAAATTAAATTATATATTTAAAGGGATTTATTTGTGACAAATCTCTCTGACAATCTACTCTGCCCAAGGGAAATGTTCCTATTCTTACAGACAACGTGGAAAAAACCCCCAAAGCTATAGAAATATCCTTCTCAGTTTGCCAGGTGTTTTGTTGAAAATCATCTGCCTCTATGTTTGACCCCTCTGCCTAGTCCTTCCCATTCATTCAGTCATGGCTACTTCTTTGCTCTTTTCCCTGACCCTGACCTTTAACAGAGGAAGACTGTCTTACTCAGTCCTGCCTGTATTTCCTTCCTCAGTGTGAATAAATCACTTGCTCGAATGAAATAATCCTCCCTTACTGTCTAAATTCCTCTTCTCAACTGCACTTCTCTTGAAGTGAGAGGTATCTTTTGGCCTTAAAATGACTGAAATGTGGAGTTAAAAGTGAAGGGTAGAATCTATCTCTTCCTTGGTCTTAGGCAATAGGACCTAGGAATCTAGCCAGCAAGACTAGAAAAATATTGGCTTCTTAGCAAATAACTAATTAAATATCCTTCAAAAAAATCAACAATGAAAAAATGGCCCTTGAAATTTGGCTTATTCGCCTTTTTATATAGATAGATGGATAAGCAGACAGGCATTTAATGTTATCCAAACCAAAAGCAGAGGAGAAAATACACAGTGGAATGTACCAATGCTGAAATCACATCCAGAGTATGGTGATAACTGCTCATGTGGAAGATGCTAATACAGAAGATGATGCCCTCACTATAATAAACACCGCTAATGTTTTATATGGTGAGTGACTTCATCCTGCGAGGATCCCCTGGAATGTGCCAGCTTCCAGTTAAAGAGATTCTCTTTCATCTCTAAATAGATTACACCTTCAGCAGGTGTTTGAAATAGGCAGAGGCCTGTAGCCTCATAAAGAAGGGAAAGGGGGAGGATTGGTCAGACATGGAAAGCGAGAGCTGGTAATTATTTTCATATGATATGCAAGAGATGTTACAGCAAAGCTGACTAAAGCTGAGCATGAGTTAGCCAGTCCTTTTCAACAATGATGTCACCCAGTTCTTGCTTTCTACAAAGTTATGATTAATAAAAGGGAAGGATTATTACAGTAACTTACTCTTAGTGGGCAAGGGGTGACATCAACAGCAGCTGAGAAAACTGACCAAACTTAGTTGTGTGTTGTTGAGGTTTTTTTGTTGTTTTCTTTTCCCCTCTCTCCCAATGACTAACAAGGGGCTAACAGCATCTGAGGGCACAAAGGGCCCTTGAAACTGAAAGGATGCTTCTGGTGGAACATTTGAATGGGAGCCACCATTTTAACTCCTCTGCTTCATTTTACAGTTGCAAGATGTTTCACTTGGCTTACAGCAATCTCTTGCCTTTCTCTATTCATTAAACACATACAGAATCAAAACTGTCCAAAAAAACTACCCCGATGGACTTTCCAACATAAAGCTGCATGGTCCCCATTTTCTGCCTCATCTGTTGATGTGAACTTTTTTCATCATTGCTTCTTCTAGAATATCTTTGTAAAAGGAAATTATGCATCTTTGGAGTGTGGATTTTAACAGCAACAACACCAAAAAATTAGACATGGAATGTAGAATGCTGAGCCTCCTGTTAATCTCTGGAAAAACACTGTGTTTAATTACCTTTTCTTTTTTTTTTCAAATTGATAGAGACTTTTACCAATCCTCCCTGCTATTTAATCTTTGCAAATTTGCCTTCCCTAAAATTAGATTTGTCCACCTGGAAATATTTACCAATCGAACTGAAATGTTCTTGTGAAAGCACAGCCAGTGTAAATTCAGTGCTTACCCCTGTAGTGTAACAGCACTTGGGTTATGCAGCCCTCTCCAGAACTAGGAGGTGCCCTGTGAGAAGGTCAGAAACTTTGGACTCTTTCTATCAAGTTACCTTTTTCATGTGAGGTGGACAGCATTTGCATTGATAATAAAAAGGGCATATGACACTACTTTGAACCTCTCTGCCCCGCGAGCACTAAGAAAACTGTCTCAAATGGGAGCTGCAGAGGTTTGACATTGCATTACTAAAAAGTTCTCTGAGCTGGGATAATTCAAATGCCCTTTTTGAACATTAATTAAACAAAAGATAGAGTGTGCAAGCTAACCATTTACTTGTCCAAACACTAATAACATTGTCCTTCTCATTTTCACAAAGACATCTTGTGAGGGAAACACAAAGAATTTTCTAAACTGAATGAGTGAATAATGGTCCCAATGGTAATATCTGGAAACTCAGCCAGGAGATGAGCTGAGGAGTACTACAGATAATGAAACGTTCAACCACAGACCAGTTAACTGTATCCTAAACATTTTCTGTTGGAGGCTTTGTGCAGCTTGGAGGGGCTTTACAGTTCATAAGTAGGTAGCAAGTAGGGAGAAAAGCTTTGGAACCATGGCAGGTTCCCATGTCCACCCTGTCCACAGACTTCTTTGGTAGCCCTGGACTGTGAGCAAGCTCCTACCTCGTATTTTCCAAGGTTAAAAAAAGACACATTCCTATTTCAAAGGATACAGTGGTGACTGAGCAGTTGATTTCTGAAGAGATCTACACACTATCCAAATACCAAATATTCACGCCACCAGTGATCAGTCATTCTGTCCCTCATACTTAACTTCAGAGATAAAACATTTAAAAGACAAGTTTGGGTTCTGTGCAGTTTCTATTGTATTTTAACCTATTCTTGAATCTCAGAACATGCTTGGGTAGTAGTATTATTTTTTTTCTGAAGAGAACAGATTTTCAGCAGATGCCTAAGCATGTCCCACCACATCTGTAACTCTAGTAATGTATGTCAAAAAATGACTCTATATAAATAACTCACGGTATGTAGAGATCAGGTAATGCAATACAAAACTGTCACTTAAGCAGTTATTTCATTTCCATGAGCCGGAGTGCTCAAAGGAAGCTACTGGGGTAGTCTGACATAAAAGAAGACTCACCTCCTGACTTTCACCCTTCTTTCTGAGTCAGATGTCATCCTGCGATTCCAGCCTCACAGCCGGTTTCCGTTTCCAGACGGTGACATGCAGCAGGCTTCCCATAAACGTTAGGACATCTGGCCATACCTGGGCAGTTCAGACCAGCTTAGCAGCTAGACAGCAGAGGCAGTCTTTCCCAGTGATTCAGCTTTGAGACTATGAGAAAGCAGTCTAACATATACAAAAGATGGTGTTTTTTTAACTTTTCATCTTACCCAGAGCTTGACGTACTGCTTCAACATCACTGGCTGAGGAAATGATTCCAATTGCTTGTGATCAAAGTTAACCAATAACCATTATAATAATACCCAGCTCTGATACAGTGGTTTTCCTCTTAAAAACACTCATTGAAGTGACTGTGAAGTGTCTGGTTTTTGTATATGACACTTTTTTTTCAGCTCTAGATCTGCAGTTCAAACCCAACTTGTGTCAGTTGTGACTAACGTGGTTATTCAGAAGAGTAACTTTTGTCTAGGGTAGATTTTCTTTAAAATTGATGGCGAGAGATAGGCTTTTCTGAGGGTGATTCAGGGCAGAAACAGTAAGGTCTTGTTCTGAATCACCTTCAGGAGCTTTCTTCTTCTCTCCACAGTCGGAGACAGGAGTGCCTCACTACCACAGGACATGAGAAACTCCCTGCGGGGTCCCGCTGGTGGTCCATCTAACCCCCCTTTTCTCATTCCAACAGTGGCAACAGTAGATGCAATTTGGAGAGAGAATGTGAGCCTGGCCACTTTCCGCGGGGCCTGTCCCTTCAAACTCCCCAGCATCCACAATTTTCGTATTAAGCGTGTTAACGGATATGTCCCTGCCTATTCCCACTGGTCGTTTTTTATGGACCTTTTTGAGTCTACTGATACTGTCTGCCTCCACAGCCTCCTGTGGCAACAAATCCCAGAAGCTCAGTCTCCATTGTGTAAGCACTGTATCTGTTTTAAATCTTCTCCTACTAGTTTCAACGAGTTCCCCCTAGTCCTGCAGGATTTGGTGGCTAACAGTTCGGTATTCACCTTATCTGCCATCTTCATGCTTTTCTAAACCCCAAGCCTATCTTCTCTCAGCCTTCTCCTCTCCAAGTGGAAGAGTCTTTGCCTTTCGATTTCTTCCTATTAAGCAGCTGCTCCACAACTTTAATCCTTTTAGTGGCTCTTGCCAAACTCTACTATGTCCTTCTGGAGATGCGGAGACCAGAACTGCACGTAAAGACCCATCTTGTGGGTAACATATAAACTTGAACTTAGAATGGTTAGAGTTGGAAGTGACCTTAAAGATCATCAACTTCCAACCCCTCTCCCATGGGGAGGGTCATCTCCCACTAGAGCAGGTTGCTTCAAAGCCCCATCCAGCCTGGCCCTGGGTGAACCAGGGCTTTACATAGTGGCAAAACGGTGCCTTCTGCCTTGCTCCCAGCACTCTCCCTGACATCTCACAACATTTTGTTGGCTTTTGGGACTGCGACTGCACGCACATCGAATCCGCGAGTTTGGAGACCTCTAAATGATACCTCCAAGACCCCTCTTCTCCCTTGGCTGCAGATAGCCTTTGGGAACACTGCCTTGGATGTCACTTACAGATTGGCTCTTTGCTGATTTGTACAAAAGGATTCACCTCTTGCAGTTCAGCTCCCGCTCAAAGCAAGTCATTGCAGCTCAGCTCTGCTGAGCATCCCAAGAACTCGTTGGACAAGAGGGCATGGGCTAACCTCTGCGTACCCAAGAACGTGGGTGAGAAAGGCTGTCCTGTGGCTGTCCCTGCTGCCCCTCTCCGGTGAGCAAGCACATTACATTATTGTTCGGAGCTGTCAATTTGGCTCTGATCACAGGAGCTAAATTCAGTTTAAGGGGAAAAAAAAGAAAGGAAAAAAAAAAAGAAGAACCAGAACTAACCCCTCAAAAAGAATCTGCTTCATGAGAAACATCTGAACACTTCTTTGTTGGTTTTATACTTCCTAGATGCTTGGTTGCTGTCCCTGAATGGACAGCTTCAAAGGAGCAATTAAAAAATGTGTGCATGGACACACAGATGAGCCCTGTTTGAACACAAAAACTTTATTCTGAGCTACCTTATGTCACCCCTTTTAGCAGGAGTCATCACGAGGGCATGACACCAATAAGCGGACAATGAATAAAGAAAATAACTGTTCATAAGTTCATACTTGGCATACAAAAGTTATTGAAGAGGAACTGATATTCTAGGCAACTGGCCATCACTGCTGCCGATCAACCCTCTGTTCCCCCAACTGTTACGGGCGTTATAAAGCTCATTTCTTAAAATCACTTCTATGAGACCCCTGAGCTTGGCAGGTAAAATTTTGTCTTCACAGATAAACAGGCTTAGACCTTATTGCTCATGCACATTGTAGCCTCTAGGCAAAGACACCAGGCGAGTAGATATTTAACTGTCCCCGTGTTACAGCTCCCACCTGCACTGAACTACAAGTATAGAATTTCAACCATAAAATGGGAAGTCACATGAGAAAAATTAACGGAAGTGGATTAGTGAATTAAATCCAGATTTGAGGACCCCATATCCGTTCCAAAGGTTTAACCTCAGTGCTACCAAGTCAGATCTCAACCATTATAACTCCAGATTTGAGGAAAATCCTGAGATAAATTCTCAAACTTAGGCAGGCTTGCATTGGAATCTGTAAACTCAGGGTCATCTTCAGTGCTCATTAAAATAGTGCGTGTGTGTCCATAGGGAAGGGGGGGCAGCTTGTTACATTGACAAACGATGACTGTTTAATTTACTCTCCTCATCTCCCCATATGTGAAATGCTCTCAGAAATTCCTTATGTTTCCCTGAAAATAATCACTGAACCCCAGCCCATTCCTCAGAGGTAACCCGTGTCTGTATGGAGTCAAAACCTTATTTTAAATAACCAACATGAAAACCAGTAAGAATACAGCGTGGCAGCTCACTGCACATTATGTGCTTTAGCTGGACATCATGTCAAATCAAGGAGCTTCTGAACTGGGTGGTTAATGGCAAAAATGCTGGATTGAGATTTTCAGTGAAGACAGATACTCACTCAAGCTTGCTCCTGGGAGAGCCTTAGCAGGTCCTCCTGTGTGGTGCAGGGCTAGAAGGTGCCTCTCCTAGAAGCTGACTCGTGCCTCAGAAGGCAGCACTGAAGGACATCAAGGAAAGGTGGTGCCGAGATGGTACCAAGGAAAGGCAGAAAGCACAGAGAGCATTGCCTAAAAAGCTCAGTTGGTACCAGTGTCCTCCCCCACAACCTGCTCCCCCTTATGGCGTCTTTTTTTGCAGATCCCAAAGGGTCATGAGAAACCAAACAACAGCAAGGACTCATTTCTGACCCGTAGATCTCAGAATGGATCTTGATTCTTTCCATCTCACAGACGGGGAAATGAGGTAATTGCATTCTTACCCAGCAGCTGAGGGCAGAGCCAGAGAATCCAGATTTCCTGGGTCTCCACCTCATACTCTACTCAGTAAAAGGCCGAAAGCAGTCAGGCTTCCCCTTACCATTTTCACTGCAGTGATTTGCTCTGCAGGGGATTCACCACGGAGAAAGTGGCGACGATGCGCAAGGTCAACGTATCCTTTTTTAAGCCACTTGCTGGTGTCCTCAGTGTTTCACCCACGCCAATTCTCTGCCGGCCACTCTCCCAGGGAGGGAATATCTGTCGGGGTGTAACACTGCAGCTTTTCCCAATGGCCTTCTGCCTGACGACTACCTCGGAGGATCTGCCAGCGTAACCTCTCGTTGAGTTCTGCCCAACGCTAAGTGGCAAGCTGGTGAGCTTCAGTCAATTCCCTCCCACACGCCGGCAGATTTAGAAGTAATCGAAGCATAACAGGCAAAATGCACCTCCATCATGGAGGGAGCTAGAACAAGATGAAATCGGACCTTTCTTGCAGTATGAAAGCTGGGGTCGGTTTTCCAAAGGAAAAGCCAAAAATCGGGCACTAATATGTAGAAATCGAATTAAAAAAGCAAGACTTTAGATCAGATCTTCTACTGATGTAACCCAGTCTCTAAAGTCAGGAGCTACCCCAATTTACATTAACTAAGAGTCCAATCCTCATCTTGCAAACAGAGTTTTAAATCTTTCTGAAATCCGCAGGCAATATTGCATTGGGAAGTGCATCGGTGAATAATCCTTTGAACAGCTTTTATCTCAGACCCGATTTCTTGTTTCTCTTTCCATCCCCCGATGGTTAATATTAACCTTCAGAACCAAAGCTTGATTCAATTGACTCCTGGTCCCACAGTCAGCACTAAACATTTAGAATGGACCCTAAAAGCTGCAAGATAACAGGAGTCTGTACTTACACTATTGCGTGTGCAGTGATTTACCTAACTGTACTAACAGAAGCACAGAACAGGGAACTCAGGGCTTGTCAGAGAAATAAAACCATTCCCTGTTATTTTGCAGCTGGCCCAACTATATCCTTCATAAAGCTCCACTGATCAAAGTACAGTGGCATAAGGAATGATTTTGATGTAAGTTTTCTGCAACAGTCAAAGATTTCAACACTATGCAAATTAATTTAGCGGAATCTACCTTTCAATAATAGCTTTAATTCACCTATAACTGCTAAATGCTGCTTCAGCTTTAGCCATAAATTTTTCACCCCTTTTGGAACCAAAAAGGATCTGTCATCTGGGGCTCCCTCCCTGTTTGATTTAAATCATTGATGTGACTCTAATCATAACCTCTGGAAATATCTGTGAAGACAGCATCACTCAAGACATTTTACACATTACAGAGCTGTTTTTCAAGAGGAAAAAAAAAAAAAATCACTTTTCTGGTAATGTAGTGAAAAAGTTGCCTGTCAAATGAACAAGCTGTGTGAACAACTGTAGTTCTTTGGACTATCCTTTACAGTTATAATTGGACTCCATTCTCCCTATACATTCAATAAAATTATCTTTGCAAATAGGTTTTCCCCCAAATGCGAAATTTTGAACAAGCTCTGATTATAGAAGTGACTTGTGTCATTTCATCTCACACTAATACCATCATCCGTGTCACCTGGCTTATGTATTCATATCCCCTGGTTTTTATTTTTAAGTATAACATGGCAACACATATGCTAAAATAACACAGACATAAAAATATCCTTGTTAAAGAAACAGCTCACTGTTCCATGAGTTGGCAAGAAAAAAGATCAATGAATGACACGGCAGAAAACACAGGTATAGTTTAGGAGGAAAATGAACATGCTTCTCTTAGTCAGATTGATTTATATAAGATTCTCTTAAAACAGAACATTTATACTTACCCTGCCCCCCTGCAAAAAGTGTCATCCAGTCATCCATTAATATTAAAAAAAAAAAAAAGGCAAGAACTTGAAAGCTATTCTTTACCCCACCCACCAAGCTCTTATCCTCAGATGAACTTTATTTTTTGACCAGCTCACTAATTATGATTGAAATCACTGGCCCCTCTAAAGAGCACATAAGCACTAGAGCTAGCAGCAACAGCAAAACCACCCTTAATTGGTTCACTTACATAAAAGTAGAAACATAAAACTTCTAAATATAAGTTTCAGGCGTATCTTTGCTTGCTATTACAGCAAACTAAGGTACAACGGAACGAGATTCCAGCTGATTTGAGCAGAAAACTGTGCCAAGGTGTTTTCTGGTGACTGCTCTTCAAAGCAGGGATGGAGACGCACAAATACTGTTGGGTGCAATTCGGGATTCCAAAATAGCCATTAAATCACACAATCTCCTCTAGGTGAATAATGAAGTGGCATCGTGCCATTTATTTTTTTTTTTTTTAAATGGTTTGTAAGATAAAATCCACAATTAGGAAAAAAACCAAGGAGACAGGTTGCTGGAAATACTAAGCTTCCTCTCTCGGTCTCATTCCTTTAATTATTTGTGATCCAGGAGGGATGTAAAACATGCCTGCGAGCCAGCAAGATAGGCTGAGCTCTCCATCGGTGGTATCAGAATTTAAGTTAGAAATCCTCACTTCACTAAATGAACCATGATTATCTGAATCTGCCAGGGATTTAAAAAAAAAAAAAAAAAAAAAAAAAAAGAAAAAAAAAACCGCACCAAACCACCCAGCTACAATCTTTCCCAAGAGCAATTGCCCTTTCTGGCAGGAAGGGGTAAAAATAGAGGCAGCTCATTAATATGGCTTGGCAGTGCTTAATGGCAGCTGGTCTGAAGAGTTAGATCAGTGGGTCTTTCCAGCAGTACTCCCGGACCACTGCCAGCAGGTGTTGCTGTGTTCAACAAAATGAAAAGAAGCGGAGGGGTGGGGAGACAAATATTTATAAAGAGAGAAATAGGTGTGAAAAAAAAAAATTAGTCACCGAGTAAAGCTTTCATTAGGCCTTTGGTAAAGCTATACACAAATTCCCCCAGGCAATAAGGAGCATGCTCTGAAATGAATAATGCTTTTCACTTCTCCTAATCTCCTTTCAGAAGTTATCCTGCGCTATAAATCACGTTACGGGTTTGCTGTGCTTCACTCGGTAGCTTTCTCTTTTTGTCACGGACCACCCGCTTTCCCACCGGGAATTCTCTGACACTTTCCCCCCCCTACACACACACACACATCCACCCCCCTCCCCTCTCCCTCCTGGGAGAAGCTGGGGGGTGGCTGGGTGCAGCATCAGCAGGGATGGGATGGGATGGGATGGATGCTCAGCGGTCCTCAACGCCAGCTGCTGGGAATGGAGCACGGCGCTACCCCTCAGCCCAAGGAGAAGATAATTTTTGTTGGTTTCTGGGCAAGTTTTTTCATTTTTTTTTCCTACTCTCTGTAAAAAAAAAAAAAAAAAAAAAACCAACCAAAAACCCCATGCAGTACAAGAGCTCATGCTGAGCACATACGTCTGCTGCCAAATCGCAACTGCGCCACCAGTATGAAACTAATTCCAAAGAGTTTTAGGGTGCTAGTTAAAACCAAATTCAGCCTGGTCCTGAGAGAAAAAAAATAAAAAAAATAAAAAATTAAAATACAAATAATTCCATGCTGGAAAAGCCCTTTGCCAAAACTCAGTTTTAGGATCCTTGTTAAAAATACAGTCCTGCAAATAACCAGGTATGTGCATGCTCATTATTTTTTTCTTCAAGTGTGTCTCTCGCTGTCTGGGAAGGAAAAAAAAAAAAGGGGGGGGGGAGAAGGAAGAAAAAAAAAAGCTGTTCTTTGTAACAACTGGAACCACCAACATCAGATTACAGGAAAGCTACTGAAACTTGTTTCAAGAGGCTTCAATCCACAGCCTGTTACAGCCTGAAAACTTATTATATGCATATTAAACCTGGGAAACAAAACAACCTATCTGGTCATATGTTTCCCATTAACTCCTGATTTTTTGCTCATTCTACCAAAGCTGTTGTGTGAATACAGCACACACACACACACACACACACACACACCCCAGTTGGAATCAGTGCTGCTCTAAGGACTCCCTGGTATCACCGTAAGTTGACAAATTTAAATCTTTCTTCCCTGATCCAGATCAACCATATTCCAAGACATATTAAACTTACATTACCAACAGGACATAAAAATACAATTATAAGTACAATTCAGGCCAAAAAAAAAAAAAAAAAAGAAATCTGAGGGATGGGGATTTTCTGGTAATCAGTGGGTGTTTTGAATGAGTAAAGACTGCATGATCATGCCATTTGTCATAAACGGTACCACATAAAGCCAGCTATTATGTGTGTTTAAGAAAGGAGATGGATTTTGGATTTACTTTTGACCTTATATATATATATATCTTACGTCTGTACTGCCTAATTGGCATCCGGCTATTTCTGATTTTCACTAATGTAAACTGCATTTTAATGTAAAATTGCATTTTATTTTATTCCACATGGGTTAATATCACACTTGCAAAAATGTGACCTGTCATTCATTGTAACTTATTTTTAGATGTCTAAACAGTTTTTAATAGTGTGATGCAATCTGCACGTCAAGGAGCCAGGAGACTTGGACAAGAGCAATATGATTCATTTTTTTTTTTTTTAAGAGCTTTAAAGGGATCCCTAAGTTAACAGAAAGACATATTTATACAAAGGTTGAATTAAAAAAAAAAAAAATCATCCACAGCAAAAAGGATTCTGAAACAAATGCATTTTCCTGAATTTGAAAAGAATCCAAATTTGCAAATAGATGATCTGGTATATCCTTAAGTATGAAAGAAGAAGAAAACAATTTGCAAACTAGTAATTAAGTATCTGGCAAATACTGCATTTGAACTAAATCGGTGATATCTACATCTAATAATATCTATATCTAGCTATGCAATAAAACAAGTTGGAGTGTGTCTTCCTGACTCATAGTGTTTGCTTTCAGTCTGATTTTGAGTTCTATCCTTTAAATGGATACAGAGATCACCACTACAAGTTGAATCCACGGTATTTTGTCATGCTAGACAATTAGGAGTTTCCATTAGATAATTACCAGAAGTATGTCTCATACAGGAAAAACAGTCAATTGCTGATGTAACAGGATTAACCAATCCAGCACGGTGATCCGGCCCACTTACTTTTGACAGACATTATATGTGAGTGTACACATGAGAAGTACAGTATAAAGCTGTTATAAATACCACAAAGAGGAACTTCAGCAGTTCTTAATGCACAATACAGCAGTCTCCTTCTGAGAGTCAGGACTAGAGAGGTAAAACTTTAAATCAGCTTTTTTTTTTTTTTTTTTCTTTCTTTTTTTTCCCCTTCCTTTTAAAACTGAAACTTTTAATTCCTGTGCATGCTGTTGCATACTGTCAGGGCTATACTGAATGAATGCATAGACAGAGCTCTGCAGCTCAGGTAATTTTATAGATAGTGCTTGAATAAATATAGAAATGGTGGTTCAGAGTCTGTGTATTTTTGTATGTATATGTATGCATGTATGTAAGTACAGATGAACTATAGATCAGCGGTAAAGCAGACTCGCTTCTAGAAAACTGATTTTTAGAAAGTTATGCTTTAATGTTGAATCTGTCATCATCATGGCATGCAAGTAAAATATGTTATACCTATATGTCATAGAGATTGCCTGTGATAAGCGTACCTGTTATATATGGCAAGCAACGTATACCCCATAGCAAGAACCCAAATATACTTATCTGTATTTTCTCTTGATCTATGCCTATCCCTTACTTTTCATCAGACACTGTTGGGATAGGTGCTATATTAGAACTATAAATAACCCCTTTAATTATGTCATCTGTTAGTACATCTAATCACGAATGCATATTTTCATCTGAAATTATTTTTTCGTCCAATTAAACTTTTAGTTCTATTTCAAGCTGACTTTCAGACTTCGTATAATTACAACAGACTTTGGGCTGTTCGCAAGATCCAAGAAATTTAGATGTATTATAGCGAGGTTTGTGTTACAAAGATGTGTTTATAAGAATGACTGCAGGGTTTATAATGCTGACAGACCCATAAGTGTAACAGTATATAACAGTATAGCAACTGAGGTCAGTAAAACCCAGATGAGGGTGTACTGTGGATGCCTTATAACAGCGAAAGACTTATAAAAGAGCTTAATTGAAAAGGACTTGCAATATATAACATTTGTAAAACTTTGGTTGATCGTTCAATTACTTCTGTATGTTTCATTTACCCTAACTATAATTCCTTGCCTGTCTCTCAGCCCATGTGCCTGTAAGTCATCTCATGGAAATTAGAAACCTTACAATGCTTATATTTATAAATTAATCCTTTCCACTAAAATACAATGGCTGATGGTAATCTAGTGAAAGTGCATATTTGCTGGGTAGGAGGTAAGCACACCTGAGAAGACAGAGGTGAGTGAGAGAGAGAATGAAAGGAAGGTGACAGAAGAGGGTAAAGATTAAAGCAGCAGAAGGTGTTCTAAGAAAATCTGTACAAGTTAACGTCTGGAGGGGAAGAACCTCCAAAGTTAGGAGTCTTTCAGCTGTAGTTCTCTCCTTTTCCACTACCAAGTTCAAACGTGAGGGAGTCTGCTAACTTCACCCTTGCTAGGTGAGGAACAGAAGGGGAGGCTACAGAATGTTCAAGGCACCATGAAGCCATGGCAGTGACACGGGGAATGCCTTCTCTCTGCAGAGCAAAACCCTCCTGGGGCATGAAGTGGCCAGGGTCTACCAACACTGGTTGAAAATCCAGTGTTTTAGTCTGCTTTTCGCTCCCGACATCTTATTCTAATATTATGATTGCTCTGCGTGGTTTAAATGAATGAAACAAAAAGTGCCTTCTAATAACAATGGGCCAAATGTAGAAGGTCTTACTCAGCCTTCACTCAGACAGAATTATTATTGGCATCGATGAGGGATTTGCCTGAGTCAGGAGCGAGCATGATTTGGCCAGATGGCACGTAACACTTTTCACCTTCAAAGCATTTTTCAGCCGTTACTTGATTCACCCCAAACCTAAATATATCTGCCTGAGAACTTCTAGGCACAAACCAGCATAGAAGCAGGGATATTGCTGGTGGGAGGGCACCACCTTAACGTGTCCCAGCGATGTGCCCTACCAACTCCTGCTTAGGCTCTCAGTGCCTGACCACGTATCACAGCTGGAGAACGTCTGATCTTCTGAACAACAGCCTCACTTTGCCCCCCCCCGCCCCCCCGTCAGATCTCTTGCCAGTGTTGATAACCTCCAGCATTCAGAAGGGAGCAGAAAAGACCTTTTCTCTTCTACTCCAGGCAGAATAACGTTCTGTCCAAAATATTCAGAGCCCCTGCCCTCGTTCCCCATCTCATTTCACAAGCTACCTAACATCTCCTCCTACCCCTTAACAATACCGGGCAGGACCAAGAGCAAGGTGCTCGTTAATAAAAGGTTTCACTCTTTTCATTCATTCATTCATGTTCCTCTGTTTAGTTAAGCCAGTGATACTGTTGAAGGAATAAAATAAACAAAACAAGAAAAAAAAAAAGGGGGGGGGGGGGAGGGGGGGGGGGGCAGAGCGGGATATGACAGCTGGGGGGAGCCAGGAGGGTCAAACGGAGAGGCAAAAAAAGAAAGGGAAAAAAAAAAGTAAATTTAGAGGAATGAAAAGAGATTTTAGAAAGGGGGGAGGGCAGAAACCACGAGTAGTGA
The DNA here is from genome assembly GCA_004320125.1 of Scolopax mira. Lineage (NCBI taxonomy): Eukaryota > Metazoa > Chordata > Aves > Charadriiformes > Scolopacidae > Scolopax > Scolopax mira. The sequence goes on along the minus strand of BJBW01001446.1, from coordinate 42,878 downwards.
TATTTGAAGAGGTGTGTGTTAGGGGAGCAATGAGCATAAGGAAGCCAGCCTGCCTGTTCCTCCCCCTTCCTAATCATAGCCTTTACTCACAGACAAAACTCCCTCCCTCTCTCATTCACTCACTCACTTTAGGCCAATCCGTCCTCTCTCTCTCTCTCCCTCTCTCTGTGTCTCTCTCCTACTCTGAGACAGAGTCAGAACTCTTCTCCCTGACAGCCACAAACATCTACAGCACTTATTGCATTCAGAGAGGGAACCTGCAAACAAAACTTCACAGAAAACTTTTGGTTCTTGTTCCAGAGAATTTGCTGAAGAGAAGGAAAAACAAACAAACCAACCAACCAACCAAACCAGCCCCCCCCCCCCCCCCCAAAAAAAAAAAAAAAAAAAAAAAATCCAAACCAAAACTGTACGTGAAGGGGGAGGAAAAGCAGGGCCTTTTAAAAAGGGAATCACAACAACTTTTGCTGCCAGGATGCCTTTGCTTTGGAAGAGAGGATTTTTGTTGGTGCTTTGCTGGATTATAGTGAGGAGTTCCCCAACCCCAGGATCCGAGGGGCACAGTTCAGTCACTGACTGTCCATCATGTGCCCTCGCCACGCTCTCAAAGGATGTGCCCAGCTCACAGCCTGAGATGGTGGAAGCAGTAAAGAAGCACATACTGAACATGTTGCACTTGAGGGACAGACCTAACATCACCCAGCCGGTGCCCAAGGCAGCACTTTTAAATGCCATCAAAAAACTCCACGTGGGAAAGGTGGGAGAGGATGGTTATGTGGAAATAGAGGATGATGTTGGAAGAAGAGCCGAAATGAATGAAGTTGTGGAGCAAACCTCAGAAATCATCACTTTTGCGGAATCAGGTGAGTGCTTGAAAAACAAAACTATAAAAAAATATATCCTTTGTGCCAGGACTGCAATTAAACTTCTTTGCTTCTCCTCAGCAATAAGGCTTTCTGCAAGGTTGTAAGGATGAGGCTTTGGGGGAAGGGAGAAGGAGGAATGGGATGGGGGGCACGGGACTCTGAAGGAATTTGATTTTTCTCACTTAGTCTTGGCCCCAGCTTACACTTGCTAAGCACAGAGAGCCACACAGGGAGGAAGCTCTCTAACCAATCTTGAGCAGAAAGTCAGGCTGCAGCGGGGTCCTCCAAACTGTGGCTGGGAAGCCAGAGGACTTGCAGGAAAGTACTGGCTTGCAGAGCTGCTGCTGAAAGAAAAAGGGCTGAAGCCTTTCGGGGAGTTGTATCAAGACAGAAAGTGAGCTGCAAACCACTTTTGAGAAACAACTGTTTCATGTAGGAATTGCAGTGGAAGTTATAAAATCAGACGAAGCAGCTTTAACTTTTAGCAGTGAGAGGGCTCTTTTAGTTTTTAGGTTTGTTTTTATTTTTTTCTTAATTTAACACAGCATCTTCGGCAATAAAGAGTTGCAGGGACTGTCAGATGACTTCAATAGAACCGGACAAGTTGCTGTAGCTGATCCAATTTGTAATGCAGACTTCTGCATGCTGGAAAAAAAAAAAAAAAGAAAAAAGAAAAAAAAAAGGTTCTGTCTGTTCCTAGAACACTCCTGCCAAAAAGCTGCAACCTTGGTAGGGTGAATTTTGAACTCTTTCACAGTTCTCTTTTCCCTAACTCTTATGCAGTAAGAGCTCAGAATGTGATTATTTACTAAGTAATGGCTTAAGGCTCACATCAGCTGCCTATAGGAAACAGCTCTGAAGTTGTTCTTTACTGTCTTGCTCCTACAAGAACAGGACCAGACCCCGTTTTAATTCAATATATATGCATGTGCATATTTATCTGTTAGTATATGCGAGTCTGTTTATACACTCACCAATAGAAGTATCTTGCAATAACACTATCATCTAACTAACAGCAACTTTTTTATGATGCTGTCTAGCCAAAGCATTTTTCCTGTTGCCAAGACGGTTTTAAAAGAATGTCATTGTTTTGTTTGGTACAGCATATGGTAGGCAAAGTATGCAAAGGAACTCCAAGCATTTTTGTTTAAAAGTTTGCTGCAGCAGTATAAACTATTAAGACAACACTCAGAGTTTCCAGTCCTGAAAACCTGTTGACTCAGATGTTCTGTTTGCAGGGAAGCCGTGCACAAGAAGTGTGCATGCTTTTAAGAGCAGGCATTCCTGCTGGCTGTCCGATTTCCAACAAGGGCACAAGGAGCCCTTGCCTTTGGAGTCCTTGTCAATATACACACTATCAGTTCTTTTAGTATTTATAGCTCAGGCTTTTTTGCCTTTTCCCTCCCCCCCCCCATCATCTCCTCCACTTCAGAAAGCAGGCAGAAGCTGTCAATACCAGCAGTCATCAGAAGCAGGGGTGGCTCAATGTTAGTTCCGAAGGGAGGGTTTTTTTGTAAAAAAAAAAAAAAAAAGCAAGGAAAACTTTAAGCTATCTATGAGTCGGATTCCCCACCTGGTTTTCGGCAGCTCGCTCTGAGCACAGTGAAACACATATGGCATGAGCAGTGGTTTCTCTTCACTGTGTGAGTTCCCAATCATTTGTAAACACATTATTGTCTCTCCTGAGCTCTGACACAAAGGAATTTGGAATTTGATATATGCCTCCTCAGTACGACACCCTCCGACGGCGGCTCCCGGAGCCATTGGCTCGCGGCGTCACGTGAGCGGCAAAAATCGTGCCGTTGCCCACAGGCTGGCCAATAGTCCGGCCACCGGTCCCCCCTGCCACAACCTACCCAACGCTCACACGTCACTTGGTGTCTGATTTACATTAGCCTCATCCTACGGCCGCTAGCCAAATTCATTTAGGAAGGTTTATGCTATGGAGTGGGGCAGCCGAAGGACGGGGCATCGGCTGCGTGTCCAAGCTTTTCCTTCCCTGCTGCTGTTCTCCACCTTCCCACTAAGCTCATCCTGAAAACCAGCCCCCTCCCCCCCTCCCCCCATCTACCTGCTGGGCTTTGATTTGGGAGGAGGAGCAATTAGCAACCTAGAAACCAAACTCTCTGCTTTGGGCTTATAACAGAAATGAAGTCGCTCCGCTCCGGGGAGTGACTTCAGACTGCTAAAAGATATTTTTCTATAATCTATAGCCATTCATATTTGGTGTCTTGCTAACCTCAGAGGATCTACCACGCTTCACTGGTGCCAATGCTGCAACAACTTCAATAAAACTCCACCTAGGACCTCTTCCACTCACGCACCAGCAGTACTGTGTGTCAGGTGTTGAAGCAGCGTTATTTGTTTTCCTGTTGAGGAAAGCGAGGCAAAAAATGAGGCAGGAAAAAGAATATAGCCACATGGACAGTCCCCACTTGTCACTCTGTAGGAACTGGGAAGAGCATGGCTAAGGTTGAAACGCCAAGCAGGAAGATAAATATGTTCCTCTCCCAGTCAGGTTAATCCATGTGAAACTCGCTCTGTCTCGAAAGAGGGCAATAGGAAATCAATGAAAACGCATTGAAACATCTCACTTTGTATCAAATTAAGGTCCATGGAAAGAGAAATAAGACTTTAGGCTTTTTTGTTCCTTTGGGTATGACTTGACATAAACCAGCCATTCCCCCTACTTTCAGAAGCCACATTTACTACTTGCCTTCATAACAAAAAGTAGTATTTCCATCTTTCATCAGCCCTATCCTCAGCCACACAGTGCAACAGAGTATTGCATTGAATGAACAAACAGTGCACGTGACCCCCGGCTTGAGGCTGCTCTTTTCTAAAATAGAACAAAATTCAAACGAGCACAGGCTTCAGGTAATTAGAGGAGAAACCAAACGCAGTGAACTTGTCTGAAGCACAGGTGTAGTTATGCCCAGGAAATCAGGGAAATAGCTGGCAGGTAGTTTTCACAGCTCACAAATCCAGGCAGATCTTGACAAAATTAATGATCGCCAGTATTGGGCAAAAGTTTACACACACGCACCCTTACTGTCCTTTGGCCCGCTTACAAGTAAAACATGAAAATGATTTTCTACTTGCCTATCAAACTAAGATTACTAACCTCGATTAGTTCTGCTACGAGGGTGGCTGTGCCAGAGCCCTGTGGGTTACTTCAAGGTCTTAAAAGGAGAGGGGTCATATTCATTTTGGGACGAGCAATTCCGACAGGTTCGACACGGAAGACTCACAAGGCTCATAAAATATGGTCAGCTGCTAACTCTTTCATTATTTTAAATAGATAGCTTGTTAGGCAAACCTGGGGTTTTGCCAAGTGAATTTGATCCTGGCAACTAAACCACCAATGAAATGGGTTGCTAAGATCAGCCCCCGAGAAGGTGATAGGAATTACTGGATGGAAACGCTGAAATCCAAAGGCTTACCACCAGGAGAACTGTCAAGGAAATTAAAAAAAAAAAAAAAAAATTGAGAGAGAGAGAGAAGGCTTTCAGCTATTCAGACTGGTTTTGTATCACTTCATGCTGAATTCAAGGTGAACTGGCTTGATCATGAGATGCCTGCTTTCACCTACCTACTCCTGTACATCCAAGCTGGCAGTTCAGGAGGGGAAAATATAAATAAATAAAAAGGAATGGGTCGCTTCTACCTCTTTAAACCATTCCATCAATTTTCTTCTGAAAGCAAAGGTAGGGGATGGTACAGCTCCCCGTGCTGAATAAAGAACGGCCACGAGAGGGCACAATCCAAAGGCTTTTTGCTCCACACAAGGCAACCTTCCTGCAAACTCCTATTTTACCTTGCCGGGTCCCGAATCCCAGGGATCTTTATGCTTATCTGTAGCTTCTCTGAGCGGAGCTCTCGTTTCTCTCTACTACTTTATTTAAAAGGCAGGGAATTCGCTGGAGTGGAAGCCTGCAAGTTAAATAATGCAGGGAGGAAACAGGCAAAGGGGAGAAAGCTGAACTGATGGATGCTAAAAGTGCTGGAAATCTATAGAGAGATCAGAAATTATCATTATTATTTTTTACAAGATACTGAGAAATGTGACCGTGAATCATCATCTGAGCTGATTTTCTCACATCTTTTTTTAATGCAGTCTCCTTGGCTTTTAGAAAACAAGCCTCTTTCCCCTGGATTTTTTTATTTTTTTTTTCCCTTTGGCATACTACATCAAAGATTTCAAGTTTAGCGAATGAAAGCAAGTTACTTCCAGAAGAAGAAAGCCATTCTGTATTAATCTGTTTCATTGTAAGAAAAATGTGAGAACTGGGGGAGGCTGGCTGGTTTGAGAACAACTTGAGAAAGCAAATCTAAGAAGGTGGGAACCGGTTTCGAAGAAGATAACCTGAGAGGGAGAGAGAAAGCACTGCATGTGCCCATTTCTGTGTGCAAATGCAATAGAGAATATCAGAATATACATTTGCCTGTATGAATATATAAGCACACGTGTTCTGTATGTAGTGTATGCCAAGGCAGACGTTATTATGTACCTGTATCACTGTAATATGAATAGGTTCCTGCAGAGAAGTAGGTGCATTCCCGTGCTCTCCCGGGTGCAGGATGTATCTACCCAGCATATTTGTAAATAATTCCCACCGAGGAGCTCTCTCACGTGTGGATACGCCTGCATAGGTATAAAAATTGAATGCATCACATTTATTTCAACAGAGCTTTGCAAGATTGAGTTAGGATTTAAGCTCATTCTACTAGCAGCAACTGGAAGTTTTGCTATTCATTTCAGTGGGCTTAGAATTTGGGCCTCAGTGCATAGAAATCAAATGTTTTAATGAAAACAGACTGGTAGCTTCTGATCCACTTGATTTTAGAATTTATAAATTATTGCAAGTATGAACCAAAATTACCCTCTCTTTTATGAAAGATAATGACTCAGGATTGGTTTTACCTTGAAATATTGGTACGAGTGACCCTAAATTTTGCTTGAGCTATTTGAGACGTAAATGCAAAAAAATCAAGTAACAAAAAGCTTCAACCAAACAAACACCTTTTTTGTTTCTAAATATTTAAAGCCATGTGGGGGGAAGGGCTTTCAATTTGGAAAGAACTCTAAGCTGTAGATGTAAAGTGCTTCCTCCCCGACAGAATAGCAGAGAAGAGTCAAGGTTCACCAGAACTGAATTATTTCACATTCTGCATGACCTTGTCAATGCCCCTTTGGGTTAACTTTTCAAGAAAAGGCATTTAAATAAGGCTGCTGCTTTTCCCCCCATCACGAACGCTTGGGGAATAGTTCTTTTTTTAGTTCGTTTTTCCTCTTCCACCAAAAAAAAAATAAAATCTCCTTTTGCTGGCAGCAGAAGGTAGGAGAACATAAAGACCAGGTGTTTGTTATCTCGTGCCACGATTCCTCCTCCCTTTCCAAGAGGCAAGTCGGGGAGCAGGAGCGAATGGATGACCCAGTCATACGAGGGGTAACGAAGAGCTAGAACAGACTGTTTGCCAGCAATCCATAGGCTCAAACACAGAAACAACCCCTGTCTCACCGCCGTAATAACACATCTATAGCCCAGGGGACACCAGTGCTAAAATTCCCTGAATAAATTCTACCCTGTGAACAACCCCTCCAACTCTAGCGGTCACTCGTTAGTAAACATTTTGAGCAATTATCTCTCAATAACCATGCTCTTCATTCTCTTTAGAGGAACCTTTCTAGTAACCCTTTTTTTATGTTTTTATTTTTTTTTTTTTTTTTCTGTCTCCTGGGGAACGGAAATGAGAAGTAAAGAGAAGGATGCTTTCGAATGTAATTGCAGATTGGCACGCAGTACAAATTCCCCCAAATCTAAACATAGGCAGTAGTAAAGTTAGCAACTAAAAAAGGAAAAAAAAAAAAAAAAGCTTGCTTTGTATGGAAAAACAGTTCACTTACAGTATAACGTAAAAAGGTTCAAAATTAAGCAGTGGTGAAGCATGGAAATTTAAAGTAACAACACCCTCCTACCCAGTGAGTGTTTTTCCAAAGGAAAATTTAAATACTACGTATTAAGAGGAATTAAGAGTAAGTCATATTATAATGTCAGAAGGGATAATCGCTTTCATTATGTTCCTTAATCGTTTAACAGCGTATGGTTTAAAAGAAAAAGAAAAAGGTCGTTTTAAGTATCGTAGTGTTTTACTCAAAAGAAAAAAAGAATCCTCTTATAGCTTAGACCCTACCTACTATGAGTATACTATGAGTATACAGCTTGAACTAAGAGGGCTCGATCTTGCATCCCGCAGCAAATGGCAGATAAGTGAGCTTTGCCTGCCCAGTTAAAGCCAGCGCCGCCGAAGGAAGGATCCTTCTCCTCGGAGGAAGGGCACACTCAGAACCACGGGCTCCTGGCGTGAGACCAGCCGTGACCTACCCCACACAGGGCTGTCCCCCCCCAGTCTCCCCACACCTCGGCCGATGCCTCCCTGCATCCCCGGGAGGAGGTAGCCCTGACCCAGCTCTTCCAGAGGTGGAGAGAAGGGTACCTGCGCCGGCCGCCCCTACGTTTGAACCTTCAGGTTTCTCTCCTAAAAAGGTGTGTGAGCACCACTGAAGAGAAAACCAGACCTGAGCAAACTCTCCTGCTATATATACCGATGTTACACTTTCCATTCAGTAACTCCTTCCATTAAACCTTTTACCATATATGCACTACTACTTAGGGCTTAGTATTTTTAACCATTTCTCACCGCCTTGGCCAGTGGCACCGCTCCCTCGGCGGTGGGCTGGAAGGGGGACTTTGCCCAGCAGTAAAGCAGAGAAGTGGCCTCTCCAAGGTTTTGGGAAGGAGAGGCGAGGAAAAGCAATCAATGTTGGGATAGGGGGGGCAAAGTAATCCCTTGTCTCCTTTTTCAGCTGCTTTCTGCTACGATAACAATCCGGGCTGTTGACATTGCCGTTTATATGAGCATGGAAGTGATGAAGGCCATTACCATTGATGGGCTGTGGGGTCTTTCCACAGGAGTCAGGCAGGAGGAGCAGGATGATTAGAAATGGAAAAAGACCCTTGCAAATCAGCTGTGGCAGATGAAAAGGCAGGACAAGAGGATAAACAAAGCGTAATTATGGAAGTGATACCATCCTCAACGTTCAGGAAGGTCTCCTTTTTACTTTCAGTTAGATGAAGGGTATATATTTCCAAGGCTTTGAAGCTGGTCATTAGCTCAGACCAGAAAGGGAAGTCTGCTAAATCCCTAAACAGTATTTGGAGAAAATTAAATACAGCTATTTATTTTATTTTTTATTTTTTGGTCTCAGAACACTTGAATTATTTTATTGTAGCACCGTACCTTTTGGAAATACAGATCCTGTTATAAAGTGAGTGTGTAATCGTAATAAGCCAGATCCAGAGATCTCTATTCATTTTTAGCACGGGCCAAACTCAGATTTCAAAATGAGCTCGTCTGAGCATAGTGACCTCGTAAAGACTGCAGGATTCATAGCGTTTGTGCCGTGTGATCGTAACAAACTAGTTGGGAATGTGGAGAGAATTCAGAAAAGCTTTGTGCTTTCCGACTGTGAAAGGGTGCTTTTTATCCCTAACTTTGCACCATTCCCAGCCTCCTTCTAAAAAGATCTGTGAAAGGGAAAGGTTTTCCTTAATTGCTATTAAAACCTTTTACTAGCTACGCAGGTTTGAGGACTCGGGATTTTGTTTCCTCCAGAAATGTTAGGGTCACATAAGCTTCCTGCATCTTTTTTTTCTGTAGGATCTGAACTGACCATTGGTGTGTGAAAATGTAGCTAACCACATCCAGAGAGGCTGTTTTTGTTGCTAACAGTCTACAGGGAGGCTGTTATCCCTGTCTAAGGACATGTCTTATGCTACCTTGCTCAAGCTCACTTTCCTCCAGTGAAGAAAAAGCAAGTATTCGGGCACTTTCACCATACTATTCTAATATCCTTAGTAATGAGGGAGAATTCAACTTTCACACATACAGGAACATATGAAAAACTAATTAAGAGAGTTCTTGAGGTCCTGTTTCTTTCACATAGTATCTGTCAAAAAGAATGGCTGCATTGCTACACTTCCAGCCAGTGCATAAGCATAAGGTAATACAAATATTTACTGTTGGAGATAATGTCACTTCATAACTATTTCCAACTCCACTAGAATGGAAATAACAAAATGTGAAATTTCCATCATCAGCACTAGGTTGTTCTGTAACACAGGACTGTCTGGTTCTTCTGATTAGATGGGCCATACAGCTTCTTCCCCCGTTCACCCCAGGTCTGCACACCCCACCTGCTTTTTTACTGAGCCAGTTTTCCCTATTCATGTCCAACATGGATGATCTGCTCAAGCACAGGATCCCTCCTAGCACCAGAACTTCTGTCTCTACCCAGCTTGGTACCTCAGGAAACACAGAATCAGTTTTTCACTTCCCAGGAATATACGCCTGTTCCCCACACCAGTCTGTGACCTCTGGGGAAAGAGAGCAGCTGGGAAGAGGCTGCTGGTGCCAGAACAATTTCTGCAGCTTTGGTCTAAACCATCTTTCCCCCCGCCGCCCAGGTTTCCCTGGGTAGGGACTGCAAGCAGTAGGGGTTGGATGGAGAACCTTGGGAGGCAGGAAGCTACTCCTGGAAGGTCTCCTGCCTTCAGGTTCCCCTCAGAAAGAGTTTATTTGGTCTGTACCAAGGAAAGGGATAAGCTAAAGTTAGAAGCTTGCTTTAGAAGAGAGAGTTGGGGGGGGGGGGAATGAATGAAGCCACAAGCTGGCTGGCTGGTCCTTACAGGCCTTAGAAGCATCCATTCTTGCGCAGAGCACTCTTTAAAACATTCCTACATACAAAGCAACCAGCCTCTTGGACCATAGAATAGTTAGAGTTGGAAGGGACCTTAAAGATCATGGAGTTCCAACTCCCCTGCCCTGGACAGGGACACCTCCCACCAGACCAGGTTGCTCAAAACCCCATCCAGCCTGGCCTTGAACCCCTCCAGGGATGGGGCATGAACATGCACCAGACTTCTGCTGGACTGGAGGAATGTCATTGTACATCTCCTCATGTTCCAAAACCCAGGCACTATCACCTGTCCTCTGTTCCAACACCACTGGCAGCTTTGCCATAATTTCATTTCCAGGATGGAAAAAAAAAAACAACCAGTGTTAGCTGGTAAGAGCTGGCAAATGAACTTTAAATAAGATTAATCATTATTAGATGAATCTTATTTAAAAAATAATAGTAAACCAGTAACTCCACCGAGCCTCATAGTACTGGTTAGCCTGCTCTGCCTTTGGTGTAGGCCACTGCCTTTTCCAAGGCACCATCCCACCTGTTCATCCTAACTCCTTGAGCAGTTAACGTAACTCACTTTGGAGACTGGCACCAGCAAAGCCTGGGAGAAGCAGTTAACACAAACCATGTGTTTCCCTGTCTCAGTGACAGCGGAAGCCTACAGTTTCACACTCTCTCTTTAGAGGGAAAACAAAACCAAAATGCGGTGCCCTTTGGCCACTGTAATTCAGAAGCACCTGTCTCTTTGACCTGGGAATGCCACCAGGGAAAGCCAGATGGGGCAGTGCCAGGACTTCAAGGAGAAGGAAAGCAACAGGTAGCTCAAAGGGCAGCAGATATGAGAAGCCAGGAACTCTTGAATTTGTGAGTACAGAATAGATATGTCTCTTATGAGTTTGCCCCATTTCTGTTTCACCTGGGAACGGGGGAGCAGGGAGACGATCACGGAGCCCGTGCTAGTGGAGTTTAATGGCTACAGGTAGCAAGAAGTTGAGCCTTGAGCTGCCACAAGAGCAATTTTTCCTGTACACATCCATCCACTTCAGGTTTGATCACCACTTGCCTTTTTTAGGGTGCAAAGTTCTGGTTCCCTGACAAGCAGAACCACTGGACAGAGATTCGGGTCAATCACCGTGGGCAGCTCAGGAATAATATCAATGACAAATTGACAATTATGAACACTGTTAGTATCTCACTAAACTCAGATATCTGTGCATTTCCAATCCGTGACCCCCATCCATGCTGGCCTCCAGGCTGAGGAAGAATAGGAGATGCCAACATGGCTTTTCCTTTGTCAAGAAAATAGAAAAGTAACTCTCATCAAAAGAAATAATACGACCACTCCCCCTGGCTAATTCATTCTCTCTTAACTTTTTCATGCTCTAGTGATCAAATCATTAAACAGCCCTCATTATTCATTCCAACTTCTGCCAGGGATATGAGCTCTGTATCAGAGAAACACCCCCTCACCATCACAATCATCATCATGACATCTCAGCAAGTTGATACAATTATGCCAGAGAACCATCCCCATAATTATACAGTTCTTGAGCTCATTTCTCAGTGTATTCACCATTACTATAATCACAGCGAGTACAGTGTGTTAAATTAAGAACAGGATCTACAGCTAACATCCCACAGGATGAAGAGTCTGCCTGCTGCAATTCTTTACAACATAACCCTGCAAATCTCTCCAAGCTGGGGCTCATGTTTTAGTATTTCTTCGTTTTTGAAACAATTGGCATTTACAACTCATTTTAAGATGCATATGAAGAATGGCATTTTACGGAGGGAGAAAGGGCAGACCTCATTCCCACATAATTTCCAAAGTATTGCCAGAGAACTGCTAGGGCTGGTACTCACTCCCTAACTTCAGCTATGAAGCAGAGATTTATATATATATTTATATATATATCTATCTACATGGTGCATAAAGTCACGGACCATCTTCACAACAGCATTTTTGCCTTTCAGCTAACAGTGATCACAAAGACAGCTTAAGCAAATGAACTCATAGTGGCCACCAATGCTTATTTGCCACGAGATGCCTTACATAAATGACTATATCATTACTATAACAAAATGTTTTGGTTAATTGAGTCGTAAATACGATCGTTACCAAGATACAATACTTGGTTAAGATATGATATGAAAACAACAGGCAAAGAACTACTTTTCTAAAGAGAGAATTTTCACAAAAGACAAACTGTGGAGGAGATGAGGTGAAGGAAGTTTAGAACAGAAGCATCGTAAAATTTAAAGGAGCAAGTAGGAAACTTAGGGAACTTCATGCCTGTGGTGACAGTAACAGAATTCTCTTTAACAGAATGCAAGCAGACGTACTAACAAGTTCTTCCTGTCTATTTCCATTTACCAAATCAGGCACAGCCAAGAAAATGTTGCACTTTGAGATTTCCAAGGAAGGCAGTGAATTGTCTGTGGTGGAACACGCCGAAGTGTGGCTCTTCCTGAAGGTCTCCAAGGCCAACCGGAGCAGGACAAAAGTCACCATCCGCCTCTTCCAACAGCAGCGGCAGCCAAAAGGCAACTCTGAAGGAGCAGAAGATATGGAAGATGGGGGGCTGAAAGGTGAAAGGAGCGAGACTTTGATTTCAGAAAAGGCAGTGGACACCCGTAAGAGCACTTGGCACATCTTTCCTGTCTCCAGCAGCGTCCAGAGACTCCTGGACCAAGGCAAGAGCTCTTTGGATGTGCGGATTGCCTGTGACCTATGCCAAGAGACTGGAGCCAGCCTGGTGCTACTGGGCAAGAAGAAGAAAAAGGAAGATGATGGAGAAGGAAAAGAAAAGGAAGCTGGAGATTTCACAGGAGAAGAGGAGAAGGAGCAATCACATCGCCCCTTCCTGATGTTGCTTGCCCGGCACTCAGAGGACCGCCAGCACAGGCGGCGGAGACGAGGCCTGGAGTGTGATGGCAAAGTCAACATCTGCTGCAAGAAGCAATTCTTTGTCAGCTTCAAGGACATAGGATGGAGTGACTGGATCATTGCACCTACAGGTTATCACGCCAACTACTGCGAAGGAGAGTGCCCCAGCCATATAGCAGGCACATCTGGTTCATCATTATCTTTCCACTCCACTGTCATCAACCATTACCGCATGCGGGGCCACAGCCCCTTTGCCAACCTCAAGTCATGTTGCGTGCCCACCAAGTTGCGGCCCATGTCCATGCTCTACTACGACGATGGCCAGAACATCATTAAGAAAGACATACAGAATATGATTGTGGAGGAGTGTGGCTGTTCATAGACGCATGGGTGCGCAAGACCCTTCTCGTCGAGAAGAAAATGTATCAAAAGCCCAAGAAGAGGAAAGACCAGATATGGTATAACCTTTTTTTTTTTTTTGAATGAAACAATCGTTGGAAATAAAAGTAAAAACAAAAAAGAGAGAGAGAAAACAAAATTGGGAAAAAAGAAAAAAAAGACTTACGGAGGATCAGAAAAGACTCCAGCTATAAAAAGGAAGAAAGCTCCATGAACCCGGGCTTGAATGAGATACATCTGAATGGCGGTATGGGGTTGGGGATTTCCCCTTCCTTTCAGTATGCTCCTTATCTTATTGCATAGTATCTTAAACTTTAGTTATTACTAAGGGAGTTCCATTCCCTCCCTTAGTTACCCCCCCCAGTCCAAGCCGTGGTAGCAGCCCATCTAACCTGCAGCAATTTGGACTAAGTCCAAAATGTCATGGAAATTCCTTGAAAAGCCATGTGTATGAACACTACATTCACTGGCACTTTCCCCCCCGCCCCCCCCCAAATTTACCGAGGAACTGAGTAGGTGTGTAGTGTTTGCGTGTATATACATATGGTTATGTATTTACATATGTATCTCTATACATACAGACACTATACATGTACGTATCCTTAACGTTGGGTAAAGGGACAATATTGTGCAGGTGTATACACCTTCATCTTCTGCACTACATTTACAAAAGAAAAAAAAAGAAAAAGGAAAACAGAAAAATGAAGAAAAAAACAATTAAAAAAAAGAACGAATGAAAGAATAAAAGTTACATTTTGTAAAGGTGCTTACAACGTTAGAACTATGCAACCTAGATGGTTTGAAACTGTTTACCTGCGAAAGAAAGAAAAAAAAAAAAAAGCAGAAAGACTTTTTTTAAATGGAAGTAACTTGTTTAAAAAAAAAAAAATTCTTCAGTGAGAGATACTTGAAAGGAACATGTTTGTCCAGTTACTGGAGCCAAACATTTCTATATTTTGTAAAAAAAAAAAATTTTTAATCGTTTACTATTTGCACTACAATGGTGTCTGACCTGTCTAATCCTTATTTAACAAATATTTGCAAGGGAGGGTGGTTGGGTGTGGGAGGGGTTGAGAGCTGCACTTATTGTGAGCTATACAAGAACTGCTACAGCACACAAAATAGCTATTTTTATTATTATAATAATTATTATTATTTTGTACCTTAAAATGAATAGACACATACACCAAAGACATTTGTGTGAGCCTCTAAAAAAGTCTGTTTGTGGTTGGTACCATTCACCTGTAATAAGTTAGGGTTTGAATGAAGGGTCAGTGGGTTGATTGCATTCAGGCTAGAGTATCCGTCAACCTCTTCAGTCCCAATAGCGCCCTCAACAGAAAATTGCCATTTGAAATAAGCCCAGAAAAGCCCTGGGATTTGGATCCAAACTCCAGCTAAAGAGAATTCTACTCTTTTGCATGTACAACTATAAGACTTGTCCCTGATGCAGAGCACCTGTGCATTGCTGGGAAACAACCTTACACGAGGGATATACATATATATATGTATATATTTCCGTATGTATATATGTATGTATATACAAGGTCTAAGCACTTCTGGCTTCACTTTAATGTTCTTAAAACAATGAATGTTTGTGTGCAAAGCACAGTACTTTAAAAGACTGTTTGCTACTACCGAGCGGGAGGCTACACGTTCCAACTGGTGTTGGAGTGAGAGAAACCTAAAGTGCTGGTGTTATGTTTAAGAAAGGTTGGAGGTGGAATTGCAAGCAGCTTTGGGCCCTGACCACCATTGCCCCTGCAAATATAGAGAAGATGGCAGTTGTGGTGAGGATTTCTGTTGGAAACGCAGTCTTTAGCAGGAGACTGGTTGTGTCAACCACCACCCTCTAGCATGACAACTCTTAACGGGTTTGCACGTTACCTGTAAGACCTAATTTTCAGTGTCAACACCTAACCTGAAGGGTCCAACCCATAGGGCATAGGTAGATAGTGGTTTGTTTGGTTGTTTGTTTTTTTTTTTTAAAAAAAAAAATATAAAAATTCTATCGCTGTCATATTTAAAAGAATGTTAAAGTTACGACATTTGTCTTTGGGTAGGGTGAGATGATAAGAGGGAATGGGAGAAACCTTTAGGCCCTGTTTACACTGAATTTGATAAACCTGAGCTTGAAGATTCGGACTCTCACAGGGTTTGCAAGACCAAGCCCTACGTGAGGTGCCTTCTGATGGAAGAGGCTTTAAAACGCCTCCGACAGAAAGAGGCGCTCGCGGGGCTCTCCGCCTTGTTGAGAGCACAGTCTGTTAAAAAAAATATATAAAAATTTAAAAAAACTAAAAGAAAAAATATTTAAAAGATAGCACAATTTAACCCCTTCACATTGGCTAGGGATAGCATCTTAGCACCTTTATGGCGAGAACCATGTTTCGACAGTGTAATCAGGGCCTTTGTTTTTTGTCAGCCAAAACTGTTCAGTGTGTGTGAACGTGTGTGAGTGTTCTCTGTGTGTGCCTGTATTTGTAAGTATCAATAAATAGAGATTTAAAAAAAAAAAAACAGAAAAAAAAACAAAGGGAAAAAAAAGGAAAAAAAAGAAAGAAAAGAGCGAAAAAAAAAAGCCCTTTCCTCCGTTGAATAGGTATCAACATACATGCTTATAGCTAAGTTTTCTATCTAATTTATTCCACAGTATTTAGAGTGCATAGTACAGCTAATGGGTTATACATTTATGTACTTTTTATACAATGCATTTTTTTTTTTACAGACTTGTTTGCAATTCGCAAAAAAAAAAAAAATTGAAAAAAATTATAACAATTGGGTAAGCACTAAATTTGTCACTAAAGTATTCTGTAAGATATCAAGGCTTTCTGATTTAAATTATTTTGCAGAAGTTTGTTGGGTTTTTGTGTTTTCTTCCTGGGGAAAGGGAGGGATACCAAATGCTAGTAGGAAAATTGAAAAAAAGGAAAAAAAAAAATGCACAATTAATTTACAACTTAAACAAACCAAGTTCCTTACCATGTTTCATTTGAAGCAAGTGGCAGAATTACCGTTGATTTTTCTAGCAGTAGAGCCAGGCTCTGGAACAACAGGAGCAGGGATACAATCTGTATGACAGTTGTTGAGGAGAATACTTTTTTTTTTACACTAGGCTTTAGGCTTGGCCTTAAAATTGGATGTAGAACCCTTAATCATGTCAACAGGCTTTTTGACATCTACTGGTCTTCTTACAAGAGTAGCAGAAATACTTCCATGAGTAAAGGTAAAGGGTGAATCACAGGTTCCTCTCACTGTGGGCAGCATAAAGGGAGAGAAAGGATTTGGAATGAATGTTTAAGTGAATTATTTAAACCAGGTTGCTTGCATCATGGTTGATCTCTAAACAAAGTGGCAAGAGAAGCAGGTGAGATGGCTCATGGTGATGAAAATTCTGCTCAGGTGTGGCTAGTTAGAGAGCATTGGACTCCTGAAAACCCAGCACCTCCTGCTCTATGGCAATGACAAAACTCCCATTGGTTGCAAGCAGAGTAAATTTAGGCTGAGAGGTTTCCTGGCCAAAGTAGAAATAACCTTTAAAAAGAAGTTTGCTGAGTTTGATACCAGCTTTTATGTGGTGAATGGGGACTGGCCCTGGAACACGTGAACCTAGATGAGGCAACTTGGAAGTGAGGAAAGAAAATAGCATTTTAAGTGTGGAGAGCATAATTTCATGACAGATACACCAAAACCAGAAAAAGGTTTTCAAATGATGATGTTCCCAAGCCCTGCTTTTTAGCTTTCATTTGCGTGTGTATACTAACAAATTTTAAAGGTTTCTCCCTCCAATATCTAGATTCAGTCATGGGGTTTTGATTTGTGGTCAGAGTTATTTAAAGTAGGGGGAAATGAAAAAATATATGATAAAATAAAATAAGAAATCGGGATGTTAATCAAGACTGACTGATTCCAGCAAAACACCCCCACCCCTGATAATTTGATTTAATTAGATCTGCATGTACTTGAAATAGCATTAGAAATTGTTACCATATTTAAACAGTTGTTCAAGGGCATGCAGTCTCAAAAATTATTTCTCCTTTCAGGTATGAGTCTACCAAAAAAAAAAAAACCAACCCAAACCAGAGGTTTTTAACTACTAACACATTCCTTTGCATATAACCATATAACCCACTTCCTGTTTATACTGAAAGTGTATTTTCAGTATATATTTCATCACTGAGATACAGATTTTTTCACAATCTTCTCGCTTCAACCAAGTTGACCACGCTTGGTTGTCTTGCCCCCTCTCCATGTCAGATGCTCACTGGATGCAAGGCCCAAGAAGAGAAACATCTCCAAGATACATCTTGGAGATGTTTCTTTGGGAGGGCTGAAGGTATTTGTATTCTTGGGCTTTAGCAAAAGGAAATGCTTACAGATGCTTATAATTATTCTGCAACTCATATGTCACAGCAGAATGCTGATCTAGGGCATAAAGCTGCAGAAAGGAATGAAATGGGACTTTTGTCATTGACTTCAAGAGAAACAGACTCTTACCAAATCATTGCAAAATAGGACTCCATTATAGATACCTGCTTCTTTTGTGTTTAGCTGAAATTTAAGCCATCAAATTCATTTAAACCATTACACCACAAGGCCACGTAGAGGCTAGGAGCAATATCTCTGAGGCGGAGAAGTTCAGGCGTCTGTAAAGTCTGTGTGCAAAATGAAAATTGTTATGGACTGGAGTTACTCACGTGGAATAGTGCCTTACTCTGTAAGCAATGGTGTTGATTTCAGAGGGTCTCCTTTCCTAAAAAGTTAGCAGTCAGCATCAATAAAGCGAGCAAAATCTATTTCTGGAGCGTAGGTAGAAGAGATGGGATGGAAATTATTAAGTTCCTTAAGTTGAACCTCATGTCAATAGTGTGCATCAGGATAAGAATCAGATGCTAATCACTTTCCTTACACTGAAACAAAGCTTTACTCCCCATCTGCTCTCACTGCATTACATGTGGAGTAAAAAGGTTTTCAGTATGAGCAAAAAAACCCTAATTTGACCTTTGTGAGCAACTATAAGCAACATTTTCACGGGCAGAAACGAACAACACTTCTGAGTTATATAGCTATTTATTTTTTTGAGATATAGTGAATCTGTGTTAATTCTCAATGGGTTTCCTTGTATTTAAATACTTTCAAAAACAACACATTGACGATGGGTTGAAGATATATATATGTATGTATATATACATATTATATATATATCTACAATATATATATACACACACAACTATATATATATGTATATACATATATATATAAATTATGAAAGCCAAGATATTATGAAGCCTATTTTGTTTTTATCATTTTGTGTTTTGTTGTTGATATTATTATTATTATTGTTATTATTATTATTTTGCATACTACATGCAGTGCTTTAACCAATGTCTGTTTGGCTAATGTAATTAAAGTTGTTAATTTATATGAGTACATTTCAACTATGTCAATGGTTTCTTAATATTTATTGTGTAGAAGGACTGGTATTTTTTTTATTTACATTATGTTTAAAGAGGTAACAGTTTGATATGTTCTCATTTGTTTATATTAGAAGTTATTTATTTTCACGGCATTCCGTCTGGTATTTTGATATTTGGAAGGCATGCTACCTATACTTTGTACAGTTAGTGAGCAGTATTCAGCAGCTCCCGGTAGATTTTTAGGCCCTATGTTAAATAAAAGACATGTTTGGGATTTTTATTTTTAGGTCTTTCCTATTGGTTTGCCAGGACCACTCGGTGCACTTATTGCCAGACACTCTGCCTGCGTGACCAATTTATTCCTACTGTATTTACCCAGGACAGAGGACCAAAACCACCTCTGGTGTAAGTCCGGTGACTTCAGTGAAGTTATACCAGAGATGCATTTGGCTCACAGAGAAAATGCTTGTGCAAATCAAGGCCAAGAAAAGGCAGAAAGAAAGAGTCTTTGCATTTGGAGGGGGTTTTCAACGTGTTGAAAAATGTTTGGGTCAGCTACTATTTTATTTTACTTTGTTCTTTTTTGTTATTTTGCTCTTTCTTATACAACAGCAGCAACAACACAAGTGAAATAAATAAAGGGAGTTTCACCAAGCATTGTGTAATCGTCCCTTAATATGCATTCCTGGTTGGGAAATTCATGGGAGATGGGGAAATACCAGAAAAAAAGTTCACCTTCAGAGGTGAAACACGTGGGTGCCTCTTTGGGTTGATGCCCTTCTGTTCGGTGTGACTCTGCTTAAATGGACATTCAAATTCATGGCCCTACATGTCCTGGAATTTTAGGTTGTTCACTTCTCCTTGTGAAATGCACCTGGAGTACAAAAGCTAAAGCCAACTGCAACTTCCCTTTGCCTGCAGGCTGTTAGGTCTTCAACTACCATCACCACAATTCCCTTGGATAACCCAGAATTAGATGCTTAGGCTGATAAAAGGAGAATGTTTTATTACAAAGACGGAACTGCAAGGCTGTCAGTTCACATGTGCTAGTTTATAAATTGATTAGTGGTCAAATGAAGTGATCAAAGAGGTCTGATCACCAGCAGCTGATCCCTGGGCTGAGTGAGAAATGATCTGAATACCCTCATATTTGAAAGGAAAGTGAACTTAAGAAGGGTTTTCATCAGTCATTGCATTCCTATGGTGATGAACGGACTCCTGCTACATTCCAGTGGGGTGAGAATCAGGGAACGAGAATTTGGAGGTTGATCTTTAAATGGATTATTTGCACAGTGCACAGGCTGCTGCAGCTGCAAGCAGGCCTTGTAATATTCAGGCACTGGAAGCTTTTCTAAAGGCTGGAGAAGTGAATTGTTTTCCTCTTCCTAGGAATAATTTTTCAACAAATCAGTGCAATCAGAGCTAGGGAAAGCCTTTGTTTTGGATATAATTAAGACATGACTGAATATTTGCTTTCTTTCCTTTGTTATGATTAATATTGTTATTATTGCCAGAAAGGACAAATCCAACTGGATTTGGAGGTTGCTCTAAGAGAATAAAATCATAATGGCCACTTGATTCCAACTTGTATTAACCAGGTATAAATGAAGCTTACACCTCAGGTGTAAGATGTTATCCTTCCTCCAGCATGACATAAAGTACAATATAGGATAGCTTAATCCAGATTTTTTCCATTTTCTCCATCCATGTGATTTGCTTTCTAAGAATGCCATTGAGAACTGTTGCTATTGTACAGGCTTGATAAAATGCCCCATCTGAAGAGTGGAGAAGTAAGAGCTGCCTTTTGCAGGAGCAGAACAATCTGCTAAAACAGAAAAAAATCCCTGTCCTAGACAAATTAGACCAAACTAATAATACACACACAAAGGCAGATAACACCGAATGATGCTGCAAAACAGAAACACAGATAGTGTGTATTTCCTACCTTAGAGGAACAGATTCACACTGCTGCCTGGGCTACTGAGTCACTGGGCTAGTTGTATCCGGGCTAGGGCATCTCATGATTCCTTCCCGTGCTTGTCACAGACTCTATGGTTTGGTAGTCTCAATGGCTGCCCTCAGTGATCCCTTTCTTACTTAAATTTGTCTGTCTCCCCGTGCCCGGCTTCTATGACCGCTGGGCATTTGATGGTTTCAAGCTGTCTGTATCACACATTGTCACTGTTTGACCACATCTCTCCTGTGGTTCTCATTGGCCTCGCTCGGATTGCACTGACTAGAAAAAAATTGCAGAAAGTCATGAATGAATTGCTAGAGCCTGCCCGAATCCTCTCTGCAAGGCAGAGCGAAGTGAACGGTGGGGTTTCCCTTTCCCCTCAGACAGCCAGCAACTCTGAGCACCTGAAGTGGAGGGGTTGGGAGGAAGGTCCACATGAGTACACACTTCCCACGTCACTGTTTGTCGAGGGCTGTGAGAGGGAATGGGATTAGTTTTTGAGCAGTGTCACTGCAGCTTATGGACTCAGAGGCAAATTCATTGTACGTATTACAACACAGCACAACAATTATTTAACGTGGACGATTCATCCAGTCTCTACTGCATGAGAAAGTTACGCTGAGAAGACAGAAATGTATGTCACCGAAGCTATGGCCTCCAGAATTTCATAGAACAGCAGGAAAAAAAACCCCAAAAAAACAACACAGAAGCTTTATTCAAACAAGAAAAACATTCAGAGGAAAGTTGGCAAGAGATAGTATAGCGGAGGTCCCTAGAGGGGCTCTTGAGCAAACTGCTCCTCCACAGCTTATTCATACACAAGAATGCCTCTTATGGCTGCATTAGGATACAGTTTATAGGCCTGGGCTTCATCTTAATGAAGTCAGCAGGTATTACAGACCTGGATGGCTTACCTGAAAGTAGAACAAAGCCCAATTTTTCAAGAAAGATCACCAAGTATAAAAGAGTAAGATGGTAGATGATGCAGGCCCTTTAATGAACCGCATATGAGAGTGATCAGACTTGAATGCTTTTGAAAAATGTGAAGATAACTTAAATCAGGGGAGAGGTAGAAAAATCTCCAGTTACAGAATGCACTTTCACAGAATCTTCCTACACAAGGAGCCCATTCAAAGGTCTACATCTTAGTTCTCAGGTGAGCTGTGTCTTCTACTTCACTGACACAGCCCTTCCCAGGGTCACGCCACCCCTAGAATCAGTGCAATGCAGGAAGAAGGCACAGCACCACTTTCCAGCATCAGACACTCACCACCTTTGCCACCTCGAGAGTGTACAGAGGCCACAAATCTGTCTAAAGACTAGGCGGACAGATTGGTTAACAAGTGACAAATCCAACTATTTCTTTTTTTTTTTGAAATTTCTAGCACATGACAACCCTCTGAAGCAATTGTATCAGCCCTGGCAAGCTACCTTAAATATGAATCAGGTTTAAATTCATCATGCTTTCAAATGCATACCTTTTTGAGCAAATCCTACTGCTTTCTCACGCTTTCAGTGGACAGCCTGGTCATTCATACACAGCTGTTGTGGCAAAATTGGCTCTAGGTTTAGGTTTTGAGCTTCGCTTCTCCATTCATATTTCTATAGCCTAAGATAATGATGTCAGGCACAGGAGCTTTATGCCACCCCCACGTCTGGGCAAGAAGGAGAGAGATCAGATAAATTAAATAAGTATGTCAACAAGTAAGAGACATTCTCTATGGATTGAAACTTCAGGTCCAACAGAAGAAGCCCAGACATGCCCTGACAGTGACTGAGAGGGTCCGCAGTACCTGGGGAAGAACAGAGGGAGCGCAGGGAGAGGAAATGCACCAACAGGGGATTGGTTTCAATTACCCTCATGAAGTAACTGTCACACCAAGTCATGATGCAGAGATTAATTTTTTTGCTGTACCACACAGGTTTGTTACAGCGAGAAGGTAAGTCAGACTTGTCTATCTTCCTATCTACCTACCTCTGCTATAGCAGAGTGTGTTTTCAGAAAAAAAACACCAATGTAAAATCCTATGAAAACTTCAAGAAACTAAAAGAGACACATGAAAGGATAAAACATTTCTAAGCAGCTTGCAGGCTATTTAAGGATACTGTATTTGGGGTACTGCACTGAATAGGACCCCAACAGCCAGTATGATAGGTTAGCAAGAAAAAGTCATATTTACGTGGGAAGAAGAGAAAAAGAGAGGAGAGGAGAGGAGAGAAGAGAAAAGAAAGGGAAAACGGAGAGGAGAGGAGAGGAGAGGAGAGGAGAGGAGAGGAGAGGAGAGGAGAGGAGAGGAGAGGAGAGGAGAAGAAGAACAGTCAGCAAGTTAATTCTGTAAAAAAATATTACAGAAGGTTAGAAAAGAACCTTCTTTTTGGTCTTTTTGAGTCTCAAAGGTCTATTTGAGAACCCTGCAAATTCTATAATATCTAAGAAGGAGTTAAAAGGTCAAGTAAGATAAATTCAGTAAGAGTAAATGTGTGCTTTGTGAGTGGAAAACCTGTTTCATTTCTTGCAAGGAATCAACAAGTTCATGGAAAGGAAAACATGCTGATACAGTCAGGAGGGATGTATAAAGACCCCCAGGAACTTTTGCTAAAGAAGCCAACCCATCATGGGATGAAGGCAGCAGCACACACATAACTAATAGTCTTAATTAAAAGAGATGAAAGAAATGGAGAGATGTTATTAGTGTCTGGAGCTGCAGTAGGGTCTGTCCTATGAGCATAAAAATCTGAAATATGGATGAAAAGTCAGATGACAAAGCCTTCTGTCAATACTAAGTTAATCAAAATAGCAAAGGCAATAGCTAGTGGCACAGAATTGCAGAACAGCTTCACAAAATAATGACAGAGCAGCTGAAAATCAGTACTGATAATTGTAAAGTAACAGGGGCAGCACAGGACACGCGTAGGAGAAAACAATCCCGACTTCACCTGCCGTAGAAGTGAGCTGCCCCTCGGGAAAGGGACTCGAGCAGTACAATGAACAGTGGCATCTAAATCCTTATCATCAGTCAGAAAAGCAAGGTGAACATTAGGGATTACTAAACAAAACATGGTTTGTTGCCTATTAGACCAGTTGGTATAGCTAGAGGACGGAGACATGGTTTTGGGTATTGAAAGAGAATGGCAGGCTTCGAGGTAAAGCAGGTAGCAATTAGGGCCCCCCTTTTGCTCCCCCTCCTCCTGACTGAGAAAAGCCTGGCTCACTCAAACTCTCCTCGTACAACTTCCTTAGAGGGATAGATGGAGGGAAGAAAACTAAGACATACTTTTTAGGTCATCGTGTTTCTGCTTGGAAAAGCTCATTACCAATTCTCTATTAGTTATGTCACTTTACCTCAGTATAATACTCTCTCTGGTAGAACAACACGGAGGATCAGGTTATGAGCACACGCTGATCCTGTGTATACAAAAAGAATTCACTCAACACCAAAAGACAAAAATACAGCTAGGCTGCAGCAAACCAGACAGCTTGGTTATCCTTCTGATGCAGCCAGTTGTTTTTGTTTGGGTTTGCGGTTTTGCTTTTAATACATTTTTAAAGATCCCTTCCTGTTAAATCACAAACCCGTATTATCCTCGCGGCTGAGCAGCTCCAGCCTGGGATGAATATCTCTGGGCTTGCTTCAAAGGCCACTCGCTGTTCCCTTCAAGCTCAAGTTCAAGTCCTCCTCGCCGTTTCAACTGCACAAGCCGTACACATCCCTGGGGAGGCAATGGCTAGTGGCCCACGGGCGAATGAAGGCTCCAGTTTGCCTTGCTGCATCCATGCCACAGCATCCGAGATTATGCTGTTTATATTATTATTATTATTCCTGGCCTCGACTGTCTAAAAAGAAAAGGAAGGAAGGTGGGGAAGGAGGGAGGGAGGGAAGCAAGGCAAGCGAAAACGAAGACGAGGCTAAAACCAAAATGAAAATAGTCTTCCTGCTATTTCCACACAAACACAAAATTGTTTGACAAGAGGTTTGGTTTTGCTTGTTTGTTTGTTTTTTATAATAGGGAAAAGGAGGGAACACAGACTGAAAAGGAGAAGTGGACGTAACTTCGAAGATAGGAGCACACCAGTGGGTAATAAATATTTATAAAATAAGACATGCATCAGCCTGCCACATACGCTTTCTACCAAATGATATATGGATGACTAAAGTGTGATAAAGAAATGCAGAGTAAAGTAACACAGAGCCTAAATTTAGACTCGTGGAGATTTTTCCAAATGTTGCATTTTCAAGTATATTAAAAAAAAAAAAATGGACAAGGAGGGAGGGGAAAGATGAAGGGATTTTTTTTTTTTTTCAAACTAAACACAACTGTTTCACATCTTCATTTTTTCTTTGTTTCTTCCCTTTTTATAATTTCCCTCAACTTCCAGCCTTTGTTCCTTTGTCTTATAACACGTTGTTATTCTCAATATGACAAAAGTTGTCCTTTTAATGCCAAATTGTTTGATACATTTTATAAAAGAAAATGAAAGACAGACCTTTGACTGTAAGGAAGTTTGCTTGGTGCCATAATGTGCTCCATCCACCATTTGCAGTTAACCCTTTCCCCAACCAACTGCCCCCTGTGTGCCCTTCGCAGTGCATTGCTTACCAAAGCAGCTGAACAGATCGAGCTTGAGAGTTACAGCTTTAAATTCCTTAAGATTCCCCTGTGAGATCAAATTAAGGCTTTTCTGGTAGGTTGGGCAGAATGGTGCCCAGATCTTTTTTTCTAAAAGCGCGACGCCTCAAACCTGGCCCCCAAAGAATGACCTCAAGCGGGTCCATCTTTGTATCTGGTAAAGAGAAGCAAAATTTTAGTGTCACTAATAATGGTTATTCCTGCCTTTCTAACACAAAGCCCGAGTTGAGTTTCGTTCCACGTGTGTGCATTTTCCTTGGATAACGTGATCCTTCAGGGCTGTAACGTGCTCATGCAATCAAAGGGGCTGGCGGTGCCACCGAGGCCATGACTTGAAGAAGACAGGGTGGTGCAAGCAAAAGGAGGCTTCCCAATAGAAGGTAGCCTACCCTGGTTGCAGAACCTGATGACTGTGTGTCGAGAGCTCAAATCCTAACACCCCATGCATTTTGCAGGGCTAGGTATTGGGAAAGACAGCTTTTTCAACTTATCAAATGAGCACTTCTGCAACAGCAACAACTGTCAGACAAATATAGAACCCTGAAATGTCATTTTTACGCTCTTTTTTTTTTTCCAACTAATACTACACTTTAAAGTACAGCAGAACATAATGACAGTTCTAAAGAGAAAAGGAACAGATTTGATTTTAAAGACTAGGTATAGGAGAAATGAGTCAGACCTGATCTCAGGGACACCAGAGGAGATGTGGAGTTACTGCATTAGGGTTATTTCTGATGTAGGCAAGTATAGGATCTAGCAAAACTAGGGAATAAACAAAGGCAGAAATATCCTTCACTATGGAGCACTCAAAGACGGTGACCAAAAAAAAAAAAAGGAATATAAAGCAAAGAGGTACACTTTTTGTGGCACAAAGAACAGGCACACTTTTTGGGTAGCACAGCACTACCCAAAAAGCTTTCTGGTGTCCAGACCCAAGCCCAGCAGAGGACAGAGGCACTATAACACAGTTCTGTCTGCTCCACATTCTCTGTATTCTTCTCATCTAACATCTCAGTTATGTGACGCTCTTCACTTTTTGACCTAAATTATTATGCAATCTTACTTTGTGCTATTTAAATGTTGCCTCATTTCACCTTTATTACCGCTCAGCAACCACAGCTGAAGTGATTCCTAACACGATTGGTGCTCAGTTTCTGGAATATATTCAGGTGACATGCCACACCAATGTAAGTTCTTATTGTCTGACAAACTGCTGTGTGCTTGGAATTAGTCTGAACATCTAGTTTGCAGATCAAAAACCCGCTTCTCAGGAGACAACTACTGAGCTAACAGTTTTTATGACAAATATAACAATATCTTAATCCAATATTGACTAACAGAAGGATTTATTAATGTTTTTTACCAGAAATGTAAGGATAGTTTTTCAATCTTCTAATAGAAAGACTGCAGTTTAATAGTATGGCATCTCACAGGGGCCCATAGAGCTACCAGGGGAGCTTCTAGCCACGCTGAGTTCCAAAGGGAAAAACCTCAACAGGGCTTCACAAAATAAAATCCTCCTAGCTGTTTCACTTTCCTGTGGATATGATCCAAACATAAAACATCTGGTTAAAATAATCTCTATCCTGGTTACCCAGTAGTTAGAAAGTCACCCAGAACATCTAACACAGGACTTCCATAGTCCTTCCCTAAAAGGACTAGACCTGTTGTCAAAGGCAAGGCACAAAAAGCCACAGGTCTCCCTTGCTCCAGCTCATTCAGTACTTATTGCACCCAGAGCAAGACAGCAAAGGATCTGAGAGATCCCCATCCTAGATTATTTACAACACGAATTACTACATACTACCAGGTGAAAGCTTCTTTTCTGATATTTATTTAAATCAAAAGGCCAAAGGGAAGCTCTAGTACTAATTTTTCAGCCATACTACCCTTGGTTATTATTTTGTAACTCCACCTAAGCAAAGTTCCACTGCACCTGGTAAATATCTGTGGGGGCAGAACAACTTAGTCACTTAAATATGTAGCACGGTTCCTCCTATTTCTGCATTAGAGCAGCACCCCAGCCTGTGACCCCGAGCAGGTCTCAGGCTGTCTTTCAGATGGTATTTAATGTGAGGTTCTCACTGCTTGCTAAGAAAGATCCCTTGGGAATTTTCACGAAAGTAGGGCTATTAACCTCTCTGACCTGACCATATTCCACTATTCATTAAGCACAATGCGGGGAAGAACTAATTTAGTACTGACTCAGAAGGAAGAGTGCCACCCACTGAACCAAAAGCATCACACTTAGCAGCAATTGGAGTACATACGCACATAGTCATTGGTGTTTATACTATATATACACACGGTGTATGTTGAACAGAAATCAAAGAGTGATCTCTACTGTTTCTTCTTCCCTGTGAGGGTGGTGAGACCCTGGAACAGGTTGCCCAGAGAAGCTGTGGCTGCCCCATCCCTGGAGGGGTTCAAGACCGGGCCGGATGGGGCTTGGAGCAACCCGGTCTGGTGGGTCCTGCCCAGGGCAGGGGGGTTGGAACTGGATGATCTTTCAGGTCCCTTCCAACTCTTACCATTCGATGATTCTACGATCTGACACAGCAGTTATAATTGACTGTGTCTGAGATTAATGTTTTACATCGTTCAGTGTCAAAACTGACAAGAAGTTACATGATCACATTTACTCACATTAGGTATGTTGTAAATAAAATGCAGAATTTTCTCTGATGCTCATAGTTTCAGCATCCAGGGAGAAATCCCTAATCTATGACTGCAGCATTAAACTGGTGGATTTATACCAGCAGAAAAATGAAACATGGAATGAGGCCCACGTTATTTCTCCCATCCCACTGTTTCCTCTCTAGATTATGGCTGTTGTAAGAACAACTTTCCTGCTTGATATGTTGTTTTTTCTGCCAGCTGCCACCTTAAATTAGGTTTTCTTATGTCGTTTGGTAGTAAGGATCTCTGGGTTCATGTGAGGAGATGCATTTAACACGCTTCTGATACTCTAGCATAAGCAGCTGTGACACGAAGGCAATTCTGAATATCCACAACCATCACCACCAATTACCCCCTTTATTAGTCTGACCTTGTGGTGGATACCCAGGGAGAATTTCACTGTCAGTCTAAACATTTCACAGCTTCCTATGTTTCATGAATATATATATATATATACGCTGTGTTTCACATTTCACTTGTTTGCTGCCCTTCCTGAACACCAGCTTCTTAATTTTAGCTGCTTCAGTAATAAGACATAAATCACTTTTTTATGGCTCCTGCACCATTTTTCTGCTAACAGCTGTCATATTGCATTAGGCTACATTATACACGATGAAGAACGAGGGAGAGGTGGAGCACGACATGCATAGCCTAACAAATTTATTATGCTATTCGGTTGATAGACCTATTCATCTTTCAACGCTGAGAGTACAATAAGTCCTACTAACCCAAACTAACAGCACTCCAGGAAAACGTTAAGAATGTAGATTATATACAAATCAGGAAACTCTGATACTGTGTATTCAGCTGGGATAATCTACTCCTTGATAATGGAGCCGACGTATTTTAGGCATCCATTACCCTTAGGATGCTTTTATGAAAAGGCATTTATAATTCAGTTTCCAAGCACGGTGGAAATCTGCGTTGAACAATGGAACTGCTTAGCTTGTGGTTATGTTTATACAGCTCAGTCACACTCAGGACTTGTCTACACTGCAGGCTGTGGGGTGATGGAGAGATACCACATCTCAGCTGAGGTAGCTCGTGGCTTCCTAGCGCGGCGTGGCCGTTCCCTGGGCCCACATTTTGGAAGCAGGTGAGCATCCACCCAGAACAACCAATGCAGGAAGTCCCTTGGGTGCCAGAAGTGTTGCTCTCCCCTTGCCTGAGAAGCAAAGCCCCATTCCCATGTTTTGAAGAGGTCCACCCACAGTCTGAAGCATCCCTAGCCATGTTTATCAGCCGGGCTTCTCTGACACTAGCACATATTTTTAAAATGGTCCGTAAAAACTGGCAGATGTGAAAACCTGTCTAAAAAGTCTGACCTCAAAAACATAAGGAGTTCTTATAGTTATTTTTATCGAGTCCTGAAATTGAAATTTCCAAGTGGCATTCTTCTAACAGAAGATACAGACGTTTCTACGAGAGAAAAAAAAAAATAATTACAATATTTAAATTTGGAGGTACAGTATAGATTATTTAGGCTATAGTACTACAGACTACACAGGATTTTGTAAGTGGAACAAAGTTTTAAGGAGCTCTTAAAAGAAATATTCTTCTTCTTCCTTTCCCATGCAAAACCCCCTGCTGCTTCTGCAGTTATTGGGAGTTCCTTAAATCACAGCACTGAGACTCCATATTAAGGAATACACAAATTAAAACCTTTACAATTCTAACTTTTACCTAATTATCTTTACATCAGCATTCATAGTGTGGGGAATACTGTAAACCATGTGGTAATGTTAATTACGTGCAAATGGCAATTGTAAAGGTTTTAATAGTGACCTTTGTAACTAGAAACCTTATTGATCATGCCAATACTCCTATGTGTAATCACATAGTGCTGGCTAAAACACCAAAATCCTCTCCTGGCGAGTGCTGGAGTCCGTGTAAAACCCGGAGCGGATTCCTGAGGAACAAGTTCTTATTTGGTTGCTTTTCAGAAAGCGTTAAATGCCTCCCCTTTTCCTCAGTAAACTGCAATTTTTAAAGTTAGACAATGATTCTGAATTATTTTATAGAGCTATGAAGAAAGCTGACCAGATCAAAAATCCATACAAAGTAATCCATGTTAGTTCGTATTTAAAACTTTCACAAAACAATACCTGAACAAAGACTTCAGTAGGTCTTCTGGTTCCTGTCTGGGTATCGGCACCATTGCAGCTAACAAGGTCCTCTAATTTTCTGTATGTTCTGAGACCTGTATACACCTCTTTCAGTTCTTTGCTAATATAAATCATTCTGTATTTAACACACACACACTTATTCTGAAGTAAATTCAGTGGAATATGAACCGCATTTTTTTGGTAGTAGAAACAGTCCATAGACTTGGGGCAATCTGGAGAGATCTGTTTTAAAACCCACAAAGCACAGATGTTGTACTTTCCACCTCCATTACGGAGCTGTGCACGTAGCCAAGATTTTCCTGAAAGTTTTTGCCACAAATCATTTAAACTCAGTGCTGAATAAGCAAAGGTCAGTACCACGTCACAAAATTTGGGCAACATCTCAAACGCGCTTTCTCCGACACACGGGAGCTAAAGCTCCTGAAAATTGAGATTTTTTGCTGAGACTCAAAAGAAGATTGGACACCACTGCGCTTGGTCAGCTTTGCTGGCCGCAGTGAGTAATAAAAGAGACTGTATTTTTTTCTTCTCTTAATCTTTAAAATTAAGGTCATGTGAGCCGCCAGCGTACGTGCTCAGCAAACCTCCATCTACAGCTTGCTGCTACGCAGGGGTGTCATTCCTCACTCCTTCAGTGCAGCCATACAAGATCTAGGCAGGTTTTGTTTTGAAGAGGTTAACCATCTCTGAACCTTATGAAGTGTTTTGAGTGTTAATGCTCTCTGTTCAGTTCTGCCTTCCTTTGAAATAGCCCAGCTTATGCATCTGTTTATTTGAACTCAGATTAGCTAATGCAGTTGTTTATTTTTCCTTAACTAGAGCACTAAAACGCTTATTCTATATAGTTTTAATCATTAATTCCTAAGAAACACATTTTTTCGGCATAAGAACTTGGAAAAAGTTGTTCACTTTGAGTGGGAAGAGTAAGATGATTTTATCCACATTTGGGTCTTATTGTTTTAAAAGCGGAAGAGAAATGACAAAACGTTGAGACGATGACATATGTGCAAAATTATTTGTTTATTTGATGTTTTAACCTAGTGAGATGCATGAATTAATTTAAATTTTGTTTGGATGAAACTTTCCCTTGACACTATAGTCTATATATTTTAATTTGGTTTAATGCCTGGATGCTTTGTATAAAGCCAAAAACAAAAAGTACATTCTCCAGCTATATCTAAGAAGATTGCTAGTTAACCACTTTTTAACCTTTCCAGTCCACCGTAAGGACATCAGTATCAAAACGCTAGCTCTAATTTCCTTACGTGGAATAAGCTTTATTAGAGCAGAATGAAATTCTTGGGTCAAAAGAAACATTTTGAAATGTCAGGAACGATCACATTGATGTTTTCAAAACAGAAACTTTCCACTTCTCATTTTGCAGCAAGGGTTTTCTTTTGAAATTTACCTATATTCAATTTTAATTAACGTTAAAAAGCCTAAATGAAACCTCTTCTGACCTGAAATGACATGTCTTTCAAATTGGTGTGTTTGTTGCTGTTTGGCAAGAAAACTGACAAATTTTAATTCTGGGTGGACCAAAAGAAATGTTTTTATTGTTGTTGATTTTTTGGTTTGGCCAGTGTACAAATACAAATAAATAAATTCTTTATACAACTCTTGTCTTCAGATTAGCAAGAACTAACTTGATCAGCAAAACTGTCCTTTCAGTTTTACACACGTAAACAACAAGTAACTGTATTTGTTTTCGCAGGGTTACTCCATACTTATGCAAGAAAAAAAAGGAGCACAATTTCCTGTCAAAATAGTAAAACCAAAAAAAAAAAAAAGGTTAAAAAAAAAAAAAAGGAAAGGAAAAGAAAAGAAAAACAAACCAGTGTAATAGAGCTGCATCTCTCCTGTGTGTTGCTCGACACCAGCTGAAACAAAGCTGACTTGAGACTCTGCAGAAGCATAGTTTGGAAGCGAGCAAAATAAATTCAATCCTGCAGCAGCAGAGCAACTCCCCTGGACACCGCACTGGGAGGAATCAGGGGAGTTTCAAGGGGCTGTGGGTGGAAAAGAGGATTAGGAAGAGCCAGCGGGACTTGGCCGACCTTTGCTAACTTCCTGACCCTCGCTTTCCACCCCTGGGAGCCGGGCTCTGGTCGTGGGAACAGCACCTGCCTTCCCCAGCCCTGTCTCCACAGGGGCTGCTGCTGCCCCACGGCTGCCTGGGGCCAGGAGTGACCGCAGTTAGGGGGAAGCCTCCATCCCTCTTCTGCCTCACGCCTGAGTCCACGGGGCGGGGGTAGCAGCAGGGTGGAAAACATCTGAGGTGTGGTGGAGCAACGTGGTTCATTGCTGCAGGTTTTTCTACAGCCCCATTTGAGCAAAGCACCCGGCCCCACCTCCTCAGGGAAGATGGACCTCAACCCAAAAGATGGGACAGAAACAGGAGCTGCCATTATAGAATTACAGAATGGTTAGAGTTGGAAGGGACCTTAAGGATCATCCAGTTCTGACCCTCCTGCCATGGGCAAGGATACCTCCCACCAGACCAGGTTCCTCAAAGCCCCATCCAGCCTGGAAGCCAACCACACGTCTTTTTTCAGTCATCCATAGCTATACCATCAGTATGCTATTCCAACCCAGTCATCATAGCTATGCCAACCCTTACACTAAAGGTTTAAAGCCATCGGCTACAAGAAGGGGTAGGACCGGAATAACACAAACAAGCTGAACATTGAACACACTTTCTATATCAGCCCACCTCTCTTACAGTAACACAAAGTCCTGCAGGACATTACACATGTACTTCAGTAGGTGTGCATGCAACAGACAACCAGATGCCTGCTACAGACTGAAAACACAGCCCTACTTGGGGCTGCAACACCTACACCTCCATCCACTTCTATGAAGACAGATTTTCGTATATAGTGTTACGTGTGCACCTAGAACATGCACGTGTGAATCTGCACGTGTGTTTGTCTAGCATGCACATTCATTATCCTTATATTCCTCTTTAGAGGAAGATTAATTACCCTACAGTAGTGATAAACCATGCACCACTTAACACGTCAACACAGCGGTCATTTATGACCCAGTATCCACATGGAACACAGTCCACAGCCCAGTCCCCTGGCAAACATTTCAGCCCTACCAGGTTGATTGCAGGCCCAGGGCAAAAGCTGAGGAGATTTCTGTTGAAGCACACACTTTTTCCCTTTCTCTGCTGTTGTATTCTCCCCCCCCAACTTTTTTTTTTTCCCCCTTTTCTTCCAGTTTCCTCCTTTTTCCAGCTCACCCTTTTCTTCTTCTGAGTTACTCCACTTTTACATGGTCTTCTATCATCATGCCTAATCAAATCAACGAAACCCATAGCAATATTACCATAGTTCTTTTTATATCTGTCTTGTGTAACATTCCTCTTATTTCTATGAGAGTTATACAAAAAGGATAATGGTATTTATTTGCTTTTTTCAACGGCAATATTTGCTATGTAAGACAGGAAAGACTTGTAAATGTCTGGACATCGGGGAATTAAAAATAAGATAGAAAGACTGTATTATAATACACGTGCCCACACACATTTTGTATATCGAAACACAGCGAAGATGTTTTAGCAGGGTTAGTTTACAACTTTTCCTAAAAAAGGGGCAAGGGCCCTCTGTTGCTGCCCTTGCCTTGCCTGCCCTGCCCTTGCCTAGCCTAGGGTTAAATCAAAGTCAATTAAGTTAATGTAATAGTCAAATCTTCCTTTCTGGCTCCCCATCTATGCTGGAAACAGAGAAAAAACCCACAGCTTTGGATCCATCTTAATTCCAGCTGATGGTTGTTCCCTCTCCCAGCATCATTTCTGCGTAAGCTCAACCCAACTGCATGTCACTATGAGGAGCAGATCCAAAAACTCCTCAGCCCTCGAGTTCCTTCTTAGCCCTGGGGGCTACAGGTGGAGCAAACCAGGGGAGGAAGCTTGTTCCCACCTCACTTGTGCTAATGGACAATTTGGATAAATGAGAAAGGAGGTAAACAGACTTCAAATATGGACATGAAGGAACATTCCTAACCTTGACATAAATCTTTGTTATGCATTATTTTATTGTTACTGTAGGGCTACTATAGATGTAGCCCTTTCCTTTTTAAAAGTAGGATGCCATAATGCAAAGAAGATACAGTGTCAAGCATAAAATTATTCAAAATTCAATTCTATATGCAAGTACTAGATCCTGAAGTGGAAAATTATTAATGCAGAGAAAACTGGACAGATCGATGTCTGCAGATGAGTACGGGTTTTCAGAGAAACAGTGAAGCAATTCATTGTCTGAAGATCAGAAAAGGGAGGGAAAGAAATGTCTCTTGGAATATCAGATCTTGGTGGTTACTGCAATCCCTATTAGGTAAATCAGATTTGAATCTGTCTAGAACTGTACGAGAAGCAGGAGGAGGAGAGACCTCCATTCTGATTTTGATCTTGCATCTTGAGACGTGTCCATTTCGAGATGTTTTTTACTTGATACACGTCTCTCCACACCTGCTGCCCCTTCCTTGTCCTTGGAAGGGCAGAAGTTGGCAGAGATGTGCGCTTGTTTATGGTCCTGTCAGGTTGCTGGGTCCCTGCTGCAGGAGGGCATAGTTCACACAGGCCGTGGTCATGGTTTTGGTCTGCGAGTGGTGCTTCCCTTGTAGTACATGAGAACTCAACAAAAGTGAGTTGGGGAACTCAACAAAAGTGAGTTGGGGAGTTCCCAAACTGAACTGCCCTAGGTGGTAGTTAGGCTAACACCATAAAAGTGAAAGCTCTTTTTATGAGCCCTTAGTGAGAAATGAAACTGTAAGTAAGTTGCCTAGGTTGTTTTCAAGAAGGCAGCTCCAATAAGGTCTTATATTCTCCATTTCAGTCACAACACAGAAAACTGCTGATTTACGGCAATGTGCTTTTAGAAACTTTGGGGTGCTTCAGGTGGCTACAAGTAACGCTGGAGCTTTAAGCAACAAATGCTTGGATGAGCTCAAACATTCCGGGTTTTCCTGTGCTTAATATGTTGCATTGCTATCTTGATATGTAATGTCACAGATGGTAATATTAGTCATGAAAACACAAAGAAGCCAAGTCCATAGACAAATTAAGGTGGCGGAGGGGTAGGGAGGGAGAAAGGAGAGAAAGGCAAGAGAAAGAGCAGTAAATGCCTACAGCAAACAAGTTTTATTTTAAAGCTTCTTTAAACTGAACACCTTCTCAAGATCTATGCGTTGGCAAAAGTAGCCATAGCAGCCTACAAATCCTTAACCTGGCTGGTATCCACTGCAAAAAGGAGAGCAAGTAGTGTGGTGAAAATACTTGGAAATGAATGGATGAACTTAATTTAACAATGGGCAGCCATCCCACAAATTCTCATGCAAACCAGTGGTGGCTTCCTCTCTTTTTTTTAATATATATATATATATATATATTAAATTAATTACACAGCCCTTCTCCAACAAGGGGATTTAGAGTGTTTGCCTCTATCTTCTTTCCAGCTTTCAAATGTCTTTTTTAACCTTTGCATGCAGTCCATTTTACCTGCCATGAAGAGCCTAAGAGAAAGATTCAGACAGATTAAATTCAGGTATGAAAAGAAAGAACAAGACAGTGATTAAAGGGACAATTTGACAAGTTAAAAAACCTGTGAAACCACATACGCTCTACAGAGTTGGGGGGGGAACTTCTTCCAGCTCAGCACACAACAGGATCACTAGGGCTTCTGCTTGCTAAGTTAATTCTGTTTCCATGAACAAAGGAAGTGGAGCTGATGTTAAACGAGGTAGCACACTTCCATGAAAGGAACACACCTCTTGAGTAACTTCTGAAGACAAATATGCAATCATATTGAAATAAATTCAAGTGTAGAACTGTACTGGCAAAATTTCCTTTCTCATCTCTGAGTCATCTAAGTGTTTGGGAACACAGTAAGAAAGGTAACAACTGGGCCAAAGAGCTATGAACTGATAAAATTGAGAAAGTTTGTGAAAGACGAGAAAAATATTTCACCTATAGTACATGTAACAGTTTGTCCATAAGTTTAACTTGGAAACAGATTTACCACTTCCCTTTTGTACTTGGTTGACTTTACAGAGGTTGGAGTATATATGATGACAATTCACAAAAGTTTGATGATGGTGGAACTCTCAAGAAGGAAGGACAGGAAAAGGTGGCTTACAGGTGTGAGCAAGGTAATAGAAATGTACAAACCCATCTTTAGGCTAAGCAGGAGGGAAAAGTCCCAACACTCATTTTATTGTGCTATGGAATAGAGTCCTCAAGTGAAGGGATAGATGCCTAATAGCCTGAGATGGAAAATACTATATACTGAGAGTAGACTTTCTCTGGCAAGGAAATGCATAATTTCATAGGTCTTTTCCATTTCTATGATCCTATAACTTGGGGCCATTCCAACGTGTAAGGTAAAAGGAAAAGACACATTCAACTTCTGCATCTCTTTCATAAAGCACTTGATCTATCTTGGCATACACAGGCACATATATTGAAGCTATTTTATTTGAAAGATTTTACTGTTTGGACGGAGATTTGATCATTCTCCAGAGACTGGACAAATACAGTGAAAGCAGAAATAATGGCAAGTGTTACCCACTCCCATTTATTTTATAAACCAGATTTGACAGTCTTGCTGCACTGCCTGGAGCCCCTTGAGAAAGAAATAGCAAAATAATTTGCATCGCATATGATGATTTTGTAATCTTCCTCACATTTGTCATACATCACTCTCATTCTCTGTATTCAATGCTTTTACATAGTCCACAAAGCAGAAGATCTCATTTCCATTTACCTCTTTGTTTTATCCTAGGACAGAAACCTATCAGAGTCTCCTCTGATAGTGCAAGAACCTGAGAATACACAGAAGTCGATCCCATTCAAAGCCTTCTATTCCATTTAAAGTTCAGAGTGTGCACTGGGGCTTTTTCAAAGCCCCAATACTTTTCTTAATATATAGCAGAGACCTATTTTACAGAAATAAATTCAAAGGCTTTAGAAGGCTAGAATGGCCATTTCTTAGTGATTTGGGGCAACACAAATGAGATGTCAGCCTTTCTGCAAGACACAAATACAAGAAAATTAATCCTGAAAATGTATTTCAATTAAGTAATACAACATGAAACCACATTGCACGGGTTTTGTTTTTTTTTCAACCTGTTAGATGCACAGGCACAAAATTTGACCTTTGAAGACATGGACACCAGAGGAGCCTCTGTCTCCCAACGTTCCCTCTAATTGATGTAATCTGCACACTTGGGCTAACTCAGATATATTTTCCTAGACCATGAATCATGTAAACTATACTTCAGCAACATGAGGAAAAAGTACAAAAAAGTACAAAAAGCTGCTTCTGTTCCAGAACAAACTACAATCCTTGGATATCAGGGTTTATTTCTATTTTGGATTATACTTGTTTCCAGTGAAAAGCAAAATTTGAGAATCTTACTTAAAAGAAAAAAAATATTAAAATGTACATGGCTAAATATCCTTAATCTCTTTCATGCTAGCATGTACAGTTCTTAGCAACTGGATTCTCACACATCTATAAAGATGAGAGAGGGTGGAAAAGAGTTCTTATACGTGGATATCCAAGCAAGGTAGACTATATGAAAATCAAAGCGTTGGGAGAAAAAATATGAAAACAAGGAAAAAAGGAACATTGTAAAAAATCTGAAAATGGTCTCGACCATCTTGTGGTTTTAAAAGTGTCGGTGTTAAAAGATAAAATGTGTTGATGGCAGCTGACTACCGAGCACATCTCAGGTTGTGGGACATGGCTCTAGTACCTGTATGGGTCCCAAACCCATAATACTGTAAAACACTAAACTTGCATATTTTAGTAACTTCAAGCAATATTTCTCTACTGTAGTTTATGAATTAATGCTTTGACAATTCTGAAGATTAGGTGTCAGAATTAAAAGTACCTGGCAGAGTCTTGTTAGAGAAGTTCTTACTGTGCATGAAAAAGAGTTTTATCCACTGTGAGGTTTACTCTAGGTAGTAAAGAAGGTTAAATGCTGAGTTTCGTAGCATTGAAGGACTTGATAGAGATGAATAATATCCTAAGGATTTCCACTTTAAAGTTGCGAGTTGTAGATAATTTCTTTTTCTTGAAAGAGACTCGAGCCTTTGTGTTTGTGAATTTGTGTGCAATAATTACTTCATTTACAAATTAATTTTAAATCTGTCTGGTCCTGGAGGGATTACGGGTCCTTTTCTCTTCTTTGGCACTTCTAAAGTTAGATATCTGTTTTGTTCACCTGGCCTGAGACTCATAGCCCTAGAGACAGCATGGAATAAACAGCATTGCTTCTGGGTTTCCTTCCTATTTCACTATTACCCTGAGGAACACTGCAAAACACTATGAACACACAGACCAAGAAACTTCCTGAACTTTGTATCGCTTAACAACTCACACCTGAGGTCGTAAGATGCAGACAGGTTGCATGATGCCTCTTGTTAACTATCCTGATAGCCAAAGAGGTCAGTCACCAGCCCACAAAGCTATGCAAGAAAGCTACCTCTGATGGAATTTTTCTGTATATATCTTGGTGTTTATCTTCTCTCTCAGCAGACAGTATATACAGAGATAGAATGTATTCTCCATCAGAAGTAGGACAGTTCCTCCTGGAGATAAAGCTGACTGTGGTCATCTGACTTGGATGAGAACCACTGTCAGACACTCTGTCTCATGATGGGACACTTGATCTCTGTTGAAGGGGCAGTACCCAAAGATCTTAACAAATTGTGTCCTGAGCAGTCATTACTCTACCGACTTCCCTCTTGTTTTGATACCAAAACCTCTCTGCCAAAGCATGGTTTTGCCCATATTTTTTCCTAGCGCCTGGTTTTCTGTCCCTCTCCACATCACAGCCACGTGCAGTGGACACAGAAAGAAGGAGATAACTTACTGCAAGTAGATATTGCAGCAAGCTGGGACCAATAATGCGGGCATGAGTCCACAATAGTCTGGAGTAACAGCTTGAGAAGGTCATACAGCAGCTAC
The DNA here is from genome assembly GCA_004320125.1 of Scolopax mira. Taxonomy (NCBI): domain Eukaryota; kingdom Metazoa; phylum Chordata; class Aves; order Charadriiformes; family Scolopacidae; genus Scolopax; species Scolopax mira. Next base: position 4,185 of record BJBW01001446.1, on the reverse strand, counting down.
TAAGATACATAGACTAGATGTATTTAATCTTCTAGGTGTGTCAGGAAAACCCCATTAGACCCCTATAGAAAAAAAGGAGTTACAGTCTTCTAAGCTGAGTTGCATAAAGTTCTAACCTTTGTTTGATTTTTTGTTTTTTAATCGGCATTTTGAGTAACTAGAATATTTTACTCTTTTCTCCACTTTTACCCACTCCACTTTTCTCCACTTCCCACTGAGAGAAGGATTGCTTTGGTGGAACTGGAGAGCTGTCTGTCTACAGGAATCTTCATATTTACGGTCTTGCTGTTTCAATATTGATCACTCCTGCTTTATTCCACAGAGGCACTAAACAAAACATCATTGATTGCATCATTACATTAACTTTTTTCCCTGCCATCTCTTTTCCCTCTGTACTCTATACTCTCATTAGGTTGAACAAGAAGGCAAAACTAAGCTAAATGCTCTAATAAACCACTGAGGATAGATTTTTATGAAAGAACCCACACTACATGCTCCACAGGGCTGAATGCTGCCTGATGGGTGATTATAGAGAAGATTAAATCAGCTGCTTCTCAGAGACACACGGCAAAAGAAGAGACAACAGTTGCATAATCCAGCCACAGAATTTTGGCCTGGGTATAAGAAAAGAATTCTTCACTATGAGGTGGTGTGGCAGGGACCAGGTACCCAGAGAGGATGGTGAATCTCCATCTTTGGAGGTATTCAAAACTCACTCAGAGACAGTCTTGAGCAACCAGACCCAGCTTGGATTTGAGCAGAAGAATGGACTAGGTGACCCTCCGAGGTCCCTTCTAATCTACAATAGTCTGCTGTTCTATACACCCCCCCTGTATTTCATAGAAGAAAGGCGAGTCTATGTCTCCCCTGGAGATGCCAGTCTGTGATGCTAATGTCCTGGTTTGAGGCAGATATGGCAAGGGACAGGAAAGGCTCCAAGAAATAGCAGCTCCAAGACCTGTTGCAACACGTTCTGACTTTGTCCGTTCCTCTGCACCCTGGACCCTTTCCCCTGAGGGGAAAGACAGGGAGAGGTCTAATTAAAGGCATTGAAATGACGCAGGCTCTAAAGATGTCAGAAGTGTGACAACGACACAGACTTGGGTAGCTTTGGTATCCACATTGTGTGGCAACTCATCCACGCATTTGAGCACAGCCTGATGTGCTAGTGCCCTGTCACATGGCCATCTGGGCAAGACGGGGGGTTGGCTGTCCTGTAGCTGTGGCTTCCAACCCTCTTTATGTCTTTTCTTAAGGGGAGATGAGGGCCAAGGAAAACCCACCTGGCTGAGGCTGTCAGCCGCGGGAACACTGCTGACAGATAGGGGCCAACCTCCCTGCTGAGAGTCTCCACAGAGGGGGAAGGAGGAGACACACGTGGTTTCGTGTGCCTTTGGCTTTTCTTGGACTAACCCCATCCCTGAAGTCTACAGGAAAGCAGAGCCGAGGAGGCAAACGTGCTCCAAAAGTAAATGCCGCCTGGGGACTTGGCTGGGAATTAGACAGCGCCAAACTGTAAATCTAAAATTTTGAAATAAAGTTTGGAATTTTCCTCAGAGAAACTCGGCCACCGGGAAGTCTGGCTGTAACGCCAGTGCCAGAAGAGGCAGAAAAGACTGGACTGAACCTCAGCAAGCAAGATGCTCCCCGATTGCCAGTGATTGACAAGCTTGGCTTCAGCCCCACTCCTTGAACACACTGAAGCAGCTATCAGAAAAAAAAAAAAAAAGGCACCCAGGGGGAGTTCGTTGGGTAGGAAGAGGATGCTTTTAACTCAGGAACCCCTTAGGAGTCAGTCGGGAGCAGCACGCTGATCTCAGTAGCAGCAGAGGCTTCTACAGTTGAGAAAACAAAGTTGAAAACAAACAGCTGCATAATGTATTGCAGTAAGGCTTCCGCGGCACAGAGATAGTGGGTCATAAACAAGTCCCCCAGTACCTGGAGGAGATCCAACAAGGCACAAGGCCTAAAAAGAACTATTTGTGGTTTGTTTTTTTTTTTTACTCTTCATGAGACGGAACGCACACTGCAGGAAAATCCCCTGCAAATCAACATAGCGTCATGGAAACCACGAGACCATCAATAAAAGTAATAAATGGAAAGGGTTATAATAATATATACTTAGCACTTTACATTTTCAAAGTGCTGACAGGACATTAATCCTCAAAATACCCTTGTGAGGGCAAAGGCAGTTTTAATGTTTAGAGGTGGGCTCGTGAAACAATTTTTGGTCTCAAATTGATCTGACCTGACTTCTGTTCACTAGGATCCTAACTATTCAAGGTTAAATTGGATTACAGCATTTTTGCACTAGATAACATGATGCTTCATTTTTTCTCCTCTTCTGAAGATGAGCAGCAGAGCCCCATCAGCATTTGCTAGACCATGCTTCCATGCCAGCACCGTAAAACTGCTTTCTAAGATCAATTCTTCTTCTTAGCTCAGGTCTCTGGACCACTGTGTTTACTATCACTGGAGAATTTTATTACATTAAATTACTCGATTAACCTTTTTCTCTACTTAAATAGCTCTGCAAGACACAGTTGCCAATAATTTGTATACTAAAATATGTGGACCAGCCATTTCCAATGAACTGAGAGCAGAATTGCCTCCAAGACAGCCAAAAAAGGAAAACAAGAGAACATAAATTATATTTTTTGACTTCCAAGGGCTGCTTTTTATCTTCCACAGATTATTTGTTCATTTGCAGTTTTGAATTAGCTCTGCCTCTCCTGATGCTCAGGTCAGGGGCAGGGGATGGTGGTGGTGGGGATGACACACGCAATCATTTGTTCAGTTTGTTGCACATTCTCGCTCCTATTTCCAGTTGTTTCTGTTGGGGCTGTGAAGCTTCTACCACCTCTGTTACTGTTCAGGATCTCACTAAGTCAAAAGGTCATAAATGCTGGATACTGCTGTGTAGCTGTGCAAGATGGGTTTCATTAAAACAATATGAAATGAAGTAGATGGCTATAAATAGAATATCTGTGTCAAAAGCACAAAATCTAAGATTAAAAAAATAATAATAAAAGGGAGTCCAAACTTAGGTCTTCAAGAGAAATGACTAATCAAAAACAAAGCTAGGGGAGGCGAGTTAGTGACCGTAGAAAGAGGAAAGAGGGAAAAGGAGCAGAGATTTAGAGACCACAGAGACACATACTTCCTAAATATTTAGATTAACCATCAGTTCAGTGGGTATGGTATTCAGCCTAACTGTATGATACTTCATGTTCTGCCCATGTAACCATAAAACCCAATGAGCAAGTACTTGTGAAGCAGGTTTTTATAAATACTGGGACTGATAGCATTCACTGTTGTATGATAACAGAACAAGAACGCTCACCATAAATAAACTAAATAGCTAAAAAAAAAACCACCCTAAAAAAACCTCAACACAAACAAAACAACACTCATGCCAGCACAATGTGAGATTTCCCAAGTAAGGAAGGAATAGGTAGTGAAGGACTTAACCACAATTTATTAGGCATCTTCTTCTGAGTAAAATAAGCCAAAAATAAGCAACCATAGAAACATACAGTATCTTGAGCTGGAAGGGACCTATAAGGATCACAGAATGATCTGGGGTTGGAAGGGACCTCTGGAGATCATCTAGTCCAACCCCCCTGCCAAAGCAGGTTCACCCAGAGCAGGTTGCACAGGACCTTGTCCAGGCACATTTTGAATGCCTCCAGAGAAGGAGACTCCACCACCTCTCTGGGCAGCCTCTTCCAGGGCTTTGCCACTCTCAAAGTGAAGAAGTTCCTCCTCATATTTAGATGGAATGTCTTATGTTCAAGTTTGTGCCCCTTACCTCTTGTCCACTGAAAAAAGACTAGCCTCATCCTCCTGACATCCACCCTTTAAGTATTTACAGGAGTTGATCAGATCCCCCCCTCAGTCTTCTCCAGACTAAAAAGACCCAAATCCCTCAGCCTTTCCTCATAAGAGAGATGTTCTAGTCCCCTAATCACCTCTGTAGCCATCAAGTTCAACTCCCTGCTCTTTGCTGGACTACCTAACACTAAATCATCACTTCTTTAGAATCACAGGCATACAGCCACTCGCATAAAAATGCCATAAGCCACTCATCAAAGAATGTTTAAACAGTACGTTGCCAGCAGAAACTGTGGAATGAATATCTGCTGCCAAACTCTAGCAACAAGCAGATATTTGGTGGAGGGTGAC